>JARTUT010002203.1:0-475543 GCA_030674115.1 Micraspis discolor
ATCAGGTAAAGCCGTTTTCATATGTGTCTTCCCCGAGAATCAGACCTTTGGATAAGGCTATTCATATCTTCCAATCGCAAGTAAAAATATTTTAAATGAATTGCTGAAAATAGCTTACTTCGGCTCAAACACAAATTTCCCGATCATCAGTCACATTGTCACATATTTTCAATTACAATTTTAATCTATACTCCGTATAATATTTTGAAAATTCTTCAATTCATACGATTCGTTAGAACCCTGGTGAGGTATTCTCTTAACAGTCTACGATGTGTATTTAAGAAATTCAAAATTTTACCCAGCATAGAATCAGTTTTACAATCCCTAGCCAATTCATTTCACCCCTGTCGATTCCTACTCTAAATGACAATTGTCGTTGACATTCTAATCTTATGTATGTATTATTTATGTATGATTGTAATCGTAACCAAACAATAAACTAATCCAAATAAATATTTTGCAGATAGCAGATAATATTTTATTCGGGTTGTACATTTCAATTTTCACGCCACGAAGAAACGATCCTGTAAAATTCATCATGCCTTCTGATCAAAAAATCCTTCTTTCACCATCAGATACTTTCCATCAAGTTTTTACAGATCCAAGGATTAATATTGTCTCTAATATTAGAAAAATTGAAGGTCATTATAACTAACTATATTACTATCTAAGGTTTCTAAAAAATGAACCTACAAGGATAAATATGACCTCTTATATTCTGTAAAACTGAAGGTAATATTTCATTATTTACATTTAACTTCCTTACATATCAAATGAACTCTTGAATCATACAAATTCTCAATATGCATGAAAAATCCATTTACCTGGATTTGAAGTTACTCACATACCTAATTTTCATAATTTAAAGTCCTTGGATTTGCAGGTAATTCATTCAGGTTATTTCAGTTGTCATTTCAGAAAGAAACATAGCAAGGACCCTGTGAAATGATTGTGATCTTAAAAAAGGGAAAAATCTTTCTTTCGCCATTAGACTCATGGCTCCAGACTAAGAAGTCTGCCTTTGGCAGTTTACATCATCACATTCTACCCATAATCAAGCAGAACAGTTGATCAAGATTCCATCGCTTTGCAATTTCCTCTTATTATTTCGATAATCTACATCCACAAAAATTACTATGTGACCTTCCCTATACTCTAAATGGAATCTTCAATCCTACATACTTTACTATATATGAAAAAAAAATAGCGTGGATAGCATATACTTTTTCATATATAATACCTACCCTTGATAATTAAAAGACCTTGCAACGATACAAGCTAAAATTTTGCCAGAATCAAGTTACATGCTAATTCAACATCTGCAGATACTTTCCTGTTTATAGAATAAAATAGTTATTTATACTCAAGTGTTCAAATAATCATTATCTATATAATAATTTATAATATTACAATTCAACTACAAAAAATATTATCTTCACTACATTAATTTATTCACAGTAATCTTTACTTCATATCTTGCAGGTTTTCATCCTAATCAAAGTAAGATAATCTAATTTTCTATTGATATATCACAATCATTGTTTTTTTGCATCTACTTCCATTATTTCAGAGATATCTTTCCTATTCCATTCATGTCATGGGATGAAGATAATCTGAAATAATTTCAAATGAATGAAATTTCATGGCAGTATCCCAGAGACTACTTATAATTACTGAAGGTATGGTAAGTTTCCTTGAAAGTCACGAAGGATCATTTCTCCTTAAGAGTCACAACACAAAGAGAGTTCTTCAATTCCTTTGGTCTAAAACATACATTTTGAATATGTTAGCATCAGATAAAAATAAAGCTTACGTGTTCCCTATGCTTACGAGAACAACTGATGAAAATAATCATCATTATTCCGTACATTCAAAAACTATTTAATTCTTTTCCTTAAGAAATCGATTTTATAGAATCTGTCAAAAGCGATCATTGTTTTGATACTGATGACATATCACGCCATAGAAGAGAGTAATTATCTATATCCCTTGCTATAAGTGAGGTGAATTTAAGAGAATGCACGGTTAAGTTTATGCAAGTCGCGTTCCGTGTGAATATACAGGGGGTAGGAAGAATATTTTTGTTTTTTTTGCTGGCAATTACAATTTTCTATCTGAGAAACGAGTTTTCTCGAAAAATGTTCTGTTTATTATCACGAATTTCTATTCTTACTCCTGCAAATGGCAGATTTTATGGTAAAGTTGCGGAAACCCTTAGTCATTAAAACGTAGTTAATATTATTTGCTTTTTTCACTCTCGCTTCTTAGAAATGTTGTGGCAAATTGAAATAACAATTTTTTTTTAGGAACACAGTGATTCATTGTTTTTTTTTCTGTAAAAATTGCTGAACTCTTGCTATCGCTCAATTCTCTTCAGCAAGAAAATATTGCTGTCGAAATTTTTCATTACTCTAAAGAGTATCTGTTGAATTATTTGTTATGAGCATAGCTCTCTGTGGATACTATACTTTTTTCGGTTTTATTCGCGTTTTTTCGAGATTTCTCTGCGTTTCTGCAGGTTTTGTTGAGTTTCTTCAGACTTTTTTGTGTGCGTTCAGATTTTTTGCGTTCCCTCGGGATTTTTCAGGTTTCAGTTCTTTCAGGGTTTGTTAAGTTTCTTCGAGATTTTTGCGTGCTTTCAGGTTACTTACCGCCCATCGGGCTTTTTTGAGTTTCTCCGGGATTGTTTGCGTGCTTTCGGGTTTTTTGAGTTTTTCGGGATATTTGGCGTGCTTTCAGTTTTTTTGCGTTTTTTGGAATATTTTGCGTGCTTTCAGATTTTTACGTTCCTTCGGGGTTTAATATGTTCTTTTGAACTTTTTCACGTTCCTATGAGGTTTTATGGTTTCTTTACTGTTTCGTAGCACTCTTCGGTTTTTTTCGTTTCTTGTGTATTTTGCTGAGTTTCGTGTTTTCGCCAGCTTCATTGATCTATGGGCTACATTGAGCTACCTGCCAATGGTTCTACTGGCACATGGAACAACTAGCTTATGGATCTACTGGCCTAAGGATCTACTGGCTTATGGATCTATTGGTCCATAGATCTACTGGCGTTCTTTCGTGTTTTTTTCGTGTTTCTTCGCGTTCTTTTGTGTTTCTTCGCTTTCTTCCGTGTTGCTTAGCGTTCTTTCGAGTTTTTTTGCCTTCAACGGGTTTCTTTGCTGTGTTTCGTGTTTCTGTGCGCTTCATTGATCTATGGTCTATATTGATCTATGGGCTTATTGAACTACTGGCTTATGGATCTACTGGCCTATAGATCTACGGGCCTATGGATCTCCTGGCTTACTAGTAATATTTTAATGTGATAATAATTTACTCTAATTATTCTGAGGAAAATTATAACTAAAGATCAATATTATTTACAGATATTATCTTTCATTTAAAAAAACATTGCAAATATTAATTCTTTCGCTCCTGGGATTCGGTAATAAATTAATATTCTATGGTAAGGTATTAAAATTTGACATAATCTATGAATTACCATTATTGAATATTTATGTTCTTGTTTACGTAATTAAAACAGATACTCTGATTATAAAAATCAGTAATCAGTAATTATAGTCTAAACAGAATAGATTCATATTAATGATTCAACAGAAAATTTTTTATTTAAGAACATCTAGTTGATTTTTCAAAATCAAATTTAGGTATTTCTTCAAGAAAGTATAATTGCACACCTAAATCTGGAAATACTTGTAATCTATCCAGGTAAATTGTTATTGGGATTCTGTACAGAAAATAATCATCAAGCAAAGTAACATCACTTTAAAATGATTATTCTCAGTGACATCATTCATTGTTGTTGATGATTTCGAAAAAGATTTTCATATTTTTAACAGTATATCAAGAGACCTCATAGACCTGTTCACTGGTCTCTGTCAAGGAGAAGAAACTTCAGAAATATCAGTGTTTGGAAAATCATAGATGATTTTTTCTGGCTTTGAGTGAAAAAAAAGCACAATGAGAACCTCTTGCCTTGGAAGTTTCCATAGAAATGATGGTTTTCATGATTTGGAAATTTTAAGAAGAAGATTACAAATGTATGATGATAACACCCAATAATTCTGAGGTTTTTTTGGAATTTCTCACTAGAAAGGCATGGTTCATAATCTTGAAGTAGAAAGAAAATATAGTAGAACAACAAAAATTTATGTTTATGGTGTTGAATTTTTTTTACCAGAAAATTAGTATTTTGTATCTTCCTTCTGGATATGGACCTCATCGGATGAAACATGAGTGAGTGAATCATTTCTTAGAGGGAAAATAATGTTTTTAAACAATTCAGATTCAATAGTGGATGCTGTGGAAAGTATTTTTCATTCAAACTATACTGGACTACAGAGGGGTATTAGCCCAATGTGAAAACTTAAAATGCTTATAACTTTTCAACGCAGCTGAATATAGAAAATCCGTAATGGAAAAAGTGTTTCTTTTGATCTCAAGAACCTATGGTTAAAATTAACGCAGAGGTCAAAGACTCACCCTGTATATATATAGTCTATAGTCTATAGATACGTTATACGTATTTTTGCCAAAGGATTTCGTGAATGTTTATTATTATTATTATTACAACAAAATCTAGAGTAGGGGAAATTCCCTATAAACTCAATACAAATTAAACCTAATTGTTCCACATTTGAACATCCCCACCACAAAACAAGTCCAATGCATTCTTAAACCCATTGACACTTCGAGCATCAACCACAGCACTTGGAAAACGGTTCCACCTCTCAAAGATTTTGTTGGTAAGAAAACTATGCCGCTGGGAAGTAGCAAACTTTTTCTTTGCCAGTTTGAACTGGTGACCTCTCAGATTATTGGTGTTCAAAGTAAGTAAGTCACTGGTATCATCACCAAAGTGGCCACGTAAAGACCTGAAAAAAAAATTAAATCACTTCTGTCGCGCCGCGACTGGAAAGTCGGCAATCCGAAAGTGATGAGCCTGTTCTCGTAGGTGGGGCGAAACCTTTCAAAGGGTATACGAGGGATCCAGCGCTGGACCGACTGGAGGCAATGCTCATCGGCACGAGTGGAAGGCCACCAAACTGGGCCAGCATATTCTAACAATGGTCTAATGTAGGTGGTGAAGAGAAGCTTCAATGTAGCAACATCACATCTGTTGAAGGTCTTTTGGATGGCATAAGTCAACTGTCTGGCTCTGGCAGTGATGATGCTTACATGATTTGACCAGCGAAGATCCTCGGAGACAGTTACACCCAGGTCACAGTGACTTGAAACTAGTTTCACCCTATCGCCGCCAATGAAGTACTCCCTCCTCGGGTTGTTTTTGCCAATATGAAGTACAAAACACTTCTCCACATTCGAAGGAAGTAACCATTCACCACACCAAACATTTAATTGATTCAGGTCAAGTTGCAGAGTATTGAAGTTTGATAAGAGAAAGTTATAGATTTTGGTATCATCTGCAAACATAGAGCACGAAAAGTTGAGTAATCTAGGTAGATCGGAGGTGTATAATAAAAATAATATAGGGCTCAGGACGGAACCTTGTGGAACACCAGATAACGAAGGGCTCCCGGGACTGGAGAAGGAACGATCGACCCTGACGTGGAAAAAACGATTGGATAGATAAGCCCCAAGCAGGAACACTTCCCCTGATTCCAAGATGAGATAGCTTAGCAAGTAACCGACGGTGAGGGACCCTATCGAAAGCCCTGGAGAAGTCAAGGTAGATATCATCCACAGGATCCCCCCGGTCCCACGCTTTAGTCCACTCATTGACGCACAAAATGAGGTTGGTCATGGTAGAGCGACCAGATAAGAACCCGTGCTGTTCATTAGGGATAACATCGTTTGATAACGCAAATTGGGTGATCTGGTCCGAAACGATCCTTTCCAAGACCTTGGAAGCCGTAGAAAGCAAGCTGATGGGTCTGTAATTGTGCGGTGATAATTTATCCCTCTTTTCAAAAACGGGTGTTACGGAAGCAGTAAGCCAGTCAGCAGGCAGAATCGAATATTTGAGGGAACTAGAGAAAATTCTATAAACGGGAAAAGAAAGGGAATCCGCGCAGCTCCTGAGAAGCTTGGAAGAAAGACCATCGAGACCTGGAGCAGTATCCCTGAGCTGAGTCAAGTACCCCGAATCAGCTCCTCATAGATCTTTATATCGGAAATCTCACCAGAAACCATAGCAAACCTAACCTCTGGAAGAGGTCCGTCGGGCTCCCTCACGAATGCAGAGGAGAAGACATCGGCAAATACCTCGGCGGTCTCAAAGGAATCCACACATTTTATATTATAAAGTTCGCCAATATTGAAAATAATTCTGTTGGATAAATATAAACGGATGTTTCCGTAATATGGATAACCTTTCTGTTATCTTCTTGAGTCGAATGTACGGTGGCATCTGTATTGGAGTTTAAATCATCGTTTGAATTTTCCTGTTTCTCATTATTTGGATTAAGCGGTGTATTAATTCGAGAATTAAGAATTTCTTATAATTCTACGTCGCCTAATTTATAAATTAGATCATTAGTTCACAAACATTTGGAAGAATGGGGAGAGTTCTAAATTCAAGTCGTCCTCTGAGAATAAAGTGTTATCTTCGCGATTATTTATTTCGACTCGAGAAAGAGCGTCAGCGACTTTGTTTTTCTTTCCTTTGGTATGAATTATGTTGAAATCGAATTCATCTAATATAATATAATATAATTTCGTGGAAGAATATTTGATGCTGAAAGCTATTTTCAAGTCGTTATTTTCTAGAGTACGGGTTTTATAACCGATTTTTGCTCCTAATCTCTGCAGATCGGATGTTACTAGTAAAGCGTCATATTTTTGATGCCAATCTACAACGTGAAGATGAATATTTTCAAAAATTCCTAGTTCGTTTACAATTGAAATATTCAAACTTTTATCAGCAGTGATTGTATTGCCTAAACCGGAGACAGTAAATTCCTCGTCGTATATAAATTGAAAAAATAATCGAATGCAGGTTTTGAATTAATTTCAGAATTTGTTGCTCCTGAATCGATAAGGATTCTAAGATCTAATTTAGGGACACAAATGTAAGGTAATTTTGATTTTATTTTCACACAATTCAAATATAATCTAGGTTGGTGGGCGTTCGGAAGCAGTTATCTTAAAATTTTTCTCGTTTTCATAACAATTTTCGGATTCTTGTTGAGGATTAGTAATATCATAGTCTTCTGTTTCGAATTTGTCGAAACATTAGTTTTCGGATTGAACGTTGAATAGTTCTTCGGAAATAAAATTTCGACTTTAGTTTCGAGAGATATTTCATGTCGAAAAAGACATAGATTTGGGTTTCAATGTTTTCCTTGTTGAAATAGACATAGTTGTAGGTTTCGGTTCCGTTTTCTGAATGCTTGAACCTGTTTTGATTCCGAAAACTTCATGATTCGTAGGGAATCTTTTATTATATGAAATAGGTTTATCTTTCGGATATGGAAAACCTGGTGGATTTCTGGAATTAGAAGAAAATTGAGGTTTTCGTACAGAGAATGTTGAGTTCAAATGAATTAGAAGAATTTTGGGAAGTGAAATTAGGGTTTGAATTACTAAACCAATTTGGATAAGTTTCAACTGAACGATTTCGGAAAGGTTTTTCAGGATTTCTTGTGATTTCCGGAGGAAATCAAAGTATTTTCATTCTTGTCTTCTATAACCGAAAAATTTGCATCTATGAGGTAGGATCGATATCTGTTCGAAATATTTTCAGAGCAAGCATGCGAATATCTTCTTTTTGTTAACGATCAGTAGTATTTAATGTCAAGTGTTGTAAGACATCATTCAAGTTTTTGGATAATCTAGTGTAAAAATCAAAGTAAGTTTCATTTTTATGTTGGACACAATGCGCTAAGGGAGAAACTAATGAATCTCCGTTTCGCAGGTCGCCGTAATCTTTTTAATAGTACTCCTCCAATCGAAAACCAATCAGAGGCGTCCTGGAAAGCTATGAAGTCTCTAGCTCCATCTCTTAATTTAGATCTGATTGCAAAATTGAGCGCGTATGACAAATCGGGATTTAATCTCCCTTTAAGATGATCTAATAATTTATCGACTTCATCGATAAAGATCGATAACTTCTTACCTGGTGAATATTCTGGGATTGAATTCAGTAACATTTGCAAATCCGGCCTAGATATTTCATCTGCCGCATTTGTGTTCTATTGATTCTAATAATTCTAGAATACGTTTTTCAACTAATTATACTATATTGGATCTTCTCATGGGATAAGGTCTAAATCTATTATTTTTTTTTAAATCTAAAACTTCGGAATCTTCTGCAATTATCTCTGTTTCATCAGAAGAATCTATCATTGAAATTGAAAATTTTAAAATGATGGGAAATTATGGTGAATGGACTAATATCAAGATATTCATCCTATAGTGGATCGTCCTTCCTTCTGGATCGAAGTGGTTGGTTGTTTCTCTCTTTCGTCGGATGAGGGTTGGATGTTGATGGTTCCACTGATATCGCACAAAGAGTTGAAGCTCAACAGGTGATCCTCAAACAGTTTTTTCTCGAACTAAAACTCCATTACGATATCGTGTTCGCAGCGCCAATTAGGTTTTCGATTTGTTAAATCTATTTTTAAAAAGATTTATTTGGTACGAAACGGAGTTACAGAAAAAGTCTTAAAACTAACTTAATGGTAGGAAGTCTCTATCTGAGTTACTAGTAAGGCATCTCTTTTCTCGAAGGAAACCGTGATTTCACAAAAGCACACTTGCACTGTTCGCACTATCCAATTTCACTTCTAGAAACGTGCAGACAGGAATATGTAGAAATCCGTCCTTGCCATTTCCCATGGTCGCAGATACATAACTATATAACTTCATATATATATATATATTTACATCTCGCTATATTTAGGTCCTCATAGACATAGATCCTCCACCAGAAAGAAAGCGTATAGGCAGAATATTCTCAAAGTATATTACACAATTTGATGTCCTTAATACGAATCCAACGAAATATCAGTGACTTTTTTTATTCATTTTCCTTCAGAATTCCTATCCATAGGTCAACCATTCAAACTACAGTATGTAGGTCCACCTCGAGTATACTTCCATTACTACACTGCAAACCGTTGGTCCTCCGGAGGGTAAATATTATTCACCTTATAGTGGTTAGGTCAACCGACATGGTTGCCATCTTTTCAATCATATGCTGTTGTGATCGCGACAATTTGGGGTGCTATTTCATCGTTTTTCTACGTTTCGGCTCTTGAGAATTTTTATAGTCGTCGAATAAACATTATTCAGTTAACTATGGTCAGTGTATGGTGCAGCTCTGAAAGATTCCAAGTAGGAAATTACTTTTAAATGTTTTTTAATGTTTTATGCAGATTTAAGTTATGGAGAAACATCGTGAAATATGGTACCAGGTTACATTTTTGGTTACATGTTTCTAGTGAAACAGCGAGCTATCGTTTTGTCCAAATGTCTTTAATTTTCGAATATCGAGTTGAAAATATTCTCAATCGATTGGGCTTGACTTCCTAATGAAGAATCCATTATAAAATTTTGGTGTGCATGGTCCTCCGGCCGGTCGCGTACTTTCTATCTTCCGAACGAAGGGACCTAGAGTTTTTATATTTTCAGAATAGGTTGATTGTCTAAATATCTCGGTTGAGTTCGTTGAAATTTGGTTCATGTAATAATTCCTTGAATATTCCTCTAATCAATTTCAAACTCAAAAATGTTTACATAACGTTGGCAGAAAGGAGTGTGTTGAGTTTCGAAGGAATCGGCTCGATAGAACATTTTTTAAAAATCCCAAAATATTTTTCTCAATACTCGTTACCTCATCAGTTATTAGTCAGAACAGACAACAAAATTTTGGGTTTTATGAACAAAATAGGTACTTAGCATATGTTGAAGTTTCATCATCATAGCGTTCAATTTCCAGAAGATATAAGAGATTTTCTAAAAATGCTGTTACATATTATATTTCTCCATGGATTCACACCACTGTGATCATCTATAAGTATCTGTGATGGTAGTATTAATTTTAAGCTAAGTTTTTATAATGAGTGAAGTTATTAATTGTCCACTGAAAATTTAAATTTCTACTTTGCCAGAGCAAGGGGTAAATATACGAACTCAAGCCCCTGCTACCGAAATACTAACTTCACTTTCAAGTGGTGCACATTTATCCAAAAACGAGGCTCTGCCGTGAACAAACCCAAGAGCTCATGAAGGAGTATAAGTAATAAGACTCCAGGCTACCCAAGGCCTGACAAGAGGCTCATCGTCGCAGACCTTCTGTGCCATGGATAAACCAAATGTCACGCCTGTAGCCAATGCTGCGGGAAGGGCGTACTTCTTTTGGCTATATCAATCAGACGTAGAAACCCTTCAGCACTAATTTCGAATGTTCAGAATGTGGCAAAGCTCTTTTCAGTCATCGTAGGACCCATCACAGGTGATTATGAACGTTTCGTTAAAACCATGTACCCAACAGCTACAGTGAAGTGTCTTTTCCACCAAAATTTACCTTGATGAGAGTTATACAGAAAGCAATATCTAAGAGGAACCGTAGAATGGAGGAAGAGAGCTGATAGGCAGATTTGGAAGACGAGAGTGCTACGCCGCAGGAAGATGCAAGAAGTTTGGCAGCAAATAAAGAAGAGTTGAAAAAATATTTCCAGTTACAAATAATAATAGATTATTGGTTATTTATTGAATGAAAAAATTCAGTTCGAGAGTGAGGTTCGAACCCGGAAGAGTGGGAAAATATTAAAATTCGATAGAAATGACGTACTGTCAAAAACAATCTACTTCAATAAACGGTTTCAACTGATATTTTTCACCTCTATTTCAATATGAAAAGCGCCAATATATTGTCACTCTGATCCCCATCCCAATATCTAAATCACTGATAAATCACTGGAACTTGAATTGATTGAAAATTGTTGACACTTGAAGCCAATAGCTCTCGTCCAAAAGGCAATCAGAAATCACATGAACCAAGACAAATTTTTCAACTTCGAATATCATTTGAATGCCACATGCACTGACGTGGAGTCCCACTCGTTCATTAGATGATCAGCATACTATTGAATTGGGAGTTGTGAACTCTTTTGAAGTGAAAACTTCTTTAGGCACGTTTATGTTTATAAATGATTTGCCGGATTATGTTCTTGCTCATTTGATCATACTTTTCGCGGATGATTCATCATTTTTGGTAACTGCGGGAGCTTTGGGGAGCTTGAGGACCTGATAGCCCTACTACTTCAAACGTTTACCACTTGGTGGCGTAGGAATAATTTGATTGTTAACACAGAAAAAAATAGTATGCATTCACTTCAAACTGACAAATTTCGGTGGAAAACGATCTGTCTTCACTTGTGAAAACTCGTCAGTAACTACAAGTGGCTCCCTAGATTTCTTGGAGTACAAATTGACGAATACTTACGATGGAACCACCATATTGATTCGGTTTGTAAATAACTGAACAACTCATATTTTGCCATAAATAAGATCAAAAATTTGTTTTCCTGCATTCACTCTTGAATGTGTATTATTGTATAGCTTATCCACACATGGCATATAATGTTCTTATCTGGGGAGGATCTACCGAACTGGAAAGGGTGTTGATTTGTCAAAAGAGGATAATCCCAGTAATTTTCAATTTGTCACATTTACCTTCTTGTCGACCATATTATATAGCAAATAATATTCTGACATGTTATGTATTTATACAGGGCGTTCCTAAATTGAACGTACAAACGAAAGGGAAGATTCCTTAAGTGAGTTTAAGAAAAAAGTCCCATGAACATGGGGTCGCAAACGTTTCGTTTTCGAGATACAGAGTGTTGAAGTTTGAATTTTATTCAATTTTTTCTCATAGTATTTACACTTCACGAGATATTCAATTGAAATTTGGCATACATATTACATTTGAGAGTTCTGACCTTTCGATCATAATTTGGATTTTCACGAGGATTTCGAGAGAATCGATCAAAAATTTTTTCTCGAAATCGTTGGTAGATACGACAAAACTACATGAGACCGAAAAGTTTAGTATAAGAACAAAGCTTCTTTCAACATTTCTTCAAATTAACAGTTGCTCACCAAAAAAAGTTCTGCAGAAGAACAGGTGGCAGTATTCCAGAATAAATATCACCCTGTAGATTATCTATCGAAATTGCAATCTCACGTGGTGAGAACTCTCAAATGTAATATCTATGCCAAATTTCAGTTGAATATCTCGTGAAGTGTAGATACTATGAGAAAAAAACTTGAAAAAATTCAAACTTCAACACTCTGTATCTCGAAAACGAAACGTTTGCGACCCCATGTTTATGGGACTCTTTTTCTTAAAATCACTTAAGGAATCTCCTTTTCGTTTGTACGTTCAATTTATGAACACCCTGTATATATAAGTATCTCCTTTATGTTAAGAATAATGAAAGCTTTATGCACAAATTATCGAGTCGTCATCATTATTCTACAAGACATAACAGTGTTTCGGAAGTGCCAGTTCATGCAAAATCTAAATAAGAGCGCTCTCCTTTATATCAGAGCATACGTCTTTTCAATCATCTTCCAACAAAAATTAAGATATTGGGTGAACTTCATTTCAAGAAGGCAATAAAGCACCTATTGTATGATGGATGTTAAAATTCGGTGGCGGAATTCACGAATGACGCCATGTTGGATTGTGATATGAGATTATTTTATCTGTATCTCTTTATACCTTGGTTTGCCGATCTGTCCTATACTTTTGTAGTCTTAATGGATCAATAAAGATAAATATTATTATTATTATTTAGCAAATATTTATGTAGTACTGAACTGAACTCAGAGCAAAATTACTCTCGTTTAATCGGTAGTCCTGACCTCAAGTCAGTGCTTTTCTAATTTTTTCAATAATTAATCCAGGAAATTATCGCGATCTGAATTATCCGAGAAAAAGACCTTTGGGAAAAACCGTAACTTTCGAACGGTAGGTACCGACCAGAGGTGTCGTTTTCAGAATTATTTGATAGATGAAGAAACGATGTGAATCCAAAAATCAGCATCTTTCTACTTAGCTTCATCTGAGCTGTGTGTTTGATCAAATTTGACCAATTTTTGACAAATTTTTCACTAAAAGTGGATTATTTCCCAAATTGCTGAAAACACACGAAAAATTATATTCGAAATCTACGCCCTCGATTTAGTAAATGACGAGACCTGCATCGATATAAAGTGAAAAAATTTTTCGACTCGACACTTCGGACCCGAAAATTAGCGAAAAAACTCCCTAGACGGAAATCTACAATTTATATTTCTCGATTAACGATTTTCCTTGATTACTAGTCAGAGCCCGTTGTTGATTTTTTATGTGTTTAGGTTTTCTGCATCCCTATCTTTTTGAGAGATATGGGGAAATTAGATAATTTGTCAATTGACAAAAACGTTTCTCGAGTTTCACTACCAATTGGAAAACTACAATGTTTCGTTCAAGAAAACGTGGATCTCGTTATTTACCAGATCGAGGGCGTGGATTCCTAATCTGTTATTAGTTTTTATGTATCATCAGTAGATTAGGAATTATGAAATGAATGAATCATTCTTATAACCCCTTGCGACCTAACAAAAACACATGCGACCAACATAACCCTATACAACTATACATTTATTCAATTATTTATTATTTATTCAATAGAGTAAAGTATCTTTACGCTTATGAAGAAGAAAGTCGGACAAATATCGTGAACGCACTTCTTTCTACTCGGCGATCTCTCAAGCTCACGCCAAACTTGCAGAATAGGCGATATTCTCATTTAATTTGGATTCATTCTTGGTGAATGCAACGTTGTCAATTCTACGGAGGACCTATCCACTGTAAGTTAGTTCTGACGTATACATGGGAGAGTGATCCACCGTAAAATGTAAATTGCATATACTCATAAGGGTATACGCGAGCGAGAGCGCCACCAATGAGCGAGTGTGCAAAGCGCTGAACTAAATTATATAAAAATGCGAAATTCCAGTTTTCAGTCGTCATTCTGAAAATTTTATGGTAGACTCAGGGTGATGTTTGTAAGCGTTTAGCATTGATTGTGTTAGGTCCTCCATATACGGAAGACCTATCGACCCCGGAGGACCTATGATATGTAAATCGGGTGTTGATGGAGGACCTAAATATAGTGGGACAAATATATTTATATATATATATATATATTTGTCCCACTATATTTAGGTCCTCCATCAACACCCGATTTACATATCATAGGTCCTCCGGGGTCGATAGGTCTTCCGTATATGGAGGACCTAACACAATCAATGCTAAACGCTTACAAACATCACCCTGAGTCTACCATAAAATTTTCAGATGGACGACTGAAAACTGGAATTTCGCATTTTTATATAATTTAGTTCAGCGCTTTGCACACTCGCTCATTGGTGGCGCTCTCGCTCGCGTATACCCTTATGAGTATATGCAATTTACATTTTACGGTGGATCACTCCTCCATGTATACGTCAGAACTAACTTACAGTGGATAGGTCCTCCGTAGAATTGACAACGTTGCATTCACCAAGAATGAATCCAAATTAAATGAGAATATCGCCTATTCTGCAAGTTTGGCGTGAGCTTGAGAGATCGCCGAGTAGAAAGAAGTGCGTTCACGATATTTGTCCGACTTTCTTCTTCATAAGCGTAAAGATACTTTACTCTATTGAATAAATAATAAATAATTGAATAAATGTATAGTTGTATAGGGTTATGTTGGTCGCATGTGTTTTTTGTTAGGTCGCAAGGGGTTATAAGAATGATTCATTTCGTCATAATTCTAATCTACTGATGATACATAAAAACTAATAACAGATTAGGAATCCACGCCCTCGATCTGGTAAATAACGAGATCCACGTTTTCTTGAACAAAACATTGTAGTTTTCCAATTGGTAGTGAAACTCGAGAAACGTTTTTGTCAATTGACAAATTATCTAATTTCCCATATCTCTCAAAAAGATAGGGATGCAGAAAACCTAAACACATAAAAATCAACAACGGGCTCTGACTAGTAATCAAGGAAAATCGTTAATCGAGAAATATAAATTGTAGATTTCCGTCTAGGAGTTTTTTCGCTAATTTTCGGGTCCGAAGTGTCGAGTCGAAAAAATTTTTTCACTTTATATCGATGCAGGTCTCGTCATTTACTAAATCGAGGGCGTAGATTTCGAATATAGTTTTTCGTGTTTTCAGCAATTTGGGAAACAATCCACTTTTAGTGAAAAATTTGTCAAAAATTGGTCAAATTTGATCAAACACACAGCTCAGATGGAGCTAAGTAGAAAGATGCTGATTTTTTGGATTCACATCGTTTCTTCATCTATCAAATAATTCTGAAAACGACACCTCTGGTCGGTACCTACCGTTCGAAAGTTACGGTTTTTTCCCAAAGGTCTTTTTCTCGGATAATTCAGATCGCGATAATTTCCTGGATTAATTATTGAAAAATTAGAAAAGCACTGACTTGAGGTCAGGACTACCGATTAAACGAGAGTAATTTTGCTCTGAGTTCAGTTCAGTACCCACATAAATATTTGCTAAATAATAATAATAATATTTATCTTTATTGATCCATTAAGACTACAAAAGTATAGGACAGATCGGCAAACCAAGGTATAAAGAGATACAGATAAAATAATCTCATATCACAATCCAACATGGCGTCATTCGTGAATTCCGCCACCGAATTTTAACATCCATCATACAATAGGTGCTTTATTGCCTTCTTGAAATGAAGTTCACCCAATATCTTAATTTTTGTTGGAAGATGATTGAAAAGACGTATGCTCTGATATAAAGGAGAGCGCTCTTATTTAGATTTTGCATGAACTGGCACTTCCGAAACACTGTTATGTCTTGTAGAATAATGATGACGACTCGATAATTTGTGCATAAAGCTTTCATTATTCTTAACATAAAGGAGATACTTATATATACAGGGTGTTCATAAATTGAACGTACAAACGAAAAGGGAGATTCCTTAAGTGATTTTAAGAAAAAAGAGTCCCATAAACATGGGGTCGCAAACGTTTCGTTTTCGAGATACAGAGTGTTGAAGTTTGAATTTTTTTTCAAGTTTTTTTCTCATAGTATCTACACTTCACGAGATATTCAACTGAAATTTGGCATAGATATTACATTTGAGAGTTCTCACCACGTGAGATTGCAATTTCGATAGATAATCTACAGGGTGATATTTATTCTGGAACACTGCCACCTGTTCTTCTGCAGAACTTTTTTTGGTGAGCAACTGTTAATTTGAAAAATGTTAAAAGAAGCTTTGTTCTTATACTAAACTTTTCGGTCTCATGTAGTTTTGTCGTATCTACCAACGATTTCGAGAAAAAATTTTTGATCGATTCTCTCGAAATCCTCGTGAAAATCCAAATTATGATCGAAAGGTCAGTTTGTAAGCTGTGGTCAATTAATTCAGTGTCAGTTTTTATGGAAATTTTCCTGATCTGTATCGATGATTCATAAAGATTCGATAAACTCGTATAATCAACACAAGAAATGTATTACAACAGGAAACGTAAAACTAAAAAAATCATAACAAGACACCTCATCAAGTAACCGCAAAAGACTGAACTACAGCAATTGTTGAAAATGTCCTCTCCCAACTGTTATACAAGTTTCTGATCTTCGTCTCATAGACGACCGAACTCTTTCAAACACTCCCGGAATATTCCTAACTGTATCAAATGCGCCTATTTTCTCAGTTCTTCTACGGTGTTCACGGGTGTCGAGTATAGTAGAGATTTCAGGTGGCCCCATAAAAAGTAATCTAAACATTTAAGTCTGGGGATCTGGCGGGCCATGACTGAGGACTACCCCGTCCAATCCACCTGTTTTCATAATTTTCGTCCAAATACTTTCTTGCCAAAACTGAAAATGAGCAGGAGCACCGTCATGCATGAACCACATTTCTCGTCGTAGCATAAGAGGTATCTTCCAATAACAAGGCCAAATCGTTTTCTAAAAATGTCTTTTTGATTGACCTGTTAGTCGACCTGGCAAGAAGAAAGGACCAATCAAATCATCACCAATATTACCACCCCACACATTTTGTGAAAATTGCTCTTGAAAAGGGTTTCTACTTATCCATGCGGATTCTCCTCAGCTCATACGTATTCATTATGAAAATTGATAATTGAAGTCCTTGAGAAACAGGCTTCATCAGTGAAAAGAATTTGGCAATCAAAATAAGGATTTATGAATAGTCTACTGACGTACCACTGACAAAAACTAACCCTCGGATGAAAATCTCGAGGCAGAAGAGCTTGCACCCTCTGAATGTGATAAGGATATAGCAGAGAATCCAGCAAGATCCGCCAAACAACTTGATGACGTGCATTCAAAAGTGCACCAATTTTTCTTGTACTAGTTCTTGGATGTTGTTCTATTTCGTTCATAACTGCCTCGAGCTGTGGTGTTCTCACACAGCTTGGTCTCCCAGCATTAATTCTTTCCGTGGAAAAAGATCCAGCTTCTGAAAGACGCCTATGAATATCAGAGAACATTCGATGATTTGGTATCACTCTATTGGGATAGCGTTCCATGTAAAGACGCCTAGCTTCTCTTGCATTTCCATTTGCAAAACCATACATGAAATGCATATCAGTCATTTCGGAATTCGTGAAATTCGGCATGTTTTGGTATTGAAATGTGTAAAGGTTCTAATTTCTGATCAAATTATTGTTGTAACAGTCATAAAAATCGTAATGAAAATAGTAGTCTAACTACATTCAAAAAAATAAATAGCTACAAATGCAACCACCTTCACTTTAAAAAAAAACAAACGCTCAATAATTTGATGTGTCAAAACTGGCACTGAATTCATTCACCACAGACTACAAACTGGCCTACCAATCATAGTTACGAGAATTTCGATGGAATCGTTCAACATTTTTTCTCAAAATCGTTGGTAGATACGACAAAACTAAATGAAACCGAAAAGTTTAGTATAAGAACAAAGCTTCTATTCACATCTTTTAAAGTTAACAGTTTTTCACAAAAAAGTTCTGCAGAAGAACAGGTGGCAGTGTTCCAGAAAAGATTTCACCCTGTAAATCTTCTATCGAAATTGCCATGTCACGTAGTGAGAACTCTCAAATGTAATATGTATGCCAAATTTCAATTGAATATCTCGTGAAGTGTAAATACTATGAGAAAAAATTGAATAAAATTCAAACTTCAACACTCTGTATCTCGAAAACGAAACGTTTGCGACCCCATGTTTATGGGACTTTTTTCCTAAACTCACTTAAGGAATCTTCCCTTTTCGTTTGTACGTTCAATTTAGGAACGCCCTGTATAAATACATGACATGTCAGAATATGATTTGCTATATAATATGGTCGACAAGAAGGTAAATGTGACAAATTGAAAATTACTGGGATTATCCTCTTTTGACAAATCAACACCCTTTCCAGTTCGGTAGATCCTCCCAGATAAGAACATTATATGCCATGTGTGGATAAGCTATACAATAATACACATTCAAGAGTGAATGCAGGAAAACAAATTTTTGATCTTATTTATGGCAAAATATGAGTTGTTCAGTTATTTACAAACCGAATCAATATGGTGGTTCCATCGTAAGTATTCGTCAATTTGTACTCCAAGAAATCTAGGGAGCCACTTGTAGTTACTGACGAGTTTTCACAAGTGAAGACAGATCGTTTTCCACCGAAATTTGTCAGTTTGAAGTGAATGCATACTATTTTTTCTGTGTTAACAATCAAATTATTCCTACGCCACCAAGTGGTAAACGTTTGAAGTAGTAGGGCTATCAGGTCCTCAAGCTCCCCAAAGCTCCCCGCAGTTACCAAAAATGATGAATCATCCGCGAAAAGTATGATCAAATGAGCAAGAACATAATCCGGCAAATCATTTATAAACATAAACGTGCCTAAAGAAGTTTTCACTTCAAAAAGAGTTCACAACTCCCAATTCAATAGTATGCTGATCATCTAATGAACGAGTGGGACTCCACGTCAGTGCATGTGGCATTCAAATGATATTCGAAGTTGAAAAATTTGTCTTGGTTCATGTGATTTCTGATTGCCTTTTGGACGAGAGCTATTGGCTTCAAGTGTCAACAATTTTCAATCAATTCAAGTTCCAGTGATTTATCAGTGATTTAGATATTGGGATGGGGATCAGAGTGACAATATGTTGGCGCTTTTCATATTGAAATAGAGGTGAAAAATATCAGTTGAAACCGTTTATTGAAGTAGATTGTTTTTGACAGTACGTCATTTCTATCGAATTTTAATATTTTCCCACTCTTCCGGGTTCGAACCTCACTCTCGAACTGAATTTTTTCATTCAATAAATAACCAATAATCTATTATTATTTGTAACTGGAAATATTTTTTCAACTCTTCTTTATTTGCTGCCAAACTTCTTGCATCTTCCTGCGGCGTAGCACTCTCGCCTTCCAAATCTGCCTATCAGCTCTCTTCCTCCATTCTACAGTTCCTCTTAGATATTGCTTTCTGTATAACTCTCATCAAGGTAAATTTTGGTGGAAAAGACACTTCACTGTAGCTGTTGGGTACATGGTTTTAACGAAACGTTCATAATCACCTGTGATGGGTCCTACGATGACTGAAAAGAGCTTTGCCACATTCTGAACATTCGTAATTAGTGCTGAAGGGTTTCTACGTCTGATTGATATAGCCAAAAGAAGCACGCCCTTCCCGCAGCATTGGCTACAGGCGTGACATTTGGTTTATCCATGGCACAGAAGGTCTGCGACGATGAGCCTCTTGTCAGGCCTTGGGTAGCCTGGAGTCTTATTACTTATACTCCCTTCATGAGCTCTTGGGTTTGTTCACGGCAGAGCCTCGTTTTTGGATAAATGTGCACCACTCGAAAGTGAAGTTAGTATTTCGGTAGCAGGGGCTTGAGTTCGTATATTTACCCCTTGCTCTGGCAAAGTAGAAATTTAAATTCTCAGTGGACAATTAATAACTTCACTCATTATAAAAACTTAGCTTAAAATTAATACTACCATCACAGATACTTATAGATGATCACAGTGGTGTGAATCCATGGAGAAATATAATCTGTAACATCATTTTTAGAAAATCTCTTATATCTTCTGGAAATTGAACGCTATGATGATGAAACTTCAACATATGCTAAGTACCTATTTTGTTCATAAAACCCAAAATTTTGTTGTCTGTTCTGACTAATAACTGATGAGGTAACGAGTATTGAGAAAAATATTTTGGGATTTTTAAAAAATGTTCTATCGAGCCGATTCCTTCGAAACTCAACACACTCCTTTCTGCCAACGTTATGTAAACATTTTTGAGTTTGAAATTGATTAGAGGAATATTCAAGGAATTATTACATGAACCAAATTTCAACGAACTCAACCGAGATATTTAGACAATCAACCTATTCTGAAAATATAAAAACTCTAGGTCCCTTCGTTCGGAAGATAGAAAGTACGCGACCGGCCGGAGGACCAGGAACACTCAAATTTATCATGGATTCTTCATAAGGAAGTCAAAACCAAACGATTGAGAATATTTTCAACACGATATTCGAAAATTAAAGACATTTGGACAAAACGATAGCTCGCTGTTTCACTAGAAACAATGTAACCAAAAATGTAACCTGGTACCATATTTCACGATGTTTCTTCATAACTCAAATCTGCATAAAACATTTAACAACATTTGAAAGTAATTTCCTACTTGGAATCTTTCAGAGCTGCACCATACACTGACCATAGTTAACTGAATGATGTTTATAGGGCGACTATCAAGAGCCGAAACGTAGAATAACGATAAAATAGCGCGCCTAATTGTCGTGATCACAACATCATATGATTGAAAAGATGGCAACCATGTCGGTTGACCTAACCACTGTAAGGTGGATAATATTTACCCTCCGGAGGACCAACGGTTTGCAGTGTAGTAATGGAAGTATACTCGAGGTGGACCTACATACTGTAGTTTGAATGGTTGACCTATGGATAGGAATTCTGAAGGAAAATGAATAAAAAAGTCACTGATATTTCGTTGGATTCGTATTAAGGACATCAAATTATGTAATATACTTTGAGAATATTCTGCCTATACGCTTTCTTTCTGGTGGAGGATATATGTCTGCGTTTTAGGATGAGGACCTAAGTATATGGGATGTAAATATATATATATATATATATATATATATAAACATATTGTTTCAAACAATATAGAACGAATACATAAATTGTGGTTTATAAAATATCGTAAACCGGTTATTCAATGTTCATAATACACGGTTCATTGATCCATTCGGCCAATAATTTGAAGAAATAATTCAAGACTTAGTAATGGAATTTCCAACCTGACTGACACTCTAACTTTTCAGAATTTTGAAATTAGGGAATATTTTTGGTATAAACTATCATATATTATCAAATATTTTATAATAGTACGAGTAAAAAAACTGAGAAGATTACTAGGGATAATAACAATTCTATCATTTTTTCCAATTCTTAACCATTGCTTACTCATAAGCGATTTGAAGTTTCAAATTTGGCAACGCACTTCTGAATACGTTTTGAGATTGCACAAAAAATTAAGCTTTAACTTTTCAGTAGACTAGTAGACCAATATTTTAGAGACATACTTGTTTATGCACCATATTCATTTCAAAGAAAACAGTCTGTAATATTTATGATAGAAATACAGATTTATTGCTCTCCGGAAAATGTTACATAATTCTCCATTCAAAACAATATTACAGTTGAATACCTCACTGGCAAGTGGTTTTTCTTCCAATGTCTGAATTTTATTCAGAATTTAAGAGAGCATTTATAAACAAATACTTATTTTGAACATAAACTATTCCAAAACTCTGAAATATTTTATTGTTTCCAGTTTTTTGCAATAGATCATCCATTGAACATTTCCGCCATAATTTTATGTTTCAGAATGACAATGTTTTTAATCATTTCAAATTTTATATCGTATTTTCAAGCGGTTGGTTCAATATTCTATTTCATTTTTAGAATTCACATTATACTTATGTTAAAGTTACGATACTGAAGGAGTTTTTATTTTTGAAACCTGAAAAGGTTCCTAACAGAGGAATCAGTAAAAAAAAATTGTTGATTATCTTTAACACTAGTGAGCCTCGATCATGAAAGTCCAATCGTTTTTGATCATCATCTTTCTACAAGATTGATTTCTGTTGAAGCTGTTCGAGGCCACTCCAAATATTTGCAAAACTTCCAAAATTAATTTTTTTATTTAGCAAGAAAGAATACAAACAGTGAAAGTCCAATAAACGATATCCACATATAGCGTAGAAAAGTGTCGACCCCAGTAATGTCGTAACAAATTTTTCAATTAATTGATTAATCTTTCAAAAAAAGAAAATAAAAAATAAAAATCATGCTTGTTTTCAATTTTTTTTTAGATTTAATAATACAGTCAGCAAACAAATCAAGATCCATCCCAACAGGGTAGTAATTCACAGTAGCCACTATTTATTTAGCGTATGGCAACAGTATACATAATATGATTTTACAATATAAAATTAGATTAAAACAACAACAATCACAACAGCAAGCCCAAGAAAAACATACAAAGATAAAGACTTGCAGAGCACTTGTAAACAACAAGTCCACACATATTTATCATAAACTAACACGCAAGTTCATTATCCATTCAATCGCTGTCGGAGGGAGAGAATATATGTCCGTAGCTGGTCCCTGGTAAGCCGTAAGTGTGCAATCTTGATATATATGTTTTACAGTTTGATAGGGTGCTCCACATTCACAGTTGCGCGAGGGTTGTCTATTCCACCTATACAACATGTCCGCGCAAATACCGTGTCCGGTTCTAATTCTGTTCGCCGTCTTCCATACTTTGCTCTATACATATAGAGATGACTTCATGCCAATAGTCTTTCTCACTGTATAGATGAGTTCTTTAGACCTCAAGTGTCTTTGAGTAGCTTAGAAATTAATTCTCTCGAGGATATTAAGGCTCAATTTGTTTGTAACAAGTTCATGCACAAAAAGTAATTCATGGATCTTTCCGTTAATCCCAAGATTGTTGAAATTGAAATGCTTGAGCCTCAATTTATAGTTATCCTACCCTTAAATGGAATTACATTCGAAACTCAATATGTTCAACAAAATTTTCTAAACCGATTCGAATATCTCTATATAAGTTATTTGAAATGGATTCCATGCAACTTGTATGCTATGTACGAGTATTAATTTCAGAGTAGAAACATGGAGGTGTAAATGAGATCGGGGTAATATTCGCTTCAATTTCTCTCCGAAGATAAATTTCCCAGGTACTGGATGTATTCATTACAGAAGTGAATATAGCTCTTCTGAGCGTACGTTTTTTTTTAATTAGTTTCTTCAGTATTATCAATTATCAGATATATCATATTCAATGCGAATCATTTGTATCCATTAAATCAAAACTATCTCCATTTGTTTGGAAGAGAGATCTAATAAGTTCAAGATTATGTTTCCCATCACAGAATTGTATAAATTGGTCATTTCCATCAGATTTCCACTTGAAATTAATATGATTAATTCATAATAATTTGATATTAATAATTTGGTATTGCAACAATAATAATTTTATTCATTTTGTTAGATCATTTCGAGAATGAAATACAAAGCAAGTCAACTAGTTACTTAAATGACTACAGTCTGCTTCCAATTGACAAAAACTCAGAAACAGAGTGAGGTTCTGAATCTGATGATAAATTAAATAATGTGTTACTGCAACTCATTATTATTAGTTGAATTCATTCATTTTTATTCCAAGTTGCTTGCTCGTTTCGTGCGGCCCACGTGTGTTCATTTCATTTCCCGATGGGCGCGTAACATATGTTGGAGCATATGACCTGTGTCGAACGACGAGTACGAAATCGGCGTTCATCCATGAAGTGCAACACTTTTCTTCGCAATCAATGAATTTCTCGATAAAACTACAAATTAGGACTCTGGTGAAAAAGTGACTATTCTCGCTCGTGAGTGCCTGGACCCATCGAATTCAACCGTACTGTGAAACCAGGTAGGCAGACGTCGATACTCCAACATTCGATTTACTTTCGAGTCATTTTTTCATACTTTTTCAGAATTTCATTGTTAATTTTCTTTCGTTTTCGTTTAACTTTCAAAGGCCCTTGTCGTGCCAAATTGTTTTTTGAAGATTTTCACATCTTTTATACAACAGATATTACTAGGAAGGTGGTTGTACAGTCTCACAGCCATGTATGAGCAACCCCTCTCCGTGGAAAATAGTCGATGCTTTGGATACACTAACATATTGTGGCGTGTTGGATACATATCTATTGTGGATTCCCGCGGAAAAACAGCATTGATTTGTATGTGTAAAGCCCAGACAATGTGATCTATTCTTCCTGCAGAAGCCCCTACAGGATTGCTTATATGCCAATCCAAATATTATCCGTATTGCCATTTTCTGCAATTTAAATACAGATTCCGTAGAAAATTAATCCGTATGACGGACTGAAAATTTGTGTAATATTGTCACGGTTCTAACTCGTGAATTGGAGTACCGGTTCAGTTTCAGTGCGACGCCACTGGATATTTTTCATCTGACTCGAGAAGCGAAATATTATAGCGGTTTTAGTTCGGTTATTTAACTTTTTTTATTTCGCGCCTGCGATGGGCTAACATATGTGTGGGACATCGGAATATTATTCTTTCGTATGTCATTCAAAAATGGTTTTTCAACTTTGAAAGAGATATATGTGTACCTTATCTTTTGAATCTTCGTTTTAACGGATCAAGTTTTCAAAGTTGATATCATCTAAGTTTTGGAAAAAGAAAATTACAGTGTTTTATTACCGTACCTGCCTGTAATTTTATCGACATTCTGTCGGATCTAAACCATACTTAGTGGAAAACCATACATTAGGCCTGCATTTCATCATGTAAGTTGAAACATTTCAGTTATTAATTATTATTTGTTCCAATTTTATATACAATGTAAGACTTTCTTATGTCTCACACATTGCGTTTTGCTTATTTGCAGAAGGCCTTCTTCTTCTTTTTCTTCATTCTTTTTACTACCGTTCCGAGAGCTGTTCCTGAGGATCAGGAATAAAACCTCATTCTTTCCTTTTGCGTTGTACTGGAGTTCGTGATTTTGGCAACATCCAAGTTGATGGTCGTCCTGTTTGAAATTATCTACCTTCGAAACATTCAGGTCAGATCTACACATTTATTATTTTTAATGACTGAAATTTTGATGCTGCTCACTGCCCTTCCATAATAATTGTATCGGAAAATTATTACCATCCATCTGAATTAGTTTGAATCGAATCTATACCTTAAAATTATTGTTAATTCGAACACAATTTGTTCGATAAGTGTAATTATGTCATATCTATATAGTTGAACAAGTAATAACGTATATGGTAAATTTTGTTGAACATCCCATTATATTTTATGAACGCTGTAAACCGTTTATAACGTTATAAAGGGCTCCTTTAATTTGATATATTTTATATAGGAAAACTCTTTCTATTTTCAATCTTACGTATTTATAAGATCTCTTACGAATTTGATTAACATTTGTTATTTGGATGATTATAGAAAATTTACCCAATTTTCGTGATTTTCTTTCACTTTTTCTGAGTGTCTATCTAGTTTTAGGAATGTTTTTTTATAAATCACGTGGCGCCCCAAATAAAGAAAATATATAAATTAAAATCTAACCCCGACCCCTCACCGAACGTAGAACTAGCGGCCTTCCTAAATACTAAATAAATTTTCTAGTAATTATCTCAGTTGAAACGTGATAATATACTGCCATCAGAAAGAACTCCGAAGAGTCAAATCTTGACACCCTCAGAGCATAGATCACCGATCTAAGTCTGGCAATAACATTTTCAGTGTGTGGCTGCCAGGTTAGCTGTGAGTCTTAAAAACTTAGTCTGCTTTGTGAGTTCTCCATTGGAGAAAGCAGTCATATCCACGGATCGTGATTGGCTGTGAGAAAATAAAATGAGGTTGGTCTTTGTTAGGTTAATCCTCAAATTATGGGCTAGACACTACTCATCCATTGAAAAAATGATATCACGAACAAGAATTTTCAACAAGTCAGAGGACTTGGCATTTATCAAAATATGAGTGTCATCTGCGAAATTGGTGAAAAATTCTTGCCAGCAGGAAATAACATTAGGCAGATCATTCACATATATTAAAGATAAAAGGGGTCCTAAAATGCTCCCCTGAGGAAAACCTTTATTTGTAGTGACCCTTGATGAGCGGTATGTTTTTCCTCCAATAGATAATGAGACAATCTGTGACCGTCCAAATAGCTTCTGAGGATATTTAGTTGTTTATCTCTCATACCATAGGTTTCCAACCTACTGAGAAGAATCTCATGTACAACAGAATCAAAAGCTTTCGTGAAATCTATAATTATGCCCAATGGAATAGACCCATCATCAAATGAGTTGAAGATATTCTCAAGAAGCTCAAACATAACTGTCTCCGTATTTCTACCTTTGACGTAACCATGCTGTCTTTCATTGATAATATTGAATTTCTTAAAGAAATTCAATAATCTCTGATGCACAAAATTTTCTCGAAGATCTTAGAAAAATAATGCTTATTGGACGATAATTATTCAGCTCACCAGGATCGTCTTTTTTAAACAGCGTTTTGATAATTGCAGTTTTTAGCAAGTCAGGAAAAATTCCTTTTCTTGAACTGTTATTAATTATGAATTTTAGTGGTTCTACTTTGAACTGAATCGATTTTTTGATCACGCTCATATCTATATTATCAATTCCACAACTCTTTTTGATAGGAAAGCTTTTTACAACTTTCAGAATTTCATACTCATTTACATCAAAGTAGTAGAAACTACTATTGTTCATTGTATATTAAAACGAATCAAATGCAAATCGTAAGTATTCATTCATTTTGAGTAACTATTCTGAAACTTTCTTTTGGAATTTGCTAGATCTGAGTTCATATCGTAGTTTGTAGTTTTTTTTTCTTTATGAAACGGTAACGACCAAGTTTATAACTTATCTTCAAATTTTAGGAGATGAAAATTTAAAAAAATGCTTCAAATACACAAAGTCAGTGTTATGTTGAAAGATGGAATATTTGGTTTCGATTGATCTTTGAAAAGGAACTTTTCAAGTAGGCCTTCTTTATTTTCATTGATCCATAAACAAGGTATAATTTTTTATAGCAGAATGATGATAGCGATTTCGAAAAAGAAAGAGCTGTGTGGCATTGTGGAATTATTCCAGCATGGTAAGTTAGATCCGTTCGATGTCGGATCCTGGATAAAAAGAAAGTGTTTCTTATCAGAATACTGAATAAAGATATCGGAAAAAAGCGCATCTTTCAGTCTCAAGACATTATGGTGAAAATTAATTTTGTTGACAAAAAGTCATCCGGTATAGAGAACAGATAAGATGATACTCATTGAAACCTATGAACGAAAAGGAATTCGATACTGCGGAGCATTCATTTTCCATAGAGTTATTACCTTTCTCTCAGCTGCAGATATTCAGTGTTGGGGAGTTTTCACGACTAATGTGTACTAAAATCTTGAAGAATAACCATTTATATCATATCTTGACGTAATATTAGGCATTAATGAATAGAATTAAAGTAAAATTTCAACAGCAATAATTTAATCAAATTCATAATTGTTCCTGAGTCTCTCGACTGGTTATGTCGATTTGAATTAAATTTCCTGCTAGCAAAGTATTGCTAATGGTTCCTTGAAATTATTGTCAAAGCCATTTTAACATCAAATTCTACGGACGAACAAATTAAATATCAACAATCCAGATTGTGAACCTAAAAATTATCTCGATTCATTTCAGGATTTCCCACCTGCTTCGTGGATCCCCTACCTGAGAGCCTCTGCGGTGCCCTAAATGCCTGTGGATTACATAAGTGTAACTCCACCACTGTTCTTGGACGAATTCATTCGGTACAATGTGATCCTAAGTGCAAAGGACAACAACCAGTACGTTTTTCTGTCTTACGTAATTTTAGCATTATTATGACGGCAACCATTGATTTATATGCAGCTGAGTATTAAATGGTTTCGTAACAGTACACCGCTTGTTTGCAATTCAACTTCTTTTTAGAGGATTGAATTTTAGTTAAGCTCAAAATTGAGACGTTCTAGTAAATATCAAATGAATGAATATGGTAACAAGTCGTGAAGGGAATGGCAATCACATACAATATCATCTTATATGATAACGTTATGATAACACAATTATTTTGTCAATGTCAAATACGATTTTTATCCATCCGTTTAACAAACTGATCCATCAATTCCATGACTAAAATTACCGAGTTCATGAAAAATGAAGCTAACATTCATTTATACAGTAGTAGCCTTTGAAGTAAATAGTCCATGAATAAGCTATAGATGCTTTCAAGTTTTCGTCCAAATGAGCTGAAGTGCTTCTGTTTCTTTTTATTTCACAGTTTTGCGAGTGGCCTTTAGGATTGAAAACCGCACAATCACCACTTGTTTATTCACTTTGGTCTGATTGGTACGAACTTGAAAAGAGGGATGATCGAAACTTGGACACCCAAGTATTGTATTATGAAGCGAAGTGCATCAATAAATATACGTGAGTCCGAAGAACTTGAATTAAATTTTTCCATTTCATAATGTTATTTTTCAAATTCGCAGATATAAAGGTGGTATAGATTGCCTCGGCCCGGGAACCAGTTGGTAAGTTGAAAAATTATTCTTTTCTCTAAAGGAAAATTGAAAATCCAATTTCAGCTGCCCCCCAGATATTCTAGAATGTAAATGTAAAACGTTTCTTGAAGATGCTACACTTAAAGTGAGGAGATGGGTGGTGTTACCCCTGGAACATAGTACCAACAAACCTAAGGGTGAGAAAGTTTGTCTGAAAAACATAGATGGCTCACTTCTAATTTTGATTCGGGAAGAAAAGCGCATCTTTCCCAGAAACGCTAGCTTATCGGGAGTTGTTCCATGGTGGCAAGGATGAGTACGTAGAACAAAGGAAGAGGTGCAGTTTCAGTTGGCAACATGGTTTGAAATGTGTGTACTGCGAATTATTATCATCAAATTGATGAGTCTGTTGCTTAGACGAAGCGTAAGTTTTACATTCATAATCCAATTCATGGGACAGTATCGGACCGTAACACAATTTCGAGATGACCTTTATTCGAAAGGTGGTGTGAAGGAAGAAAAACCACCTATGCGAATTAGCACTATTAGAACCTACAAAGACGTAGACACAATGGTTCCATCCGTTTGCATGCTGCTTCTCCGAAGGTCCACGAGCCTTATATGTCGCATGTGGAGGAATATTTAGTGCTCAATCCTTACAAAACCCAAGTCTAGTTGGGTATAAGAGATATCAGTCGTTTTGTAAGGAATCGCTGCTGAAGAATGCGTGGTCAAAATTGATTCTGTGCATCCGTCCGTATGCACGATTACGTCCGAAGGGAATGAGCTGAAGAGCTTAAATTTATAGGGTGAATCGGAGGAATGAATATCTCAGACGAGTTCGTTATTGTTCCAAATTCGACAAATTTCTTGAGAAGTTATAAGCGTCTGAATATTTGTTTCCTTCAGAACTCTTAGAGTATCAATTGGATCAAGTAGTAACTTGGAAGATATCTGAATTAGGTTGAACGAAATTGGCTTGCGGAATTTCGAAATTCAATACTCTATACCTCATAAAATATCAGACTTGTTCAAACATAAAGTTGAGTATGTATGGACGTTATCGTTATCTCACATTTTCTTCAATTTCATCGTCGTAGCTTCTTTCCACCTAATGATATGATAACACTGGTCAACAGTGGTTTTGGTGCCGAAGATTTTGGAGGTGATTTCATATGAATTTGATGCCCTGAATTCAAATATGCTATTAGTTTTTGCCTGTCCGAATTTTTAAGATATCAACATTTTTGTGAATTATACATTACACTATTTCAAAAGAAAAACCATGGTTTAAAGAAACAAATTAATAAAGGAATTTTTTTTTATTACACAGATATTACAGATATCATTCATTATTTACTATAGCAAACAGAAAAAGTCATCATTTAAACCAACTACTCACTAAACATTTCGGAAACTTCTTTTGAGTGCCATTCTTGAATGTATTGTAGAACAATCCCGTTATAAAGACCAGCAGTAATCTGCCATCATGTGAGTATCCCATCTTCCTTCATAGCGATCCTCCATACATTTGATATCTTGGTGAAATCTTTCACCTTGCTCCTCACTAATGTCGCCTAAATTATCAGGAAAACGGTCTAAGTGGCTGTGTAAATAGTGCACCTTAATGCTCATGTTACACCCAAGTGATCTGAAATTATTCAGCATCTCATTGACTAATTCAACATAGTTTTCAGCTTCATGTTTACCCAGAAAATTTTGGACAACTGAAACAAATGAATTCCAGGCATTTTGTTCAATCTCAATCATTGAATTTATGAAGTCGGGGACTTTCATCAGCTTTCTTATTTGTGGGCCATCAAATATTCCTGCTTTAATTTTTTCCTTACTCAGCTGAGGCATTTTTTCCCCTATATATGCAAAGCATGATTCTTATCAAGAGCCTTTACAAACTGCTTCATTAGACCGAGCTTGATATGCAGGGGACAAATATTATTTTTAAAACTAACTACGACACTGGAGTCTGAATGATTCCAGATACAAAGACTTGGCCATTTAATGTGATTGTCTAGCAAGGGTAGGACTCTACGTTATGTTTAAGTAATAATTCAAGTTCGTGATAATTGAGATCAGTGAAAATAATTGGGTAACAAGGATGGTAAATAAAACACAATGGTAAGACCCAGACAATCAGCTATTTATTAAGGGTCTGAAAAAATATAGGGGAAAGCCTCAGGCAGACAACCCCACATGTTAGGTGATGTTAGGGCGTTTGTTTAAAACTAAATAGTCAATCATTAACAACTAGCAAAGGCAAGTATAACAGTTCTGAGAAAACTATAACAATACTAAACAGATAGTAATCATAATAATCAGAGCAACTTCCATAATACAAAGAGAATAATAAAAATGGTAAATATGGCAACTTCAATTATACAACAAGAATTAATAATCATGGCAAATATGTAAACTGCAATAATGCAACAGGATAATAATCATGGTAAAGAGGTGAACGACGAATTATGACCATCGTCATGGTCACGGCCCAAGGGTATGTGAGCCATAACTATAATATTGTATGAGATAAGGAAATGGGAACGAGGGGAAGATCATGGAGTTCCAGCCGCGGCTCTGAAAAAAATGACAGAAAGTTTCGCGGTTGATAAAAAAGGTATATTCTCTCATGCCTTATAGCACATGATGGTAACGGTCCCTGCCTTAAGGCGTTTGGAACCGGCCCTTCAAGGCCTTCTATCCAGGAACCTAAGAAATCTCATACAACAGTATAGGAATGGTCCACAATCTCGAGACCCCTAAATGAAGTATCATGTAATACGAGCATATAGATAAATAGATAGCAGTACGAGATCATAGCATAAATATACAACAAATTTTGATAGAATATCCATCACGAGTAAATAATAAGGACCAGAATAACCAGAATGCATTATGGACATAAATGACAAAAACAGATATAGGTAAACGATAACAAGCAATATAAATAATGAAAGCAGCGAATCTACATAATCGACCCAATGAAATATTCATAATGACAACAAGAAGATACATCATGACAGTAAAAAGAATAAGTTGACACAGTAAGAAATATGCACAACAATAACCATGAATAGTAAGGCAAGTACATTACACAGTAAAATGACCAACTACAACAGTACGAAATATACATAATGATTACATGAGACAGGGGTAACGTAACAACATTAACCATCGATATAACACCATGGTGCTACGTACACTGGTTACATCCATTATTCCATATCAACCATACTAGTACTACCACTAGTGGAGGTCTCCATATGTTCCTGCTTAATCACAGGTTCAGACCCCCAGAGCGATTGGCAATTCCTATTGTACCATAGGGTACAGTAAATAAAGTTGATCGGTTACACTCCAGTAACACATTGTAGAAAGCTGAAAATAAGGCATTCATTGTTATGGTAGACACCTGAACTTCAAGGGCAATAATATCTAAAATGATGGAATCACATGCTTCAAGGAGTTATATGAATCAAACAAAGCATTAAGTGCACAAAGGAAATAGAGTTATATGAATCAAGCAAAGCATTATGTGAACAAAGGAAATAGAGTTATATGAAATTAGACAAAGCATTATGTGAACAAAGGAAATAGTTATATGAAGTTAAAAAAGCATTATGTGAACAAAGGAGATAGTAATATGAAATGAGAGAAAGCAGTATGTGAACAAAGGAATTAGTTATATGAAATCAAACAAAGCATTATGTGAACAAAGGGAATAGTTATATGAAGTTAGACAAAGGTCTATATGCACAAAAAATTACATTCACAAGACAAAGGCCCAAACACCACCTAATACATCATTGAATTTAACAATAATTAAGAAACACTCTATAATAATGGCATTGATACGAAAACAAAAAATTTCCTGAAACAATGAGATTTTCAATGTTGTTTACCAACAAAGGATTAGTAAACTGGATGGATCTTTCATAATAATAGAATTAATCTGAGTTTTACCTGAAAAATAGATTCGAGCGGCACTCAATGAAGCAATAGCTTCGGTTTAGCACTCACTAAAAACTTTCGAAAAAGAACTTAATTCTCTCACAACTCAACTGATAATAATCACCATCTTGGACTCCTTGGATGATCTTCGGCAACGGAGTATGAGAGAATGTGCATCTATTCCTAGAGAGCTGTTTCAAACTGTTGAAACTGAGTTTGATAATGGATTATACTTTTGTTCAGCCCAGAATACAATGTATTTAGAACATTCTATTGAATAATATATCACCTAATAAAAAAGAATGTTTATTTAATTTGAGTTATACCATTTTTAGCTTGTATTAAATTTAGAAAATATTCTTGTGCAGGTGAAAACTCGCATGAAGGCCTTTGATTGAAGATAGCACGTAACGCTTGTTGCAATTCAAAATTTTGGGGTTATATATAGCATTTCTACCGCATAGCGCCTCTTAATATTCGTAGTTTCAGAGATATTTTCATCGAAAGTTTTCAAATTGGCACCCCGTAAAGGTTTGTTAATTATTTCACACTCATTGTGACAGTTGTTTTAGTATCAAAAGACCGGAAAAATGATTGAGAACCATTCTTAAAGCTCCTTATTGATTTAACGTATTCTCTTTCATAAACGAATTCCGAAGTATATCGGGATTTTTCATATTGAAAGCACGACAAATATTAGCTTATGATTATATTGTATTCTTCGATCAATGAAATCCATTTCATTGGCCTTTTCGTAAAATCTAGCCACTAGTGATATCTATTTCTTTTCTTGAACCAAAGAACATCTTTAAGGTCAGAAATTTGAAGATGACAAAGATGCGATTGCAGCTGTCGAAAGAATTTGGAAAAGTCCAGATGAATATTTGTTTTATAAGGAAATCCTAGATTGCGAAAAACATTCAACTCAAAGTAATGACTCGTTTGGAGGCTATTATTTTGGATCGCTCCTCGTATTATATCTTTGTGGATATATAATTCAGTATGATCACAAATTTTACTCAAGCTTTCATAGAAATCAAGTTTTCCCATTAAAGCAGAACATGCCTTTGGTTCGATGATATATACAGGATGGCCATTTGAAAAGGAAACAGACAAGATTACAAACGAAATAAATTTTTTCGAAAGAAATGCTCGGACAGGTCGATTTTTGTTTCGAAGGGGACATCTTAAGATGTAGGTTAAGGACGCATTGCGCTTTAACCCTTGCTACTACAACCCTCACCCCCAAATTTTGAATAGGGAAGATGGTGTGAGTGATACCTCATTTGGAAGGTATTTTTATACTGATTTCAGCACAGTAAATGTTTTTTCCATTTTATGCATTAGTTCTCGAAATATTCTTAACTAAGTATTTGAAAATGAAGTGATGTTTTCATGGCACTTGTAGTGTTTTTTTGTGAAAAATCGACATTTTGAGCTTCAAAACAACCATGACTGTAGCTTCCTCCCTCCAATCCACTGACATAGAAATCTTCAATCAAGATGTCGAACAAACAAAGGGTATTGCGAAGGAGCTCAATCTTGCTGATACTCAATCTAAATTATCTTCGATATAATTTGCAGTATTTCAATTAACATGCGGTTACACTTGATCGATAGAAATCTCCAAAAAGTCCAAATACGTAGATATCTCTAATCAGATTACCAGGTAAGAAAATCAAATAATTAATGATGCCACAGAAATTTTCCAGTTCCAATTCGTGAAACGATTTCCGACTTAATTATGAAGTGTTTTTTCAGTTGGCTTCATTATGTTTTCATTTTGTTGATTATTGAATTTATAACTTTTTCAAAAAAATGAGAATCGATAATTTTTATTTATTACGAACAGATCATTAAGTTGGCTTATTGGTTCTTTAATATTGAAAGAAAACAATTATTTTTGGTTTTCTTTCAATATTCAAGATGGATTTTCACAAAATAAATGAGTCATCAATTCATTCTATTATTGGTTCTTTGACATGTGAATTATTCTTAGTTTTGAATCGAGACTTGAATGTGTTCTCGATTGCAGAGCGGGTGGAAATAATTTCACTTTTTTTTTGCAATTGAATTCTTCAATCGACGACATTTAGATGAACATGTTAATAGGAAGAATGTTTCGGAATTAGTGTCAAAGTTTCAAGAAACCGGGTCCGTGGCTAATAAAAAAACGAAAAATTTTGGGGCAAATTCGTCAAAATATCCCGTAAAATTCCCGTTAGAAAGGTCCTCCAGGTTATTGATCGGTTGTTCTAAAGTTGACAATTGTCTAGACATCTCAGACCAGACATGTTCGATGCAATTCATGTCTGGAGAGTGAGCTGGCCAGTCCATCCTATCAATAGCATGAGATTCTAGCGCTTCATTAACCAGACGACTACGGTGTGGATGTGCATTATAGTCAATTAAAATGAAATTCTCGCCCAAGGCAGCCGCAAACGGAACAATTATGGGTTCAATAATCATATCGTGATATCTCTGGCTGGTCATTGTGGTATTCTGCAGAACAACCAACTCTGTGCGTTGGTTCAAACAGATGCCTCCCCATACACATATAGAACCTCCGTCAAAAGCGGTTGTGGGTACCATAAACTGTTCTGCATACCTTCGACCTCTTTCCCTCCAAGCAAGAATACGTCCATCGGAGTTGACCAAACGAAATCTGGACTCATCCATAAATAAACATCGGCTCCAATCTTCAACTATCCAATTGCGGTACTCCTCAGCCCATTGCCGTCGATGAACCCGGTGTTCCCTATTCAAACGGGAATGTTGTACACTCCTACGTGCTCTCAAACCTCGAACATGTAGTCGTCGTCTTACAGTCTGGTTCGAAATTAGAACTCCTGTTGCAACTCTCAGTGATCTATTGAGCCGCGACGCCGGGTAAGTGGGATTTCTCCTAGCATTGAGGATCAAATGACGATATTGGGCAGCTGTTGAACTGCGCGGCCGACCTCCCCATGAACATAAGCTACTGAGTCGTTTTGGATGAACCTATTCCAAGCCCGACTCACAACACTTTGCGAAACATTCAACCGCCGGGACACTTCTCGCTGGGACAAACCTTCCTGTATCCACCGTATGATTTGGTCCAGTTGCACAGGAGCCAAAAGTCTTCTCGGTGTGACTGATAAGCTGAAATTGTTCTCATTCCTTCAATTATTGTCACCTTATGTGTTTGAACGAGAGAAAAAAACAGATTCAATAACAAATACCACATTGCTTTTCACTCCACCTGTAACAGGCTACAGTTAATAATCGATTTTGGGAACAGGAGCCGATGAAGTGAGGAAAAATTTGATATAATCAACTCAAAACATCTTAATTTTTCCTCAGAGAATATATAATGTACAGATATTCACGAGATAACTTGAAAAAAATACAAATGAAGAGAAGTTCATAAGTGATCCCTAGCAATTGTTGATCTGTGTATTTTGAAGCATCATAAATTCCATCCTTACAAAATCCATCTTTCACACGCACTAAAAGAAGATGATTCAGACCGTCGTGTTGAATATTGTGATACTATGAGTGAATGAGTAACTGCTCATCCCAATTATCTGTACAATGTTTGTTTCTCCGATGAGTGTTCGTTCTTTCGAAACGGCACAGTAAATCGACACAATCGTCGTTATTGGGCCGATGTTAATCCGAGATTGTTCCACGAAGTTCATACTCAACAACCAGAAAAACTCAATGTTTGAGCTGGAATATTTGGTGACAACATTGTCGGCCCGCTCTTTTTACCTGGTAATCCTATTGGACACATTGGAAAATCACATTGATCCAATTTTGACGGAAATTATTGAAACAAATTCTGGAAATTATGTGGAAGATAAGATTGTTTTTCAGCAGGATGGAGCTCCTCCACACTACGCCTTATCAGTTCGAGAATATCTGGATAAAAGATTTCTAATTCGGTGGATTGGAAGAAGGGGTCCCACTGATTGGCCAGCTAGATCGCCAGATCTGTCACCACTAGATTTCTTTCTTTGGAACCACTTGAAGAGTAAAATTTAGTTCACACAGCCCGATTCCATAGAAGATTTAAGAAGACGTATAGTGAACGAATGTCGTCAAATCACTCCAGAAATGCTGCAAAATGTGCGACATCGTTTCGAACAAAACTTATTTCATTGTATGGAAGCTAATGGTGAACAATTTGAATATTTAATTAATTGATGTGAGTGTTTGATAAATTATTTACTTTACTTTGTAAAGTCTTATTTCTTAGATCAATACCTCAAATTGTTCTGATACCGTAAAGTTGGAGAATGATATCAGTGAATAAAACAGCTAGACGAACATCTGACCCTAGTAGCATTAACACGTACGGTATGACTTCATTTTCCCAGTGGTAGATGTTTTGCAATTTCAAATACAAGTACGGAAATTTTGGTGTTTCGGAAGCTCGAAATGTCAATTATTCGCAAAAAATTAATTTAAGTGATGAAATTAACTAACGCATGAATATTTCGAGAACTAATGCATAAAATGAAAAAACAATTACTGTGCTGAAATCAGTATAAAAATACCTTTGAATTGAGGTATCACTCACCCCATCTTCCCTATTCAAAAATTGGAGGTGGGGGTTGTAGCAGTAAGGGTTGAAGAGTTATGCGTCCGTAACCTGCATCTTAAGTTGTCCCCCTCGAAACAGAAATCGACCTGTCCGAGCATTTCTATCGAAAAAACTTATTTCGTCTGTAATCTCGTCTGTTTCGTTTTCAAACGGCCACCCTGTATAACTTGAATTCTACATTTAACTTCGATTATCCAACAATTCTACTGAGTGTTGTTCTGGGAATTAGATGATGTATTTGTGGTTTGGGTGGAATACAGAATAATTCAAATCATTTACATATGCCATATATTTTGAAAATATTTCAAATAACCAATGCGGATTCATTTCCTATGAGTCCATGATTTCCATTTCATCTCTGAATTCATTCAGGAAACTAATTTTTTATCATTATAATTTCCAGATTACGATGCTGCCGATGATATTGTCAAGCATGGCTCTGGTACAATGATGCCCAAAAGAAATGGAAAAATTCCTTTTGCCTCGAAAAGAGGTAATATATTTTTTATATGGATGGATTTATCTGTCCCTAAATGAATATAATCAAAGAAGTGAAAATGAAATCTATGAAACTTTCAGGCTTGTTATTTATTTCAAAATTACTTTCCAAATTATTTCATATCCTAAAGACACTAGAGGTGGACTTGTCAGTACCACGAGTCACTCAAAAGCAAGTACACAGAAGTATTTCATCATCTGAGTTGTAGAAGAGGTACATAATCATCCCCCATCTTGATTTATTTATTTATTTGACCAATAGGAACATTTACAGACGGAAATTCCCACTTACAATCCTAGCCAAAGAAGAGAATAAGCAAACCGTATATACGGGGACAGCATCAAAACCAATCACCCTCAATAACTGATTCGAACAAAAAAATAAAAGAAATTCATCAATTCAGAACACAGAAACCCTTATCTCAAGGAATGTAGAATAAAGTTAATCCACGTCCTAAAGCAAGCTTATAAAAGAGTATCAATTTTAAGTAAACAGAATAATAAAATAATGGAGTACGGAGTAAACTACCCTTAATCGGATTTTTAAGCTAGGAATATTCAGAAATTTATCAGCGGATAATTGAAAGAGTTATTCGATTTTCGATATCGAAAAATTCCTTCAGAGACTATTCTACTCCGCCCCAATGTAGCCATCTTATGCAGCACTAAGTTGGCTTCATTATCTGGTTGACACGGGTAACAGAACCAATATGTGATATTCTTTATAATTTTTTTTTGTACACTCTCCATTCCATCAACATATTTATAATAATAAAAAGAAGACCAGATCTGTGTTGCCTTATCAAGAACTCATTAGCTCATGAGCATAAGTGAGATGAACTTGAATAGGTAGCCTTTCGATTTTGTGGTTTTGTTTCATTCTGGTTCTATACTGCAGCTGAGTATTGTTGCTCTGTTTGGTTTTATAGTGCACTTACACAAAAAATTGATTCACAATTGGATATATCCATGAGAATAATCACTGGCACCATAAGATCTACACCGGTTCATTGGTTTCCAGTTTTGTCTAACATTGTCCTAACATTGTCCTCCATATTCGCAGACAGACTGCAGCTCTGAATTCTTGAAACAATTATCATTCTTTTCCCAATTTATTCCCAATTATTTCATATATTCCACAAAATAGAATTCCCAGATTGAAGTCACGTAAACCATTATGGCATAATACGTTCTTCAATATGAACATAAGTGATAAAGAATTATGCAAGACTGAGTGGAACTCTTACGAAATGTTCAATAAGTATCTCGTTTCTGATCCTTCTGAAAAACTTCCTGGTTTTGACCTTCCAAGAAAAACTTGGACAGTTCTTAATCGTTTGAGAACAGGTCATGATTGTACCAATAGCATGCTATTCAGATGGAACTCAGTTCCTAGCGCAAGTTGTGAATGTGGAAAAGCAGAAGAAACAATACCTCATCTCATCAATCCCATATATGAATTTCGAGATGGTTTTAGGGCTATTCATAATGTTTACGATTCTTTCTTGAAATGGGTTATAAATTTCAAACGAATATGATACGTATTTTTGTTATTCAGTTCTTTTTTTCTGCTTTTGTCTTTCTATTTCCAGATTCGATGTTGGCAACTTGAAGAAGTCTCTTTCTCCATCAATAGAAGACCACTCTTGAAGAAAGAAGTCCCTAAAATATATTTCAGTTTATTTTTGTAATATCACACTTAGACGGGGAGCCAGGGTTTATCACTGGGTTTTTTTCCCTAAGCTTTTATGTGATACGCCGAATTGTATGACACCCCGTCACTAACCACTGATCTATATGCTTTATTGTTTGCTAACTAAATATTGTAAGCCAAAAATTCAAAAGAATATATATGTATATATATAGTTGTATTTTAAACAATAAGGAGTGTTGCCGTAATAACAAATATCAAAAATTAGAGAAGGAAGTTTTCTCTCGGTTGGGTTCTCGGCAATTTTTAGGGCAATTAATTAGAACAGTGACTATTCATTAGTTTATTTTCTATATTTCGAACACACGGTGCGGTTCTTCTTCAGGAAAACTGAAAAACACATATTAAAGGTCAACTACATTGACTTGACATATAAAGTTCAACTTACATCAAAACAAAGTCAAGGAAACTGCAAAAGAGAACATCAAAGGAAACAGCTAGTGCGAATTTATAATCAATGTGATAAGAACAGTTGAGAAATCAATTTTAAGTCGTATCGAGAACGTCATCTGACAGACATGCATTCTTTCAGGTTAGGTCACAGAAAGGTGCACTCACAAAGGTCAAATGAAAAACATAGAAATCTCGAGTAATTGTGCAAAGATTTTTAACTGTCAACAGTCTAATCTGGAGTCCCTATCTTGATTTTCTAATGACAAAAGATAGTTATAGATATTGCTCAAATCTTCTATATATGTTTTCTTATTGATGTTGTTTGGATATTCATTGATGTAACACATTTCTAAAAAGGTTCCCTTTCTATAGTTGGTGACAGTTGTCAGTATCTTTGGTTCATTGAGGTTAAACTGATGACCCAATGACGATGCATGTCTTGCAAGAGCACATCTCTCTGGGTGTAGTCTGATGTCACTCTTATGAATTGCAAATCTTCTCTTCACACATTGAGCTGTCTGGCCGATATAAACTGACTGACAATCATTACACTCCACCAAATATACGCAGTCTGATCTAGATGAGGCCGGAATGGTATCCTTTAAACGGCTGAAAAGTCCATGAACAGAAAATGGGCTATACTTGGCAATTTTGATATTTGGTACGTCTTTTAGTATGTGTACAAGATTTTGAGTTAAACCCTGGATAAAGGGCAGTGAGACATAGTTTACGGTCACAAGCTCTGCAGTAGTGTTAGTCACTGGAAGGTTGTCTGATTGGGTTGGTGATGAACTGTTAAAACACTTAGAAAGGAATGGTCTTGAGTAACCATTCTCCAAAAAGACATCTAGAAGTCTACTTTCGGCCGATCTGACATAATCAGGATGGCAGATGGTCCTCACTCTGTATATCATTCTTTTTATCAAATTGATTTTGATTCCCCAGTTGTGATTGGATCGGCATTGTGATCGATGCTCTTCTGGTACCAATCCAACTTTAAGATATTGGTGGAGGATCTGACCGCCATTGTATCCAGAAAAGGGACGCTGTTTTCAGTCTCCTCTTCTACTGTGAAAGAGATATGTTCATCGAACGCATTGAACACCTGTAGTATCTCCGCAGTTCCTTCCTCAGGCAAAGATAAAATAAGGTCATCTACATACTGATAGATAAAAACAACTGGAATGATAATTGAGGTATACATCTTCTCAATAATGTTGACATAACGATTGACGCCAGTATGGGGCTCAACTTGCTGCCCATGGGACAACCGAATATTTGTGAATACATAGTTCCTTGAAATATGAAATAATTGGAATCGAAAAGAAATCTCAATATTGTACAGAATCGATTAAAATCCATGGTTGTTATGTTGTTCATTCTATCCCATTCCTCCTCTATAATCTTCAAGATCAGTTCAATGGAAATATTTGTAAAAAGGTTCACCACATCTAGTGAAATGATCTTATATCCTTTTGGTAATTGAATGTTATTAACTTCATGACTAAATTGGAAAGAATCTTTAATAGCATAGGTATGATAGTCTGAATAAGCTTCCGACAACAAACTTGCCATATACTCACTCAATTCAGATGTCGATGATCCAATAGTGGATACAATCGGACGAAGAGGTATACCAACTTTGTGTATTTTGGGTTGCCCATATATCCTTGGGGGTATGCCCTTATAGGTGGTTAATTTCTTAGCCATTAAATTATCAATAACGCCTTCTTCTTTTAGTTGTTTTGCAATTCGGTTATTCTTGTTTTGAACCTGTGATGTAGGATCTTTAGTTAGTATTTTGTATACTGATGTATCTCCCAAGAGTACATCCATCTTCTCTTTATATTGTTGTTTGGTAAGTGCAACTGTCACATTTCCCTTGTCAGCTGATGTGATAATGACATCCTCATGTGATCTAAGGAATCTCGCAGTGGTGTGAAATAAATTGTGCTCAAACGAGTTGGTAGAATTATGCTGATGTATGAAATTAGTAATGTTATTGGTGCATTTAGCTCTCAGAATATTGTGTATTGAAGAGGGAGCCATTTTTATTATATATTCAACATCTGATAACAAATTCTTGATAGGAAACCATTTTGGTGGTATAGGATTTAGACTGAATTTTGGGCCCAATCCTAGTAATAACTTTATATTTAATGGAAAATTATATGATGTTAGGTTAAGAAACCACTTGTCTTTGAATCTAATAGATTCTATAGTTTGTTTATTCAATCTGGAGTATTTATCGTTTAGGAGTTGTTGATTGGTTTTGAATGTCCTATTATATTGTTTCATCTGTGTTGTATGAAAACATGCATACATATGTTGTGGTATCATCATCCCGACCTCAGACTTTATACATTCCAAAGAGTGATTAAGCTTGCTTAGCTTTTTATGGTGAAAGAGATCTCTAAGTTAAGAATTTTGGTAGATATCTGGTTGCCAAATTTGGTGACCCTAGTGTTGTCTTTTCTGTCATCAGAGAGTAGGTTGGTCAAACACTTGATATTTTGTGTGATGTGTTTAGGTGTGACCCCAGTTGATCTGCACTTAAGTAGGAAGTTCCTCCGGTTGGTCATCTTCGCCAGTTTGGTGTTGAGGTGTGCCCATTGTCTCATTTTGTTAGACGCAAGTGCTCCATAGTTGTTAGCAACGTCCACAAAGAAACCCATATCTATAATATTGTATTTTAAACAATAAGGAGTGTTGCCGTAATAACAAATATCAAAAATTAGAGAAGAAAGTTTTCTCTCGGTTGGGTTCTCGGCAATTTTAGGGCAATTAATTAGAACAGTGACTATTCATTAGTTTATTTTCTATATTTCGAACACACGGTGCGGTTCTTCTTCAGGAAAACTGAAAAACACATATTAAAGGTCAACTACATTGACTTGACATATAAAGTTCAACTTACATCTAAACAAAGTCAAGGAAACTGCAAAAGAGAACATCAAAGGAAACAGCTAGTGCGAATTTATAATCAATGTGATAAGAACAGTTGAGAAATCACTTTTAAGTCGTATCGAGAACGTCATCTGACAGACATGCATTCTTTCAGGTTAGGTCACAGAAAGGTGCACTCACAAAGGTCAAATGAAAAACATAGAAATCTCGAGTAATTGTGCAAAGATTTTTAACTGTCAACAGTCTAATCTGGAGTCCCTACCTTGATTTTCTAATGACAAAAGATAGTTATAGATATTGCTCAAATCTTCGGCCGAAAGTAGACTTCTAGATGTCTTTTTGGAGAATGGTTACTCAAGACCATTCCTTTCTAAGTGTTTTAACAGTTCATCACCAACCCAATCAGACAACCTTCCAGTGACTAACACTACTGCAGAGCTTGTGACCGTAAACTATGTCTCACTGCCCTTTATCCAGGGTTTAACTCAAAATCTTGTACACATACTAAAAGACGTACCAAATATCAAAATTGCCAAGTATAGCCCATTTTCTGTTCATGGACTTTTCAGCCGTTTAAAGGATACCATTCCGGCCTCATCTAGATCAGACTGCGTATATTTGGTGGAGTGTAATGATTGTCAGTCAGTTTATATCGGCCAGACAGCTCAATGTGTGAAGAGAAGATTTGCAATTCATAAGAGTGACATCAGACTACACCCAGAGAGATGTGCTCTTGCAAGACATGCATCGTCATTGGGTCATCAGTTTAACCTCAATGAACCAAAGATACTGACAACTGTCACCAACTATAGAAAGGGAACCTTTTTAGAAATGTGTTACATCAATGAATATCCAAACAACATCAATAAGAAAACAGATATAGAAGATTTGAGCAATATCTATAACTATCTTTTGTCATTAGAAAATCAAGGTAGGGACTCCAGATTAGACTGTTGACAGTTAAAAATCTTTGCACAATTACTCGAGATTTCTATGTTTTTCATTTGACCTTTGTGAGTGCACCTTTCTGTGACCTAACCTGAAAGAATGCATGTCTGTCAGATGACGTTCTCGATACGACTTAAAATTGATTTCTCAACTGTTCTTATCACATTGATTATAAATTCGCACTAGCTGTTTCCTTTGATGTTCTCTTTTGCAGTTTCCTTGACTTTGTTTAGATGTAAGTTGAACTTTATATGTCAAGTCAATGTAGTTGACCTTTAATATGTGTTTTTTCAGTTTTCCTGAAGAAGAACCGCACCGTGTGTTCGAAATATAGAAAATAAACTAATGAATAGTCACTGTCCTAATTAATTGCCCTAAAAATTGCCGAGAACCCAACCGAGAGAAAACTTTCTTCTCTAATTTTGTATATATATATATATATATATGTTAGGCCCGAAGACCGAAAACGCTCAGTGGCCGGAAAAACGGCCACATCGCGTTCTGGCTGTCTTCGAACGCACAGAACGCGTTTTGGTTGTTTTTAAACGCTTGCAACGCGTTCTGGTAATTGTTAAACAGCCGGAACGCGTTTGTCTAACGGCAATTGGTTCAAATGTAAGACCCTGTAGTTTTTTACATTTTTAGAATAATAAAAATAAGTTGTGTCCGAACATGTTTGGTACTTGTGTTCTAGAATTTCTTTATGAGCACTGAGCACATACAAAACTATTGTATATTTGTCGACCCTGTACCTATTGGAATCAACATGTGATACATTTTTGTAATCAGCTCAGCTAGAGTAATCCGGAAATGGAGACAAAATAGTTCAATTTAAAAAAAATGACGGTGATGTCATTACTCGAAAATAATTCACGCTGTATATTAGATTATTATTTTAAAATAAGGTAAATTAAAATAAAAATCGATCTGTTTCAGGATTATTTCTCAAAATGGTCTGATTAGCTAAAAATGAATTTGTTCCATACTTTACGGATACAATTTAAATGTACTATGTAATTCGAAATGTCATTCAAACAGTTCTTGTAAAAATAAGTAACGTACCTATGTAAAGTACACAAAAGTTTGGAAAAACCCGTCGTTTGTATTTAATTGTAGTTTTCAATAGTTGAATTGTTTCTAATAAAGTAATTAAAAGAGTTATAAATTCAAGTTTGTTTTGTTCTCCACAATAAGTTGGATTTGTAAAAAATAAATTGAAATTCATTTGTTCAATAAAGAACTTTTCGCTTTTGAATTCATGCATTTATATATTATATGCTCGACAATATAAGTTCATTAGAGTCACTTTTTTCCTAGAACTGAAAAACAATTATAAGAAATTTAATATTGTTGAAATGATTCGGCAAGAAAAACCGAACCCATCTTTGGTATCCAATTGTAGTTGTCAATAATTGAATTGTATTTCAATTTTCAACTTTGTTTTATGAGGGACAATATAAATTTTATCCTACGCAGGTAGAAAGCGGCAAATAATACAAGTCGAACATTAAGAACGCGTTGTGAGCGTTGAACAATTGACACAACGCGTTCCGGCTGTTTAACAATGACCAGAACGCGTTGCGAGCGTTTAAAAACACCCAAAACGCGTTCTGTGCGTTCGAAGGCAGCCAGAACGCGATGTGGCCGTTTTTTCCGGCCACTGAGCGTTTTCGGTCTTCGGGCCTAACATATACACTAACAACTTAATTGGAAATGGTGTAAGTGACCGAATATTAGAATAAATCAATCCATTATTTCTCTAGATGTTAAATTTTATGAAGACGACGATGAGGATGAAGATGATTTGGGAGAAGAAGACATTGCCATCGAAGAGCAACGCATTACTCGCAAGATGGATCTTGATAAAGTGGAACAACGAGAAGAAAACGACGAGTCATCTTCAAATGATGAGAGTGTTGAAGCAACAGCAGGCAGTAAAATAAAAGATGGAAAGATTGTTCCAAACAACAAAGAAAGTATCCACATATTCTTAAAAATAAGGTTAAACTGTTATATGATGTTGGCATCACTTAGTTGGGTATTATAATATTCGAAGATTCATATATTTATTTGAAAAATATGAAGTTACTCACAGATTTTCAATTGAATTACATCGTTGAAATTCAGATAAAGCAAACTAGGTTTAGTAAATAATTCAAATCAATTTGAAAGAATTATGCGAATTAATCTGAAAAGCTTTAATCGATATAATGCAAGTGTTCGGGGAATCTATTAGCCAAGTTTGAGTGTCAGAGGGATAAGTTGGCATTCAAAATCAATCCAAATCGAACTAAAAAATATGTCATTACAAGTGCTTATTATTAGTTATCAGAATAATATTAGTCGAGTAAATATTTCAATATACCGGGAGGCCCAACACTGCTGCGACTCCCTTCCACGAAGTAAACGAAGGTATTCGGAATATATTTTTTGAGGTGTCTGTAGGGTTATGAAAAGAACTTCTAACAAAAAACAAAAAAAATCAGCCATACAATATGGTTCCAACTCACTTAAAAAATCTTCTACGTTTCTCTTGAACAGTCTAAATTTAATCAACCTTTTCATATCATCAGGAAGCCGATTGTTAATCCTAATGCACATGTAAGAAGGGTGTATCTCGGTTAATGATAACCTATGTCTAGGATAATGTAATTCTGAAGATCTTACAGGGTAGTTGTTCCTGGTTGTATGGACTGAGAAAATATCTCTATTCATAAAATAGAAAATTTTACCAAATAAACACCATAAACTGTAAGAAATTTGTTTTTCCTAAATACACCTCTACATGATTGGTTAAACTTCATTTTGAACATGTATCTTACAATTTTTTTTGAGCAATGAAAATTCTTCCTACTTCACAGCATGATCCCCAAAAAATGACGCCATACTGAAGCGATGACTCAAAATTCGCGAAGTATACAGTCTTCAGATTATTAATATTCAAATACTGTGAGTCCTGACACCGTAACTAATCCTGCAAAGCTTTGCCTCCAACTGCTCTATTTGATAAGATCATCCCAGATCTCCATCGAGATATATGCCAAATGCTTGAGAGTTTTCTCAATTTTCACCTCATTGCCATACAGCAAAAGGACACCCTCTCTTATTTTATTTGATCAGCTAGTACTGAACAAAACAGCTGATGTCTTATTACGGTTCATTACCATTTTATTCTTTTCAAACCATATTTTTAATTGTTCAAATAAGAACTCCAACTTCACTTAGAGATCATCAAAATCAGAAGCCCCAACGATTACGTTGGTGTAGTCAACAAATGAAGTCAACCATCCCAAGATCTCTTCATTCAAATCACAAATATCTATTAAGAAGATCAAAAATAAAACCCAGGACGCTACCTTGAGGAACCCCATACCTGATTCAACTATGTCAGATCTCACGTCTCTACTGGCTCGCTGGCCAAAAATCGGGATTGTAAACCTCGTCCTTCTTCGTAAAAGGAACCTTCACTAGGAAACTCTTGAGAGTGCCTCCGGAAGATGAAGATAATAAGTATTCTGTAATCTCTTTCATAAATTTTGTGAATGTGGGCTGCCAAAAAACTAATGCCAACGTTTCGGAAATATATTTCCACTTCTTCAACTTCGAAGAATATATGTACGAATCATTCCTAAAATTAGCGGAAAATAGATTTCAAAATGTCTTTACAAGTGTAGGATTATTATTTGGGCAGTAACTATAATCTTTTATTGTTCTTCTTCCAACGGTTTAGTGACATCCTCCGACTTTTTCAATATAAAAATGAGCTTTTAGAAAGACTTACAACATATTCAGCTCTCACTTATATGTGTTAAAGAAAGAGACTACGAAAACTATATATAATTGTCACTTATCTGTGGTTTGAAGAATTCTTCAAGTGATTCCGAACAATTGACCTCCAAACTTCTGGCAACTCAATTGATGGTGCACTATTGGGATTGAGAGCGAATTTCATGAATGCTCTTTGATTTTTCTTATTGCGGGTTCCTCTTCATTGGAGTTCGTAGGGGTTTCTTTTCATTTTATCAGGTGGACCAACTAGGATCAATTGGTGTAATATTATATTTGATATTATTGTTTTCATTCAATTTGTGCCTCTGCCCTTTACACACCACAAAAAATATTTCCAAAATGTCTTTAATTAATCTCTCAAAATGTGCGTCGCGTCAGTGTTGGGCCACCCATTATATTTTGAGGTGTCTTCATTTTGTGGTGGTTGACTTGATGTCTAATTTTTCTTCAAGAGCCTAGTTGCTATGAATTGTGACTTCGAAGTAGTCGGAAAACATTACATGGTCAATGATGGTGATGTCGTCTAGTTAGCTTGCACCTTGAATGTTTCCTTGATATTGTCATTGACTTTTTCGCGTAAGAGATTTTCCTGTTGAATATATCTGCGATGGTGAATTGACTGTTCGATTTTGAATTCGAATAATGAAGTCAATCTATCTTCCTGGTAGATTCATGTGGTCGTCTTTATTGAAGTTATTAGCTTCTTATTGACTCTCAAGTGGCTGGTGTTGAGCACTGTTATTAGTTGTAATCTCTAGGTACTTTGAAGGCTAGTTACATATGCTTTGGTCCGTAGTTAGGTAAATGAATTTCAAGTTTTTTCTTCAGGAAATTATTGTTCATCATATGTGGTTATCGAATTTATTGAATCTGGTGATATGAAGAGTAGGAACAAGTTTTTCGTTATTATGTAATTACATATAAGAAGAATTCAACAATATTCGGCGCTTGAGTTTATACTCACAGAAAGTTGTATACAAAGTCCAAGTATTTGAACTTCTTTGCTCAATCTTAGGCACTTCCAGTATAACTTCCTAATAAAAAGATCTGACCTTATTTGTTGAATTGGAAATCACCACAGCTCTGTTCTGATCGTCAAAGTAGACTTCGTTGATTAATATGCAGGCACTTTGGATAAAGCCTTTCAAACTTCCACTGATAAATTGTGCTTTGGCGATAAGTAATTGCGCGTCACAGGTTCACAATTCACAACCTTTTTCCTTTACGTGGAGAATTTCAACTGGGTAATTCACATACACAATGAACTAAGGTAGCTAACAGACCCAACCGGAGAAAAATGCATAAGACAGATTATTTTTCGAGATTTTAAAAGGAACTTTCAGTTCTGAGTACCGTTATAGACTGGTGAAAGTAAATTGGTAAAGTAGACCTCACTGGTAGAACTGACCACCTTGGTGGTTAAACAAGAACTGTACAGAGAGAATGTTCTTGAATAATTGAAAGAGGTCGGACGTGTACAAAGTACAGGTAGCTAAGCTATGGAAAGTACCTGTTCAGCTTTAGGGATTCCAAAAATTCCGTCCGATAGAAGGCATTCTTGGAAGTAACGGCCGCTACCCCAAATTCCAAGAACTGTCCTTTGTTGCGAGAATATCGCAACATGGGTTACTATTCAATTATTAATGAAAACTATTCAAATAATAAATTATAGTAAAATATTTCTACTCTCCTCAAATTGGAGTTATGCATTTCATTCAACATCGATGATCTTATGATATCATTGAAATAATCTAGTCATCAATTCAATGTAACTGTCAGCATAACGAACAAAAGAATAGGAATGTGGAGCTGCATTAGCAAATGATACAACTTCGTTCCAAAGTTTCTGATGACTAATTAACTTTGGATTGATTCAATAGAGGTGAAACCATAGCCCTTTATCCAATTTAGTCAGTTCGAAAAGGGGTAATTATTTCGGTTCCACAGATATAGGGATGATATTGCGGAACTCAAAAGTTCCTTCTAGAGCGGAGATAATTGAATCGGTTAATTCAAGGAAAAGACCCAGTTTTCTAATGTCGCATAATCTCTCATGGAATTTAACTTTTGAACTGAATCTTCAGATGGGGTAGGATGTTCGCCACGATGCAGGCCCCTTATTTTTCAATCTTGATTAAAATTCAAAGAATTATTACAGAATCTAAGGTCAATACAATGACATATATATTTTTCATAATAGTCATAATCGAGTCCATTCTCAGTAAATGAAAATACAAAAAAATATCGATCGATCGTGGAGCTCAATTGCAATTACCAAAAATAGCATATAGTATATAACATTACTAGCAAGGTAAGAGGGTTTTTACTGGCTAATGGAGGATATTGTGCGGGTACAAAATTAGAAATAATAATAATCACCCGCTTAATGAAGGGCAGCGCACTTCCTGAGTCGCTGGTTATACTATAACAGTAGATCCAAAAATTATCTTTGGTAGAAAAGATGTTTGCAAGGTGAACAAAAACAAGTTTGTAGTTATAATAGAATTATGTATTCACAGATAAAAATAGTTACACAATGTTCGGCACTTGAGTTTACACCCACAGAAAGAGTTTTTAGGTGTCTATAATAACCAGGAATTCGAACTTCTCTGCTCAATCTCGAGCACTTCTGGTAATATTAAATGATAAAGCGATCTGACCTTATTTGTTGTTTGGAGTTCACCACAGCTCAGCTTCAATCGTCGAGGGTAGATTTCTCAGAATAAGGTACAGGCACTTCGGATGAGATTTTCACTTACAAATTGTGGCTTGGCGATAGTGCAATTGCTTCACAGATTCACAATTCACAACCTTTTTCTTTTACGTAGAGAATTTCAACTGAGTAATTCACATACACATGAACTAGGGTAGCTAACTGACCCGAAAACAGATTATTTTGAGAGATCTTTAGAGGAACTTGTAGTTCTGAGTGCCGTTATAGACTCGTCAAAAGTAAATTGATAAAGGAGAACTTACTTGTAGAAGTGACCACCTTGAGAAGTGTAGAGAGAATGAATTTGAATAATTGAGAGAGATCGTACAGGTAGCTAAGTTTAGGGATTTCCAAAATTCCGTCCGACAGAAGGCATTCTTGGAAGTAACGGTCGCTGCCCTAAATTCCATGAACTGTCCTTTGTTGCGAGAATATCGCAACAGATACTTTACATTTGTTTTGGCGAAAGCGAAAATGAATGTACCAAAAGAAATTATTGAGGCAGCCAGCAGTGTAGCTTCAAGTTTATTACCTGCAAAATTAGCTTCAAGGTACGAGCGACAATACGACGACTTCAAAAAGTGGCAAAACAAAAATAGTGTGATTGGGGTAACTGAAGATGCTTTGTTGGTCTACTTGAATCAACTATCAGCTAGTTTCAGTCCTAATACTTTAAGGGCAAAATGGTCTATACTGAAAAGCTGCTTGGAAATGAAAGAAAATGCCCCTGTTCGCAGGTTTGTTTTCCTTAAAAAATTCATTGAAAAATAAAACGTTTAGTTGTCATTTGCAGATTTCAGAAGATAATAGCGTTTCTGAAACGAAAACATGAGCGTTATACACCAAAAGAGGCCAAGGTATTAAGTAGAGAAATACTTAGGTTTAAAAGACCCAGAGTTATACACCGTCCACTCTTTTCGCAGAACTGGAGCCACTATGGTTGCGGATTCGGGTTCAAATATATTTTAGCACTAAAGCGTGCAGGAGGGTGGAAGAGCACCGAAATTGCGATGAGTTATGTCGATGATTCGGTCAACAAAAAAATCGAAATGTCTTGCAAATTATTTGGTAGTGAGGAGAGTACAAATGTTCTGCGTTCCTCGAGTTAGGCAGTTTCTGAGTAAACGATCGTTCATCTGTGTTACTGAAAATAACAATTGTACCATGATTTTCAACATATATGACGATAACACAAAATTTTTCATGTAAAGAATACTACTAACTTGTAAAAATTTTCAAGTAAACTGTCAGTTTTACAAGTTAGTGACTTGATAAAATAAACTTTCTTGATTAATATTGTGTTTTTGGAAACTGACGTGTACAAATGAGAAACAAATAAAAATATTATTGGGGTAATGAATCCAATGACATCCAACAAAATAAGTAGGAAAATAATATGAAATGAATTATTTTGGAAGGTTTGAGGAAGGGTACTGACCGAAACGTTATTTAATTAAACCCTGCACATCAAATGCTGTAACACAATCACTTATTATACAGGGCAAATACTTATATTCGATAAAATTTTAAATCTACTGAATATCTTCGAAGAATTTTGAATATTTAAGGAGTAGACGATCCTCAAATTCACTTCAATTTTGAAATTAAAAACATATTGTTCTGCACTGACCAATTATAAATGATAGCAGAATAATAAAAATATGGCTGTACAAATTGAGGAGGAGAGACTGGGAGCCCGAAACACCATCACTCTGGTTGAACCAGAGGCTGAGAATAAAAATTTTCTTAGAATTCAAATAGAATTTTTTTGTTGATGACATTATTATCTCGAGAAATATCTGACACTATAATTCCACCTACAGTTACTCACCCAGAATAATAATGAGATAGAGGGTCATAAAATGAGAGAGAAGAGTACTATGAATAGGTTGATGTCTGAAACTGTGTCCTTTACGAAATATAGGGTGTTTAAGATTATTTTTTTATATTGTTTTATTTCAATAGTTTTGAAAAAATGATAAGATATAGAATTATTATTTGGGGAATAGCCATCATATATTATTATTCTTACCATCGTTTCAACAGACATTCTCTAGCGTTTTCAAAATAAAAAGCGCTTTAAATAAAATCGAGTCCCCAAATAAACGGAATATCGAGAAAGCATTATGTGCAGAAATTATCTCCAATTTGACTTTTAATAATAATATCAAAGAAATGAAATGAGTGAATCAAATAAAGAAAAAAGCCGCAGATAATGACTTGATAATAACGAAAGCTGACAAAGGCAATACTGTAAACATTTTATATAAAAATGATTATTTAACAAAAACGGAAATTCTTCTGAACCCCAACGATTTCAAAAAATTAAAATCCGACCCAACATCAAAATTTCAAGGTGAAGTCAAAAAGGCAAGAAAGAACTGGCCAAACCTATTGTCTCAGGTAAATATCTCTCTGACCGTGATGAATCCCACAATACCTTCTTTATACTCTCTCCCAAAAATACATAAGGAAAATTGCCCAATGAGACCTATTGTCTCCTACACCAATGCACCAGCTTCAAAATTGTGTAAATATCTGAACTCCATACTACCGGAATTGATTCAACATAACGCTAAATATTCTATCAAAAATACCATTCAATTAACTAATGAATTAAAAACACTCAAAGTTCCAACCAACGCATTAATGGTTTCATTCGATGTAGTGAATTTATTTCCGTCCATTCCAACCACAGTAGTCGAATCACTAGTGGAAAAAGAACTTGATGAAAACCCCTCAGTCACCATTGAAACGAAAGAAGAGGTAATGAGACTGCTTAAGATATGTCTGGGACAGAGCTACTTTAAATTCAATGATCAAATTTACCAACAACTAAATGGCTTACCTATGGGATCCCCATCATCTAATTTATTCAGTGAGATATTTATGACAGCCCTTGAAAAGAAAATATTTTCCTCAGAAGACATTGGCTTGACGAGTTTTGTGCTACTCTGTAAGCGATATGTGGATGATGTTTTTTGCGTATGGACTGGGTCGATATCGGAATTGACGGCATTTTTGGAATTGTTGAACTCCATCCATGATTCCATCAAATTCACATTAGAAATAGAGGATGATAATAGATGTCTGAACTTCCTAGATATACAGATTAAAAGAAAAAATGAACACCTTGAATTTGATATATACAGAAAATCCACCTTCTCTGATATTTTAATACCAAATAGTAGTTCACATCCTTATAAAATCAAAATGTCAGCATTTCACGCACTAACTCATAGATTAGTCTCGATCCCAATGTCAAAAATTAACTATGACAAGGAGGTTCGCACACTGAAATTTTTAGCTGGGAATAATGGCTACTCTCCGGATATAATAGATCAACTACTTTTCAGAAAGCGGCAGAAGAAATTGTTACATTCAATTTATCCACCAAATGATGAAACTGAGACCAAAAAATACGCATATATCGACTACATACCATCTCTGAGTGATAAAATTTGCAAAAGACTCAGACATTATAATATTAACATTAGTTGTACCAATAAGAAAAATCTGAGATCAATATTCTTTAATGGTAAGGATCGAGCGAACAACATACAATTAAGCGGAGTATATAAGCTTCACTGTAATGAATGCCCTGCATTTTACATAGGTCAAACTGGTCGTTCACTGGCAAAAAGAATTGATGAACACAAAAAATCAATCCTCCAAAACAAACCACTACTGGTTTCTCTAGTCACTGTATCACCTCAAACCATTTTATTGATTTTGAAAAAACCAAAATATTGCACAAATGTCATAAGGGTAAACGCATGGACCTTTTAGAATACTTAGAAATAACATCAGCTTTTAAACAAAATCTTCCCATTGTAAATGATCAGTTAGATTTCCGTCTATCACCAATTTTAACATATGTTACTTGATATGTTATGTAGATGTGTACTGTATTAACCGATATTGTTTTATATTCAGTTTTGAAAATGGGATGAAACCTGAAACATGCATGTCAACGATGCTTTAAATAAAATTTGTGAAACTTACAGTCAAGTGTTTTTGATGACGAGATATTGTTGATGATGGAGCTCGAGTTGAATGATTGTTTGGGCTATTACCATCATCTATTGTGGATGTAATGATTTCCGACGTTTCGATAGACGATTTATACGATGATTCTCATCTACAGCATGTTGGACCAACCTGGATTTGTCGCTGTGTAGTACTCGTAGAAGCTTCTGATGTTCTTTTATTCGTACATTCAGAGGGCGTTTAGTTTCTCCGATGTAAGATCTTCCGCACTCGCAAGGTAATTCATATATGCAGTTCTTTGTCCTTTGTGTCTCATTATTAGGCTTAACTTTTGTAAGTTTAGCTCTGATAGTGTCTTGAGTTTTGAATGCAGTCGTTATGTTGTATCTATTTCCAATTCTTCTCATTTTCTCCGACAAACCTTTTACATAAGGAATTACGGTTTTAATGGTCTGATTTATATCTGTTGGTTCTGGTTGACTTTCTCTTGTTCGTTTAGCTTTTTCTAATATCTTTTTGGGGTAGCCATTGCTTCTAAGAGTTTTCGAGATGTTATTTATTTCTTCATTTTGGTCTTCTTCAGTGCAACAAATATTTATTGCTCTATCAAATAAACATTTTGCTACTCCCAATTTAGTGTTTAGTTGGTGGTTTGAATCAAAATGTAGATATTGTCCTGTGTTCGTTGGCTTTTTATACACAGTGGTTCTTGGGATTCCATTTTGTTTATGTACGAGTACATCTAAGAATGGAAATTGTCTGTCTTTCTCGATTTCAATTGTGAATTTGATTGATTCCTCTTGATTGTTTAGATATTGAAGGAATTCATCTATAGTGTCTCTTCCATGTTGCCAAATAATGAAAGTATCATCTACATATCTTTTCCACAGTTTGGGTTCAAGGGCATATTTTTCTAATGCCTTCTGTTCGAAAATTTCCATATATAAATCAGCTAAAATTGGTGATAGTGGTTAACCCATGCCCATTTATGTACTCGTACATAAACAAAATGGAATCCCAAGAACCACTGTGTATAAAAAGCCAACGAACACAGGACAATATCTACATTTTGATTCAAACCACCAACTAAACACTAAATTGGGAGTAGCAATAAATATTTGTTGCACTGAAGAAGACCAAAATGAAGAAATAAATAACATCTCGAAAACTCTTAGAAGCAATGGCTACCCCAAAAAGATATTAGAAAAAGCTAGACGAACAAGAGAAAGTCAACCAGAACCAACAGATATAAATCAGACCATTAAAACCGTAATTCCTTATGTAAAAGGTTTGTCGGAGAAAATGAGAAGAATTGGAAATAGATACAACATAACGACTGCATTCAAAACTCAAGACACTATCAGAGCTAAACTTACAAAAGTTAAGCCTAATAATGAGACACAAAGGACAAAGAACTGCATATATGAATTACCTTGCGAGTGCGGAAGATCTTACATCGGAGAAACTAAACGCCCTCTGAATGTACGAATAAAAGAACATTAGAAGCTTCTACGAGTACTAGATAGCGACAAATCCAGGTTGGTCCAACATGCTGTAGATGAGAATCATCGTATCTTAAGTGCTCCATCTATAGATCTACCAGAAGTTTGGACGCCGATAGTTCGATCCAACCTAAAAAGATCATCATATCACAGATGAGTATATAACATCGTTCATTTTTCTTTCATGACTTCTGTCATATTGACTTTTTTGAAAATTGATAATTCTCAAAAAGTTTCTTACTTTTCTCCTTGATAAAGATAGAAGATGTCTATCGAAACGTCGGAAATCATTACATCCACAATATATGATGGTAATAGCCCAAACAATGATTCAACACGAGCTCCATCATCAACAATGTCTCGTCATCAACTAGAAATTCGGTATGGGCCCGAATTGTTTCAAGAAGTTAGAAGTTATGAAAGAACCAGCATAAAATTGGCGAAGGAATGCAACCATCTGACATTCACTCATCTTGCAAGAGATCGAAACCTAATTCCTAAAGGTCTCAGAGTGAAATTTCCTGTCGAAAGTTATAGAGCAGATAGGATTTCAAAACGGACAAGTCAAGCCCTTATGAGAGAAAGACTGAATCAACATCGATTCAACAAAGCCAAATTACTTACAACATGCGAGAACCTTAGATGTTGCATTCAATCAAAAACTGATGCTGAAGATTATGAAAATATTCTGGGAGCTATTAAACATAGCTATGAAAGAATATATGAACAACAAAAACAAATCCAAAAAAGAAAAATGGAGAAACTTATGAAGGAGTCCAGAAAATATGAACCATTAGATCATTCAAAAACCGTGATCAATTTATCTGATAAGAACTTAAATGAAGATCAGATATCTCTCCTCAACAAGGGTCTCAAGTTCTCTATAGCCCCTAAGGCGATACCAAAAATTGAAATCATGTTGGCGGCAGAAGAAACTGCACAAAAAATTCGAGAACCTGAAAAAGCCGAAGAGTACAGATGGAAAATCAGAACCTTGTTAGACAGGAATAACAAAACACCTCTACCCAATATAAATAAAGCTGAACAGAGGGCATTAAAAGATCTTAACTCGGATAGTTCCATAAAGATACTTCCAGCAGACAAAGGAAACGCCACTGTAATTCTAGATGTTGGCTCTTATAATCAAAAAATCAATGAATTATTAGAAGCAGGATAATACAAAAAACTAAAAAAGGACCCTACCACCACAGTTGAAAACAAGGTTTACAAAATCCTTTATAAATATCGAAATGAATTTCCAGATCAATTCATTAAATCAAGACTTACACCTCACTTCAGTAAACCACCACATTTATATGGTCTACCAAAAATACACAAAGCAAATATTCCTCTAAGACCAATTGTGAGTTCAAGAAATTCAGCATGCCACCAATTGGCTAAATTTCTGCTGAAAATTATATCACCATTAAAAAGTAATTCAACATCGATGATAAGAAACACGAAACATTTCATAGAAATAATGAAACATCAAGAAATCATGGAAGAAGACGTTATGGTCAGCTTCGACATTACCAGTTTGTTCACTAATATTCCAACAGATAAAACACTTATCATAGTTAGGAAAAAGCTTGAAGAAGATCAAACCCTTAGTGAAAGAACTACACTAAGCGTGAATGCAATTATGGAAATGCTTTCTATTTGTATTGAAACAACATATTTCCAATTTGAAGACAACTTTTATCAACAAGAATTTGGAATGGCCATGGGTTCACCACTATCACCAATTTTAGCTGATTTATATATGGAAATTTTCGAACAGAAGGCATTAGAAAAATATGCACTTGAACCCAAACTGTGGAAAAGATATGTAGATGATACTTTCATTATTTGGCAACATGGAAGAGACACTATAGATGAATTCCTTCAATATCTAATTAATCAAGAGGAATCAATTAAATTCACAATTGAAATCGAGAAAGACAGACAACTTCCATTCTTAGATGTACTTGTACATAAACAAAATGGAATCCCAAGAACCACTGTGTATAAAAAGCCAACGAACACAGGACAATATCTACATTTTGATTCAAACCACCAACTAAACTCTAAATTGGGAGTAGCAAAATGTTTATTTGATAGAGCAATAAATATTTGTTGCACTGAAGAAGACCAAAATGAAGAAATAAATAACATCTCGAAAACTCTTAGAAGCAATGGCTACCCCAAAAAGATATTAGAAAAAGCTAGACGAACAAGGGAAAGTCAACCAGAACCAACAGATATAAATCAGACCATTAAAACCTTAATTCCTTATGTAAAAGGTTTGTCGGAGAAAATGAGAAGAATTGGAAATAGATACAACATAACGACTGCATTCAAAACTCAAGACACTATCAGAGCTAAACTTACAAAAGTTAAGCCTAATAATGAGACACAAAGGACAAAGAACTGCATATATGAATTACCTTGCGAGTGCGGAAGATCTTACATCGGAGAAACTAAACGCCCTCTGAATGTACGAATAAAAGAACATCAGAAGCTTCTACGAGTACTAGACAGCGACAAATCCAGGTTGGTCCAACATGCTGTAGATGAGAATCATCGTATAAAATGGGATGAAGCATCAATAATATCCAAAGAAGAAAAACTTGCAAGAAGAAAAATCAAAGAAGCAGCATTTATGAAAATAACACCTGATTCCATAAGTGCTCCATCTATAGATCTGCCAGAAATTGGGACGCCGATAGTTCGATCCAACTTGAAAAGATCATCATATCACAGATGAGTATATAACATCGTTCATTTTTCTTTCATGACTTCTGTCATATTGACTTTTTTGAAAATTGATAATTCTCAAAAAGTTTCTTACTTTTCTCTTTGATAAAGATAGAAGATGTCTATCGAAACGTCGGAAATCATTACATCCACAATAGATGATGTTAATAGCCCAAACAATCATTCAACAAGTGTTTTTATTCAATTTTTGTTAATTAATATCAAACTATGTTTCACCATGGGATAAGCGAGGAATCAATTACGATAAATTTTGTTGTCTAAATTATCTTGTGGATTCTCTTCCCTTTCAATTTCAGGTGATCTATCTGGGTTGTTATAGATGACTTTTTTAGGAATGGTTTGGGATATCCATTTTCCAATAATGTATTTTTCAGTCTCGCCAAATTTTTATCTCTAAATGTAATATGGGATACCTTATTAACTCTAGTTTTCATGTTGTTCATCAAATTAATCTTCATGTGCATAGGATGATATGAAAGGTAGTGTATGTATCTTTGGGAAGACATTGGTTTTACATACCAGTCTGTGATGATTTTATTTTCTGTTGTTCTTATCGAATTCATATCTAAAAAAGGAACAGATCTATCTGTTTCATTCTGGATGGTGAATTTGATTTTGGGATCAATTTCATTTAATGCATGTAAAACTCTATCTGTCCATTCTTCAGGTATAGCTGTGACTATATCATCCATGAATTTCTTACAAAATGGAAGTTCAAAAGGCAACTTAGTATTAATTTTCTCTACAACAACGTATTAACCTTCATAAAAGTAATATAAAATTAAGTAAAGATTATTGTGCATTATCCAAACATGTTATAGATACAGGTCACATACCATCTTTTGAAGAAGTAGAAATTTTGGGTTGTGAACCAAATCATAGAAAGAGACTCTTATTAGAAATGATCAGAATATCACAAAATGATCAAAGTATGAATTCAAAGAAAGACGTTGACTCCCTGAGTACTATTTATGCCCTACTGATTGATATTGACAAGAATAATAAAAAACATAATCATCATTATCATATTCTTAATCCAAATAGCACTACTTAATTGATAAACCATTTAATAGAGAATTGCAAGATCAAAGAGCAATAATATTTCTGTGTTTCTCTGTATGTCATTATTAATTAATTGACAAACCGGAACATTTTTGCTCTTCTGACCAAAAAAGAGAGAAATATAGTCCATTTAGCCTTGTATACGTTAACTTGGTTAACTAGTCAACAATCTCACCTTCGTAAGTTGTATATAGTATACCTAATCATCGCTTTATCATTTACCTTTCTGATTTATACATATTGTAGCGATCTCCTGATGAAGGCTTAAAATAAAGCTGAAAGCTCGAGTTTTAAGGAAAAAAGAGAGTACTTATTGAATTGACATCGACTGCTTACCTATTTATATATATATATATATTCCTCTGAACTTTTGGCTTACAATATTTAGTTAGCAAACAATAAAGCATATAGATTAGGGGTTAGTGACGGGGTGTCATACAATAACAACCCTTGTTGAAAGCAGTTTAGAGAAAACAGCAAGAAATTAAAATCAAATCTTGAGCAAGATCACAAAATAATGATAATGATAGGCGGATGAAAAAAGTTATTGAAAATAAATAAATAAAAAAATAAATTTTAATACTCTGTATTTCTCAAAGGAAGCAGATTCGAAATATATTCATAGGACGTTTTTTCCATATTATATGGTTTTCTATCGCGTGGCACTATGCATGGCACTTTTTTCCTTGACACCCTGTATAACTTTTTTAATGAACATCTCAGAAGCCAAGGGTTTTCTTGGATTGATCAATACAATGCTTTTTAAATGCATCAAATATTTTATTTGCATCCAATATAAAATATGTATTTATCACATCATCATCCATGTTATTGATAGAACTGTTGAATTAATTTTTAAATTCAATTTATACCTTTATACTTGATGAAACACTTGTAGAATTATTAATTGAGCTATTTTCACCATTTCTTATTGATCTTGCTAGCAACGCTCTTGTTGCCGTCTATCATTCATAAGGCAAAAAATATCAAAATTGATAAATTTTCAAGCATTTATTTTTTTATTTTTTTTTACCATTTGCGCATTTGTCCTAGTAGAACAACATGTTATCGTTGTGTATAAATGCTTGTAATAGTCGAATATCGAGCCGAACATGGTGTCAATTTATTGGGTTTGATTTTCTGATGAAAATTACTAGTTCAAATTTTAGGGTGTCCGTTCAGCCGTTGGTATACTCCCTTTTTTTCGAAAGAGATGAGTTACAGTTTTCATATTCTCAGAATTGGCTGACTGTCCAAATATTTTGGTTGAGTTCGTTATTGGGCCGAAATCGACAGTTGGTTCAGGAGATATGAGCATCTTAAATTTTGTGTTCTATAATTCACAGAATATCTATCGGATCAGGTTGTCATTTGAAACATATTTCGTTAGGTTGAAAGAATAAGCTTCTAGAATTTCATAGAAATCGACAAGTTCGATTTTTTTTCTTAAATTCCCCAAAAAGAGCTTTCAATACTTTGTCACTTATCGGACGTATTTGAACCAAATTGTGTTCATGCATGGACGTTTCGATATCCTAAACATTCTCAAATCACATTGTCGTAGCTTCTTTCCATCTAAATCTCTGATTATATTTTCATTTACTTCTGAGAAAAGAGGAATGTCCGTGCTTTCACAGATAATTATTTGATTGATATCGGTTGGTATTATTACCTTAATTTCAGTTAGGGAGAAATTAATCGGAATGAGACATTCACAGTAAAGTAATGTACGTTGTCAAAATTAGGAAAAGCACTTAAAGAATACTATAAGTACTAATTTTTAATTCGTGATATAGATTGCTTTCTCCATCGTGGTGATTGTATTTCTATCACATTATTTCGGAGTATGGGAAAAAACTCTACAACAAGCGAGCAAAGGTTCCGGACCTCACGTTAGTGGGGGGGGAATTAATATTTGATCCTAAATTCGTGAAGTGCCATCCTATGTGCGAGAACATTGTGAAACTAGTTCAATATTTATCGCAATTCAATAACAGACTGTTCTAGTCATTCTTAATCAGTTATTGTGCCTGAAGACATCGATGCCATAGACAACCTATGTATCTCTAGGTTGTCTAAGATCGATGCTGCGCGAGAGCTGACTGAAGAAGATCGTTATGTGCGTCAATTATCGTGAAATCTCGGCATGCCGAGGTATTTGTATGAAAAGAATCAATACGTTCTTATAAAAAAATGTGATTAGACGAAAGCTTTATGTGCGACGAAACCCATATTTGACGATGGATCCTCAAAACGTGATAGAGTCGATTAGGGTAAGCAGATGCCTAGGAAGTTCAACAGAGGTACTTCGCATGCTATTTAATGCATTGTCACAGGAAGCGGATCATGCAGAATGTGTGTTAGCCAGAAAAAAATAGGCCAAGTCAAGTTTTAAGGAAACTCAATGATAGCAGTACTGGCTTGAAGCAGATATTGGTGTGTTCTTTCACGCAAATCGGTCATAAGACTAATGCAGCTCTTGAAGATCAGAAGACCGTTAACTCAGCTTGATACACAACTATTTGTCTACAGAACGTATTCGAAAATTGAAGGAAACTTACTTCAACAATCATTTTGCATCATGACCATGCCATCTCACATATATCACGTCAAACAAGCGAATATTTGGAACTCAAAATATTCAAATGATCGGTCATCCACTATGCAGTCCTAATCTGGCACCAAATGATAACGTTTCGTCACTTAATATCAAGGACATTGGAAGGTCAATAATTTTCGATGCTCTGAGAAGCAACTAGGATCTTGAAAAGTCATGTTTTGGAACAAATTACTTCAGATGAGAAACAATGCCTAGGCCAATAGTTTTAACGTCGCTGAATATGCTTAAATCTTGAAGGCTGATATTTTGAATAGCATTGAAGCAATTTTTGATGAAAATTTTTGTAGTTGTCACTATTTGGCCAGAAACATAGAGAGCAACCTTCGTAGAACGTACAATGCAAGTTGAATACGCACTTCGATAAATATCAGATTGAAAAATTCTGAAAATTTCATTGGCGACTGAAACTGAATAGTATATAACTGTATCAATTCTTTGGAGTATGAGTAGTGGAAAGGCAAGTCTCGAATGAATATTTTCTTCAGACGGGGGTTGCCATAAAATTCAGTGGCAGCATCGTCCCCTACCATAACAACCATCCTTCCCTGAGGGAAAATAACAGTTTTATTATGTCACATTCAGGAGGTATGGTGAAATCATTGGATTTTCTAGAAAGGCAGTCCCCAACTGGAAAATCTAGAGCCAAACGCATATCCTTGGAGTGAATACTTGATCAGTTTGCTGCTACCCAGAATAGATTAGTGTTAGTTTGATTAGATGCGCATTTTTGAACGTGTTTCTACAATTGAGCGAATGTGAGTAATTTCTGTAGATCTATGAGAGCTCTCTTCATACGTAGGAAGACAGAGGAAATTAGATCAGTTGGAGCATCCATAAGAATTTTTATTGAGTTTAAATAATAAACAAACCTTTTGAAACACACTATTAAAACCAAGTAGAAACAATATTTCGTTCCTGAAATATGTGGTGATATCCCAGGAATCATATATCGTCAAGGAATGATATTGGGCTATCCTATAATTGTCATCATTTTGATTTATTAACACCACTTTTTTGATGCTGTGATACGAAATCCTATAGTAGTCACGGTTGACGAACGACTAGACATTTATATCGGATTAATGAAGTCTTTCTGTACAAGGATAATAATATTATGAGTATTACATGGATATTAATCGAAATTTTTAACGAAAACTATTGGATTTTCGTGGAATTGTTTTGTAATGCAAACTGGGCAGAAAGATAGTAAAGCACGAATAAGTTCTAATCGTTCAATTAAAACCTTACTCTCAAATACTCAAGTTCCGAATATAATAGGTACAAAAAAATATTTTGTCATCATCACCAGTTGAAAGCACAGAAGAGGTTGATTCTACTTCTCAACCTCCACTCATAGATATTTGGCAGTGGAAGGTTGAAAGATCGTTTAGGCGCATTGCAACAACATGTAACGCTCTAGTGAAATTTTAGTTACAGCATTAAATGTCCATAGGGAGTAAAACTCTAACGAAAACTCAGGACCACGATATTGAACCCCTAAAGTTGATCGGTTCGTCAAAATCCGTCTTCATCCATTCGAAAGCGAAACCAATCGTTGAACATTGAAAAATCGTCTTTACATTCGATATCAAAGAAAGACTCATATCTGAAAGCCTATATATAGTTCATATAGATCTATATAGTTCAGGAATTGAATGATGACAGAATTATCTATGCGGAAAATGACCTCTTTTGGGAAATTGTCATTTTTACTGCAGATTGTCTATCTTAGAAATTTGAAATTTGAGAAAGTTCAGATTCAAAGTCATCCACATCTATTAGTGGGATTCATATTCGAAATCATATCCAAATCCAAATCACGTGTCAGAAATTAATATAATTTCATGATATAATAACCTTGTGTTTTTATATAATAAAATCATCATAATGTCTTATCTCACAGCAAATTCTGTTCAATTTTTTTTCCATTTGTTTTCTGTCCATCTAGCTGCGGCTGTAGTCTTGCATAGGGTGTGATACACTTAGTGAGTGTTTATTACTCTGCTAGAATAAAACCAATTTTCTTTTTACGATTCATTCCCCTGAAAGATATCTATAGAGAACATAAATTCACCTGTTGCTCATAATTCCTTCCGATATATTTTCATCAGTTATATACATCCAGACATGTGGCAAATCATTGAGCTCAATGCTCGAGAAAAAACTCTTAGTTCTTTGTGCTCCCAAGCACTGAACTCATGAACACTGTTCAAACCCTAGTGTTGAATGTTTGCTTGTCGGAAAACTTCCACAACTAATGTCTAGTAATCTGCAAAAGTACTAGAGAATCTTGAAGACCTCATGAGCACTTTGGGGAAAACTAAGCACTATACAGGGTGAGTGTTTGACCACTGTGTTAATTTTAACTATTGGTTCTTGAGATCAAAGGAAACACTTTATTCATTACGATTTTTCCAAATTCAGCTGCGTTAAAAAGTTATAAGCATTTTTAGTTTTCACAAAGGGCAAATACCCCTCTGTAGTCTAGTTTAGTTTGAATGAAAAATACCTTCCACAGCATCCACTAATGAATCTGAATTGTTTAAAAACATTATTTTTTCTCTAAGAAATGATTCACTCACTCATGTTTCATCCGATGAGGTCCATATCCAGAAGGAAGGTAAAAAATACTAATTTTCTGGTAAAAAAAATTCAACACCATAAACAGATTTTTGCTATTCTACTATAATTTCTTTCTACTTCAAGATTATAAACCATCCCTTTCTAGTGAGAAATTCCAAAAAAACCTCAGAATTATTGGATGTTATCACAATACATTTGTAATTTTCTTCTTAAAATTTCCAAATCATGAAAACCATAATTTTTATGAAAACTTCCAAGGCAAGAGGTTGTCACATTGCTTTTTTTTTCACTCAAAGCCAGAAAAAATCATCTTTGATTTTCCAAACACTGATATTTCTGAAGTTTCTTCTCCTTGACAGAGACCAGTGAACAGGTCTATGATATGAACAGGTCTTGATATCATCGTGTTAAAAACATGAAAATTAATTTCGAAATCTTAAACAACGATTAATGATGTCACTACGAATAATTATTTTAAAGTGATGTTACTTTGCTTGATGATTATTTTCTCTACTAAATTCCAATAACAATTTACTTAGATAGATTACAAGTATTCCCAGATTTAGGTGTGCAATTATACTTGCTTGAAGAAATTGAGTTTGATCACCTAAATTTGATTCTGAAAAACCAACTACTTGTTCTTTAATAAAAAAATTTTTGTTAGATCATTAGTATGAATCTATTCTGTTTAGACTATAATTAATTACTGAACTTGAATAATGGTTATTCATAGATTATGTCAAATTTTAATATCTTACCATAGAATACTAATTTATTACCGAACCCCAGGAGAAAAAAAAATTAATAATTGCAAAGTTTTTTTTTAAATGAAAGATAATATCTGTAACCATTATTGATCTTTAGTTATAATTTTTCTCAGAAAAACTAGAGTGAATTATTATCACATTAAAATGTTATTATAATGTCTCTGTGGTGGGTAGTTCCCAATAAAATAGTGTTCTGTGGTTCCTTGTTGTTTTGATTCTGTTTGAAACTGCCAACTGTTATTTGTACCATAAAAATGTAGAAAATATTATAATGAAATAATAATAATGATTTCGATAGTTTGAAATTATTCAATTTAGTATGAAATGATTATGGTCAGAAATTACATTTCTATTCTAATCTATTTTAATCTTTAACTTCTATTCATCTGAAATTTTTTCAATTAGGAAACAATAAGCGGTCTTTAACTTTTTAATTTTTTTTTGTTGATGGAATTTTTGTCCTCTGATGGATATCATTTCCTTTGGTAACCATTTTTTTTCGAATTTGTTGCCTACCTAATACGGCATTGCTAATATGATCAAAATTCAAAAAAATGAAGAAGACTAATCAGATGCTTCGCTTGTACTGTATTATTCTCCTTTTTATTCTTCAGGGATTGAGGATGTTGAGGGAGTCTCTTTTATGTTCAAATATTCGGTTCTTGAGATAGCGACTAATTTTACATTGAAGATGGATATTATATATCTTTCAGGCAAATATTCGGACTGGGTATGAAAAATGATAAAGCACTACCTATCTCATACACTTTTCCGAGAGAACACTCAATTTCAACTCAAACCATCATATGACACAAAAAATGACCAATATTGATATTTGAAAACATAAAGCTCTCAAACTTAATGAAAAAGAGTTCCACGGAAACATCATTCAAATTGAATGAATTGTAGAAAAAAATAACTATCCTACAAGATTCTTAGAAAAAACCTGGAAAAAAATGAACCAGCGCATCAATGAATACAAGAAAAAAAAAAGGAAAATATCTCGAAATAACCTACGTTGATAATTAGGAGAGCTAATCAATAATAAATATATTTACCAAATTGAATGTAAATATTGCCTTCAAATATGACAAAACTATAGAAAAAAATTTACAAAAACAAAAATACAACTCCTACGAATTCCTCAATACGATCATATAAGGAGCATCCTCTATCGACTGTCCAGCGACATTGTTCAAATCAGACGCTACATCAAGGATAGAATTTCTGAGCACAAAAGATACTATCCCAACATCCTCCATACCTTAAATAACAAAAAGGAAAATACTAAGGCACTAGCGGAGCATGAGAGGAGTCTTCTTTATTCTTTTCATTGTGATCATAGCTCAGAAAGGATATTAGGTAGACGAAATGATATACACTCACAAATAAATCGATATAGAAAAGTTAAGTACCGTTTATTATTATTATTCAATTGGAGAAATGAAAAATAACTTGAATTTTGTTGTCCATCTTGAATGTGTTTATTCATATTATATTGTTCTATTCAAATTGATTTTTCCCTTGAAAAATAAAATTAATAATATTGTTATAATCATCCGCGCACACTCCAGAAACAATCAAGTTAAACATTAAATAACATCACATCAGTCTTTCCATAGATTTAGATGCAAGCAGTAATTATTATCTTTCATACTCATACATCGGAATTTTGAAAACGAAACCACAAAAGAGAAGATATAAATTGAATTCATCATTTTCTAAGCCATTTTTCACACTTATACAGGGTGAGTCTTTGACCACTGCATTAATTTCAGCCATGAAATCAAAAGACACATTTGGCCTCGTTCACAAGATATAGGGTGTTGAAATTTGATAAAAAAATTGCATTTTCACCTGTAATATTCAAACAACAATAAAAATTGAAACCATCTCTTGTAGAAGGTTTTTGATAACAGTCATGCATATTTTGGCATCAATAGATTTATTCCATTTTTGTGGGTTTCTGACTACTACTGTACAGATTGGTTAAATTGCATAAAAAACAAATATCACTTGAACTACAGGTCCGTATCTTATACTTTCTAGAATTATTAGTGCGTTTTGTAGATAAAATCATTTCTTATCTTTTTTCCTAAATTGCACCATTTTTGAGATATTTTAAGTTGAAAGGAATTAAATCGATATAATCATCTGATCCAACATGAGTGCGTGAATCATTTCTTAGAGGAAAAATTATGTTTTTGAACAATTTAGATTCAATAGTGGATGCTGTGGAAGGTAATTTTCATTGTAACTAAACTATACTACAGAGGGGAATTTGCCCAATGTGAAAACTTATAACTTATTAATGCAACTGATTATGGAAAGACGGTATGGGACAACAATGTTTGTTTTGATCTCAATCATGTTTAAAATTAACGCAGTGGTCAAAGACTCACCCTGTATAATGGGAAAATGCTGGGTTTCACCAAAGGAAATGCTAAATGTTTCAATAATATCCTGGTATTTAAATCAGTTTATGTGATCTTTCTAACTTTTTAACGCAGCTGAATATGGAAAAACGATATGACAGTCATGCATATATGAGCATCATTTTCCCTGAATTAACCATTTTGGAGATATTTGAAGTTGAAAGAAATTAAATCGATATTTTGTCCAAGTTCTCTGATTTCCTCCAACTCTGTGATGAAGTGATCCAAAAATCAAATTTGTTCAATATTGCCATACTTTGTGTCTTTTGGAAAAAAACTATTATTTCTGTAAAACATTAGGGAAATCTCTTCAGTCTATGGTTTTAATCAAGAAACACCAAAGATTTTTGGCAAACAATCACCACAATCTAAAATACCATTTATTGTATGAATTATTGATGTCGTCTTGTACCTTATTTAATGTCCGTCCCAGAAAAATCTTCAATAAATAGACAAAAAGATTATCACATAGGTACTGAGTTAAACAGGGTTATGATAAAGTAATGCACAAAATTCATAAAACGTATAACGATCACTTTTGACAAAAAAGCAAATACACGTCAGAGGGTGTTTTATATTCCGAATCTCTTGAAATAAGCTACAAAAATAATAAGTCAAATTTGTCAAAGTTATGACGTCATCAACATATTTTTTTAATGGGAAGCTAAGATTTTCATTACATTATGTGATAAAGCTTTTTTTACACTAGAGAAAAATAGTTGCAGTAGTGCTAATATAAGAATAAAACGAGAAAATGATCAAAAAAACGAAATAAACGTAAGTTTCATAATAACTTTTCAATTAACTAAACAGTCCATCAAACCAAAACTATTTCTTATAGGAATTGTTCAAACTGTGTCCCGTTTACTAACTGACATAGGCCAAGATGATGGTAGACCGCATTTACAGAGTTTTCGATCATCTGCGGAGTTATAAGAGTAATTTCGTGTCTAATTCGTTCCATTAAGTCTTCTAAATTGTCTGGCCGGTTAATGTTGACCCGACTTTTCAAATGTCCCCACAGAAAAAAATCAAGGGGGTAAAATCAGGTGACCTAGGTAGCCACTCCATTGGTCCACGTCTTCCAATCCACCGTTCTTCAAACTGGTTATCCAGAAACCTTCGAACAGACCATAATGTGATAGTGCGCCATCTTGTTGGAACCAAATACTGCGATCCAAGTTTTCCCCATTATTTGGATCCGAAAATGCCGCAAGTAGGTCCGGAAGCACTGCCATGCGAAGATGTTCCAAATATCGTTCAGCTGTTAAATTCCCGCGAAAGTAATAAGGACCAATAAATCTTCCCTGACGATTACTACCCAAACATTAATATTTTGGGTGCGCTGGGTGTGTTTTGTCTGCATCCAGTGGGGATTTTCCCGAGCCCAGTAGCGACAATTGTGTCGTTTTAGAGAACCACTTAGACAAAACGTTGCCTCATCGGAAAATACTACACTATTAAGAAAATTTGGATTTTTGTCACAATGCCGCATGATGATTTCACAAAATTCTAAACGTCTGTCCGGATAATCTTCTGAGAGTTCGTGAACAAGTTGAACTTTATATGGGGGTAGTTTTTCTTTTTTCAACATCTTCACTACAAACGACTGACTAACATTTTCTTGTAAGGCAATTTCTGTTGTAGTTGTGTGACGGTTGTCTTCGACTGACAGCATAATATCTAACTTCACATCGTCGCTTATTCCTGGTCTTCCAGAATTTGGAGCATCCTCACGCTTCCCGTTGCATTAAATTTTGCAACAATTCTGCTTACTGTGCTTCTAGCAATTGGAGTTCTTCCCAAATATGTTGCGTTAAATAAAGTACATGCTTCTTCTTGACTTCGGAGGCGATCGCCGTAACCTACCATCATTAGAATTTCTATCTTTCCTCTTTCGTTTAAACGAGCCATAATAATAAAACTGGTGTCACACTAATTGTACGACTGACACTGACACACCGTTGTTTTAGTAAATCAATCGAAAATATTGATAAGATGAGATGTTCTTACTAGATAAGTTCAAGTCTGGCCTCTTTTTATAATTGGTTTTGTTATTTCGATTTTTATTCATTTTCTCGTTTTTTTCTTATGTTAGCTCTACTGCAACTATTTTTCCCTAGTGTAAAAAAACAAGCTTTATCAAATAATGTAATGAAAATCTTAGCTTTCCAACAAAAAAATATGTTGATGACGTCATAACCTTGACAAATTTGACTTGTTATTTTTGTAACTTATGTCAAGAGATGCGGAATATAAAATACCGTTTGACGTGTTTTTGCATTTTGTTCAAAAGTGATCGTTGTACGTTTTATGAATTTTGTGCATTACTTTATGATAACCCTGTATTTTCTTGATGAGCAATAAAATAGGTAATTTGTATTCTGTCAGGACCTGTTAAATTTAAAACTTGTCTCCATGTAGAGCTAATTCTTCCCATCTTCAGACTTTCAGGATTCATCAAGTTATATCTATTTTAACATAGGAATGCTTCAAATTAAGCTCAAATGATTTCCGAAATTTAGACACCAGTATCCAAGATTTATTTTGGAAGATTTTAGGTGATTTTTCACATCTTATACGCCGATACAACATTGTTTACAAACCAAGGAGATGATAGAATTCGACTTTGTCATAATATTTTCATTACGTTAGCACCTGAATGTGATGATGCATGTGAACCAATTAACATTCTACCAATATATAAACAAGAAAGATTATAATGAATTTTCTAACCATTCTCATTTCAATTTCAATTCAATGATTTCAATCTAGTGTAATTATCCTTGAAATATTTCACATATTTATTTAAGGAGGAAAAGAGAAAAAACTATCCATAGCTGGTCAAAAGTGTCAAACAAAATCAAAACAGCAAGGAACCGCTGAGACTATTTATTATATTAGGAACTACCCACCATAGAGATGTTATAATGAAATTTTGATGTTCCATATGGAATGGTGATAATTCACTCGTGGTATTCTAATAACAATTATAATTGAATATTGATAATAGTTACAGATATTTTTTTTACCAAATAAAATTTGGTAATCAAAATATACAGGGTGTCTCGACGTTTCTGGAGAACTAGACATATTTGAAATCTGAAAATTGGTATTATGATATTGTTCGAAATTCTCTACAGAGCTGAAATATTTTCGAAGCCCAAAAACTTCCGGTTATACAGGGAGTGAAAATAAATTTGACGAAAAAATTTTTTTTCAAGTTTTCCATTCCTGGTATGATTGAGTATTCAATAGTGAAAATACATTTCTGTTAAAATCATTGTAGATATTAAATCGAATAGTTTTCAAAATATCTAAAAAAAACTGGAAAAAAACTCAAATATGTTCAGTCAGTAATATGTTCATTATTCTTATTTTAAATATCCTGAGCGTAAACCGTTTTTACAACATCGAAGAGGAAGGATGTGAAAAGGTCATGCATCTTTTGGATTTCAAAAATATCATCACAGCGTGTTTCAAATTTTGAGTGGAAAATTGTGATCTTGAATTGGCCATAACTTCTTTTTTTCAAATTGGAACCCTATTTTTTTATAAATGTGTCGAATTCTGCGGTCAAAAATAATGATAGTTTTTTCATATGATTATGTTCCTAAATTCAATAATTTCTGAGTTATTCGATATTTTCTGGATATATGGTGTACGTAGAGTCAAATTGATTGCATCTAAAAAAATTCAATGAATTTTCTTTCAAAACCATGGGAACACTCTATACCCATAGAAGATAAATTATCTGTTAATAATTCACAAGTGTCAGGTGTTATTGTTATTCGTTATCTTCATTTCTCGATTTAACAAAATGAACCGTTATTCTAATTACCAAATTCTGGATTTATTCTATATACATGGTGAATGTGACAGAATTATTAGTTTAACCTGCCGGGCCTTCAACGAGAAGTATCCCCATTTACCTTCCATAACGGAGAATATCTTTAGAAAATATGTTTCAAAGTTTTGGATGAGTAAGAGCCCCTAAAGAATACAAAAGAAGGGTAGTTGATGATGAGGAAAATGAAATTCGTGTTTTGACATATTTCGAAGCGAATGAAAATGCATCTACTCAAAGTGCAGCTGGATACTCAACATTTTGTATCATCCACGATGGATTTGAAATAAACAATATCATTAAGTGCATTTAAATGTGTATTATAAAATAATAAAATACAATATAAGAAATAAATCCAAAATCTCATTATTAGAATAGTAACGATTTATTTGTGAAATCAAAAAATTTCATAACGATTAACAATAAGACCTGTCTGACACTTGTGTATTATAAATGGGATGATTTATCTTCTATGCTCACAGAATATCCTTATGAATCAGATTCGAAGAATTTGACTCTACGTACTACATAAATCCAGAAAATCTCAAATAACTCAGAAATTATTGAATTTAGGAACATAATCATGTCAGAAAACAATAATTATTTTTGACCGCAGAATCCAACACAATTATGAAAAAATAGGGTTCTAATTTGTAAAACAGAAGTTATGACCAATTCAAGATCACAATTTTCAACAAAAAATTTGAAACACCCTGTGATGATATTTTTGAAGTCCAAAAGATGCATGATCTTTTCACATCCTTCCTCTTCGATGTTGTGAAAACGGTTTACGCTCAGGATGTTTAAAATAAAAATAATGAACATATTACTGACTGAACATATTTGACTTTTTTCAGTTTTTTTTTAGATATTTTGAAAACTGTTCGATATAATACAATGGTTTTAACAGAAATGTTATTCACTATTGAATACTCGATCATACCAGGACTGGAAAACTTGAAAAAAATTTTTTCGTCGAATTTATTTTCACTCCCTGTATAACCGGAAGTTTTTGTGGTTTGAAAATATTTAAGCTCTGTAGAGAACTTCGAACAATATCATAATCCCAATTTTCTGATTTCAAATATGTCTAGTTCTCCAGAAACGTCTAATAGGCACTCGAAATTGAGACACCCTGTATATCATTCTTTTCTCTTCAGGGATCTGGTACTTAATTCAATATTCCATAGTGAACTATTCAAATATATTTATCCCGAAATTAACTTTTCTTTTGTTATAACGTTTTTGTTTACTGAATTGATCATAACCAAAACAAAACAGATTCATCATAATATGAATTTTTTCACTAAAAAGTACATACAGAAGCAAATTCATACTCAGATTTCTCAAAGGAAGTGAAGCTATACATCTAAATATGTAAATGATGATGATATTTTAAAGTAAATTGCAATTCAGAACAAGAGATAATTTCCAGGCTAAGGAATAATCAAAATTGTAATCTTAATGAATTATATGTATTCTCTTCATTCCAAGAACCAATTAATACAATTAACGCAAGGCTCACCCTATATATGTCCAAAGAGCCATTTATGTTCAATGCAGTGCTGTTGAATTTCTTATACTCATTCTTTCTTGCTACACACGCATCCCTTTATCTCCACTTCACAGGTAATTTAACTCGCTTCCAACTTTTCTCATCCAGCATGCACCGTGTTATTCTCCATTAGGCTTACTTGTCCTTATTTGTGTTAACTTTCAGACCTATTTGTTTTGTTGTGGTTTCGATCAAGATCGATGGAAGACTCATGGAAGTATCGTGAGCATAATCCATTGGACATGGACATTGAAGGTACGAAGCAATAAGAACTACGATTCAAGGAATTAATAGCTTGTTGACAATCTAGTTGAAACAGGCATTCAACCTTAAATAAATTCCCCACAAGCTGAAGATTTGCATGAACACTGGAAATATCATGTAATACTATTTTTAAAGAATTATTTTATTGAGTGGCATTATCTCCAATTCCCAACAAAACAGAGGTTTCTTGTTTCCATCTGAATAATGATGAGAAATAAAGCAAATTAACTGTAACTTCCAACGATTATCTTATCGAACATAATTTCTATCCTAAATACTTAGGAGTTAAATTAGATTCATCTCCCAATTACAAGAGTCATTCAAATGATCTGAGTCTAAAACTGAAAACTAGGAATAATTCTTCAAATTCAAATTGGTGGTCCAAAATTGTATTTTACAATGATTAAATGGTGGTAGCAGGATAAAAAAAACGGGAAAATGATACTCTGTCAGTTCGCCGACGTTTCGGAAATATATTTTTCCATCTTCAGGGCTAGACTAAACAATTGTATCTTCCCATTATCCTCTATATAAAAAATATAGTTTCTGTCATTAGACGAATAAATGGGTATGATTTTTTGATCAAAAATATAGATTACAATTGATGAATCCCCAAATAACAAGTAAAGTTAGAAGTACATTTATATCGTCAATAGAGTAATTTGAAGAGTATAAACCCATTAAAAGACTGAGGTGGAGAAGTTTCTGTTCCCATGCGCCGATTGCTTCTTTACTACATAAGAAAAAATACATATTCAATCGATATTTGAACTTTCATTTGAGTCTTTGACTAAAAGATTGAACAAATATGTTGAAAATATCAAACGTGAGGCCACATGAGCTTTTGTGCTCATGTTCTCGTCTTTTTCCGTACTCTGTAGCAGTGTCATACAAGTACAACCGCTAAAATATCATTTTTGTTCGAAGCTCAAATTCCCTTTTCTCAAAAACCATACGATACTCACCATCGAGAATAGTTAACAGGAACCGAGATATTTGAACAATTAACCTATTCTGAAAATATGAAAACTCTATCTCAACTCCTATGGAAGTTAGAGAGTATTCTTCTATTGGGCATACTGAAGTTTGACCCCAGGTTCCTCATCAGGAATTCGAATCCAATTGATTGCAATCATTTTTTGCTCTATATTCGAAAATTACAACTATATGAACGGAAAAATAGCGTTCAATATATCAAGACAATCGCACAAAAATCATTCATGTAATTTGATTTCCATCACCAAATATCATTTAGCGTTCCTTTATGTAGGCTTACGCTTCACAGAAAAATGTATATACTTATATATAATTAGATATTATCCACCCTGTATTCTGATCATTGCAACAATGTATTAATCCATTAGGAAATAAATATTACCATGTTGTAATTTGTCAGTCAGCATATTGCTTATCGCATTAATTTGTTATCGCGTCAATTTGTTGTTTGCGACGCCTCTCCACAATGCTCTCATTGCTCCACAATGCTCTCATTGTTCTAAACTATTATAGATAGGAGGGACGTCTAATGATGCATGAAAAATATAGATTTGATCTTCTCACGTAGTACATTGCTTGTAAGTTGTTTTCTAAATAAAGTAGAATTTTTAAAAATACAAGTTTCTCCCAAAACAACATTATTGTCGACGAGGTCTGGGATTGTGCCAGTTTTAAGAAAACCTGCGTTTGTTCCTGACAAAGTAAAGATACAGAGGTCCACCCAGAGAGTCTGAAACTGTTGGTATCAACCATTCAGCACAAGGAGAATTCATGAGGAGAAGCAGGAAGTCCGATTGTCGAGTAGCGCCTTCAACGACTCCAAGATCTACATTGGAAAATCAACGGTGAGAGATTCCTTTCTATTTTTCCCCAGTTTCTAATAATTCTGGCCCAAAAATAATTCTGGCCCAAAAATTATCAATCTTTTTCTAGTTTTGAGCGTAAAACTAGTATGAAGTTTTTAGGTTCTTATTAAAAAACCTATTACATAACTATTTAATTATTTGACAAGACATCGAATAAAGTCTTAATTTTTATAGTTGAAATCTGATAACGATTTTTTTTTCAATTGAATTGTCACGATTACGTCAATAAAACATTTTCGTGAACGTAAACAGAAAAATTCTAGAAGAATGGCAAACGAAAGAGTAGACCTGACTATGGCAGAGAAATTTGGATTTTTGCTTCCAAAATTCTCAGGAAAAGAAATTGAATTACACACATTCATAAAAAGCGTTCAAAGTTACTTTGACATGTTTAGATTGGAAAATGATGTGGTTAAAAGATACTGCTTCGCGGTAGTAAAGTCAAAATTAACGGACAGGGCATTAGCCGAGGTGTCAACATCTGATATCCCTGATGAATGGGACGTTTTGAAAAAATTTCTGTATAATAAATTTGGTGATGAAATAAACCTAGACGTTCTGGTTCATAATTTGCAGTTTATGAGCAGAAAACAGAACCACGATTTACTGAATTTTATCGAGCAAATAATTGCTATGAAAATACGAATAAATTATAGAATCGATACCGATAATATGGCAGACCCGGAAAAATTGTTATATAAAACAAATATTCTAAAAATATGTAAAACAGTATTAATAACTAATTATAATTTATCGTTCGACGAAACAGTCAACGCAGTGAAAGATTACATTAGTAACATGACTCAGTATGAGTTATTAGATAAAAGCCGTCGTAACAAATTTCAGCAGACTCCGCAAAAGTCTGGTACTTTTACTTTCAATAGACCTATTAATACTTCGAGGAATTTTTATTCGAATTCCTTTGATTCAAATAGAGCGACGCATCAGAATGCAAATTATTCAAATAAACCAATGTACCAAAGAGTACATAATTCGAATGTATTTCAACCAAATTCAAATGATTTCAGCCAAATCCAAACTATAAAAATACAACACCACCTGAAAAAATGTCAATTCAGACTAGGAATTATCCGCAAAAAAAGAGCTTAATACTCTACCCAATATCAGAATAATAATCAACAAAAATATTTTAATCCTCAACGTAATTTCGTTTCGGAAGAGTTAACAAATATTCAAAGAGATGATGCTCAACCATCTACCTCTAAAGGTTTTCACCATGATAAAGGTTTTTACCAAAATAAAGATGTTTACCAAAATGAAGGTTTTTATCAAAATAAACGATTCGATCAAAGTGAGCAAAATTTTCGCGACGCAAAAGAAGAAGATACATTGACTTGAATAATTCTTTTGATAATATTAATCACTTATCATATGTAGAATTTCAGAACCCCAAGTGAAAACTGTTAATAGATAGTGGGTGTTCAGTTTGTCTTATTGACCCGAAATTTGCATACAATAATTTTAAACCAAATATTTTTAATGAAGAGACTACCCTCACGGCATGCCTTAAATCTCAAACTTCGAATGAAAAAGTTTTAATACCTTTATTTTCAGAATTCAATATGAACGATTATCATCCTTTCATTCTATATAAATTTTATAAAAATTATGATGGTCTCATTGGGACAGACTTTCTGAACAAATATAATTTGAGAATCGATTTCAAGAATGGAGTATTAGAGAATGAATATTGTAAGATACCATTCAAAAACCAACAGGTTTGTCAAAAGCCTATTGACATACCAATTGATCTTTCTCATTTGGAACCCAAAATTTCTACTCAATTAATGAAAATTTTTCAAACAAATATCGATGCATTGCAATTACCTGGACAACCTTTAAATTTTTCAAATCAAGTGAAACACAAAATTCGAACGGTAGACGAAGTTCCTGTACATTCTAAAATCTATAGATATCCCGAATATCAACGTGAAGAAATACAAAGACAAATAAATGATATGCTAAAAAAAATCATTCGACATAGTTGTTCCCCTTGGACATTTCCGGTAGTCTTAGTACCGAAAAAACAAGATTTGTCAGGAAAAAATAAATGGCGTATGGCAATTGATTACAGAAAACTAAACGATAAAACTATTGATGACAAATACCCTCTTGGATAAAGTAGGAAATAATAAATATTTTACGACACTAGATCTTGCATCCGGATTTCATCAAATCGAATTAGATGAAGAATCCATTGAGAAAACAGCTTTTTCTGTTAATAACGGATATTATGAATTTTTGAGAATGCCCTTTGGTTTAAAAAACGCGCCAGCAACATTTCAAAGATTAATGAATAATGTATTAAAAAATTTTATAGGTAAATGTTATTACGTGTATATGGACGATGTAGTTATTTTTTCAGAAACGATCGAACAACATTTGGCAGATATTCATAATATCTTGGAAACACTTAGAATGGATAATTTGAAGATTCAGTTAGATAAATGTTATTTTTTTAAAGAAGAAATCGAAGTTTTAGGACATGTGATAACCAGGGAAGGTATTAAACCGAATACGAATAAATTAGAAGCTATTTCATGCTTTCCTATTCCTAAGACTCAAAAAGAAATCAAATCATTTCTTGGTCTAGTAGGATATTACAGAAAATTCATTCCTAACTTTGCAAAAATCACAAAACCTTCAACATTATGTTTGAAGAAAGATGCAAAAATAAATATTGATGATTCCAAATACATAGAAGCATTTCAATTGTGTAAGAATAATTTGATGAATTACCCTATATTAAGATATCCAGATTTTAGCAAACTTTTAATTTAACCACGGACGCATCAGGATTTGCTGTCGGTGCAGTTTTATCACAAGGTCAAGTACCAAATGATCTACCTGTAGCTTTTTGCAGTAGGACATTGAATAAAGCTGAAATTAACTATATTGTAATTGAAAAAAAATGTCTCGCTATTTTACACGGTTGTTCTATATTTCGCTCATACCTATATGGAAGGAAATTTACAATTTATACAGACCACAAACCTCTTGTTTGGTTATTTTCTCTTAAAGAACCTAATTCACGATTAATGAGATGGCGAATGAAATTAGAAGAATTTGATTATGAAATAAAATACAGAAAAGGATCATTAAATAACGCAGATGCTCTCAGCAGAATAAGGCTAGATGAAAATAATGAAATTAAATACGAAAAATTTGTGAAAATCGATCAATTATCGAAACCTTCTAATATTAAGGAAAGGAAAGGAAATATTTTCAGTTGCCCGAACAAATATGCTTTAGCTCATTGTCCATCAAAAGATTTAGAAATGAGTAAAGGTATTGCATCACAATTCAAAAGTAAATTTGGAAATGTAAACATATTAAAATCTCAAAATAAAACTGTTGGCGAAGTAGCATCAATAAAATTGAAAATCGAAATATTTTCTATTTAATAACTAAAGAATTTTATGATGATAAACCAACCTATGAAACGGTATTCGAAACTCTTATTAATCTGAAAAAATTATGTGAATTTAACGATGATAAATATTTAGCTATTCCCAGGATAGCATGCGGATTAGATAAATTGGAATGGATAATTATTTTTGATATGATAAAATACATTTTTAAAGAATCAGATATCAATGTTGATATTTATTACATACAAAATGACAATTTTAATGAAGATTTAAATCACATAGAAAAAGTTGAAATAAATCCAATTGAAGAAGATTCACTCTCCATAATTAATCATATCTCAGATGACAAATTGGAAGAATGTATCGATCTATTAGTAAAACCTGATAATGAACTACCAAATTTAGACGATAAAGATCTAAGCGAACTGAGAAATAAAAACATTATTATTCACAGTGATATAACTGTTCATAGTAGCGCGGAATATCCAATTTTAGAAATTCCTTACACAGAGAGATGTTTAAATGCTTTCTCTTTACAAATAATATTGAAAAAAGCTTCAAGTTTCAATGTAACAAAAATAAAATTATTTGGAGACAAGCTCAGGTTAAGAGTTGATGTTAAATCCATTGAAAATGATATATTTCAGTTCATTAAGGAATTTGTTCAACCGCAGAAACCTTATAGCATATATTTTATATCTCAAGAATTAGAAAAACTATTGATAACGATTTTACTGAATAAATTCGATCACAAAACTTTAAATTTCAAAATTGCAAAGACATTTCTAGAAGATGTTGAAGATCAGGAAGAACAATCTCTTAGGATACAACAGTATCATGAAATAAAGACTATTCATCGTGGATTAATAGAAGATTTACTCAGTTTAAAACGTAAATATTATCGGCCTAAAATGGATAAAGATGTCCAAAACTATATTAATTCGTGTGAGATTTGCCAAAAAAGTAAATATGAACTTACACCTATAAAATTAAATTGTAACCAAATCCGATAGGAGCGAAACCTTTTTCTCATATTTATTGTGATACTATAAGATTCGGACAAAATTATTGTTTAAGTATAATTGACTCGTTTTCGAGGCTAGGACAATGTTATTCATTACTCCAAAAAACTGGAACAGAAATTGTGGACAAATTAATAACTTATTTCAGTCATTATGGTATTCTAAATAAAATTACATGCGATAATGGACTAGAATTCAAAAATAGTGTAGTCCAAGATTTTTGTAAGATTCATCAGATAGAAATACATTACATAACAAATTATAATCCGAATTAAAATGCTCTAGTAGAAAGATTTCATTCTACATTAATTGACCAATTAAGGACGTTACAACATAAAAATTCAACATTTCAAAATAAATTATCACAGGCTATTTTGAGTTATAATAATTCATACCATTCTAGTTTAGAAATGACTCCTATGCAAATTATAAAAGCAGATTTAAATTATTCACTACCAATTGAAAAGTCTCATATAGTAACAATTCAAGATTATATTGAGAATTACGTAGAAAATCTTAAAGAAATTTCTGAAGAATTAAAAGAGAAAAAAAAAGAAAAATATTGAACAATTAGAAAAATTGAATAAGAAAAGGGAAGCTACTAAGGATCATACTATAAATGAAAACCCCGAGTATATTAAAAGTCCTATAACTAGAAAATTAGACCCGGTATATAAGAAAATTGATGTACATGAAGTTGATTCACATCGTATTGAGGATAATAAAAATAAACATGTTTATCATAAGAAAATAATGAAGCAACGAAAGAAAAGGAAAAAAATAGGTAAATTATAATTGTTTATTATTGCTTTCAGTTTCAAGATGAATATCTTTACCGCCATAATCGTATTAATTCAAACAATAATAATATCTTCTTTTTAGGATATACCATTAGAAAGCAATGTATTGCCAATATTATTAGGCAAACCTTTTGTTACAAAAAGAAATATACAATTAATATATCATATCAATTTAGAAAAAATTGAAAGTTTAATCTTAAAGTACCAAGAGGAAATTAACAAAATAAAAAACCAACAATTAGGTTTTTCAAAAGAGGCTCATTATCGATATCTTCAAGAATCAAATTTAATAAATATCAAGAGTCTGGAAGAACTATTAATTGAAAAAGTTAGAATTAAAAGAGGCTTGATAAACGTTGGAGGAAAAATATCAAAAATAGTTTTCGGAACGCTTGATACGAAAAATTATATAAAAATTACTTTAATAGTATTGAGAAAAATGAGAAAGTTCTCATGAGAAATCAAAAACAAATAGCTACAGTTGTTAATGATTTAAAAAAAAAATATGATGACAAATTTCAAAAATTATCCGAAAGTTATAAATTGTTACGAATTGTCCCAGCACTCAGAGAAATTGAGCAAATGCACCTTATGATGTTCGAAATAAAAGATATAAAAAATATTTTGGACGAAATTCAAATTGCGGTTAGTTTTGCAAGATTACATGTTCTTCATGAATCTATTCTACCGTATGCCAAGTTTGTAGAATTGGTCAAAAACGTCACTATTATACCTGTGAATCATTTAAAAGATTATTATCAGATATGCCACACAAAAGTGATATTTAAAAATAAAGTTTTACTTTTTCTAATATCAATTCATGAAGAAAATTTCAATTTGTACAAGTTATACTACTTGATCCAGAATAATTTAACCCTACCCTATTCCGAACCCTATATGTTCTCACAAAAGGAAGAATTAAAATTGTCAACGAGTCAGTGCCACTCTTTTGAAGGAGACTTCCTATGCGATCAAGATTCTCTGAATAAACAGCCAAAGTGCTTGAAAAATGTTATGAAGAAACAAATGGAAAACTGTCCAAAATTAACTGTAGTCCCCACATCGAATTTAAAACTTTTAGAAGATGGAAATATTCTTTCAACAAACAACTTGGAAATACAAGAAAAGTGTCCTCAACAAACGAAATACCATTTCGTTCCTCAAACAGCAATTCTACGGTCAAATTGTGTTATTAGTAATAACCAGAAAGAAATTTATCCAGTCACTACGATAGATGAAGAAAAATATATTATCCTACCAATAATGGATACCCTCAAGAAGGAAGACTCAGAACAAGAAAATTTCAAGAAAGAAGACTTCAACGAAGTCAACGTTCCAGAAATCCATTTAGAAGAAATCGAAAATTGGAAGATGAAGCCTAGTGAATTTAGTTTATTTTTAATTTTGATGATTCTTATAATTGTTATATACTTTATTGTGAAATATTTAAAAAAGAGAAAGGTACTTTATAAAACTACACCCAAACAGGGTGATACTTTTAGCCAAGATGGGGAGGAATCAGATATTATCCACCCTGTATTCTGATCATTGCAACAATGTATTAATCCATTAGGAAATAAATATCACCATGTTGTATTTTGTCAGTCAGCATATTGCTTATCGCATTGATTTGTTATCGCGTCAATTTGTTGTTTGCGACGCCTCTCCACAATGCTCTCATTGCTTCACAATGCTCTCATTGTTCTAAACTATTATAAATAGGAGAGACGTCTAATGATGCATGAAAAATATAGATTTGATCTTCTCACGTAGTACATTGCTTGTATAGTTGTTTCCTAAATAAAGTAGAATTTTTAAAAACACAAGTTTCTCCCAAAACAACATTATATATAAATACATAATATATGACTTGAATAAGGGTTTGTCGATTCAGAGTTGGAGGATAAGTGAATTAATACTACTTATTCTCTGCCAAGCTTTCGCATTTTATTCAATGCTTCCTCAGGGCTTCTATAAAAGTACAATAATAACAATATAATATAAAATTATTTTCTTGTTTTGTTCTATTACTTACTGAATGTTAGATTTATTAAATTATTATAAGAGCCCTAAAGAATACAAAAGAAGGGTAGTTGATGATGAGGAAAATGAAATTCGTGTTTTGACATATTTCGAAGCGAATGAAAATGCATCTACTCAAAGTGCAGCTGGATACTCAACATTTTGTATCATCCACCATGGATTTGAAATAAACAATATCATTAAGTGCATTTAAATGTGTATTATAAAATAATAAAATACAATATAAGAAATAAATCCAAAATCTCATTATTAGAATAGTAACGATTTATTTTGTGAAATCAAAAAATTTCATAACGATTAACAATAAGACCTGTCTGACACTTGTGTATTATAAATGGGATGATTTATCTTCTATGCTCACAGAATATCCTTATGAATTAGATTCGAAGAATTTGACTCTACGTACTACATAAATCCAGAAAATCTCAAATAACTCAGAAATTATTGAATTTAGGAACATAATCATGTCAGAATACTATCATTATTTTTGACCGCAGAATCCAACACAATTATGAAAAAATAGGGTTCTAATTTGTAAAACCAAAGTTATGACCAATTCAAGATCACAATTTTCAACAAAAAATTTGAAACACCCTGTGATGATATTTTTGAAGTCCAAAAGATGCATGACCTTTTCACATCCATCCTCTTCGATGTTGTAAAAACGGTTTACGCTCAGGATGTTTAAAATAAAAATAATGAACATATTACTGACTGAACATATTTGACTTTTTTCAGTTTTTTTTTAGATATTTTGAAAACTATTCGATATAATACAATGGTTTTAACAGAAATGTTATTCACTATTGAATACTCGATCATACCAGAAATGGAAAACTTGAAAAAAAATTTTTTCGTCGAATTCATTTTCACTCCCTGTATAACCGGAAGTTTTTGTGGTTTGAAAATATTCAAGCTCTGTAGAGAACTTCGAACAATATCATAATCCCAATTTTCTGATTTCAAATATATCTAGTTCTCCAGAAACGTCTAATAGGCACTCGAAATTGAGACACGCTGTATATAATTCTTTTCTCTTCAGGGATCTGGTAATTAATTCAATATTCCATAGTGAACTATTCAAATATATTTATCCCGAAATTAACTTTTCTTTTGTTATAACGTTTTTGTTTACTGAATTGATCATAACCAAAACAAAACAGATTCATCATAATATGAATTTTTTCACTAAAAAGTACATACAAAAGCAAATTCATACTCAGATTTCTCGAAGAAAGTGAAGCTATACATCTAAATATGTAAATGATGATGATATTTTAAAGTAAATTGCAATTCAGAACAAGAGATAATCTCCAGGCTAAGGAATAATCAAAATTGTAATCTTAATGAATTATATGTATTCTCTTCATTCCAAGAACCAATTAATACAATTAACGCAAGGCTCACCCTATATATGTCCAAAGAGCCATTTATGTTCAATGCAGTGCTGTTGAATTTCTTATACTCATTCTTTCTTGCTACACACGCATCCCTTTATCTCACAGGTAATTTAACTCGCTTCCAACTTTTCTCATCCAGCATGCACCGTGTTATTCTCCATTAGGCTTACTTGTCCTTATTTGTGTTAACTTTCAGACCTATTTGTTTTGTTGTGGTTTCGATCAAGATCGATGGAAGACTCATGAAAGTATCGTGAGCATAATCCATTGGACATGGACATTGAAGGTACGAAGCAATAAGAACTACGATTCAAGGAATTAATAGCTTGTTGACAATCTAGTTGAAACAGGCATTCAACCTTAAATAAATTCCCCACAAGCTGAAGATTTGCATGAACACTGGAAATATCATGTAATACTATTTTTAAAGAATTATTTTATTGAGTGGCATTATCTCCAATTCCTAACAAAACAGAGGTTTCTTGTTTCCATCTGAATAATGATGAGAAATAAAGCAAATTAACTGTAACTTCCAACGATTATCTTATCGAACATAATTTCTATCCTAAATACTTAGGAGTTAAATTAGATTCATCTCCCAATTACAAGAGTCATTCAAATGATTAGCAATAAGAGATTCGTCATGTTATAAAATAAAAATAAAAGTGGAAACCAGTCATCTAAAACCAACAAAATGGTCTACGACGTTATATTTTGACAATTTCATTGTTTTGATAAAAATCATAGGTTATGTTTCGGTCCTCTATGATTTGTAGTTTTGACTTTCTACTGTGTTATCTTTCTGGGTAAATTACTCATCTATAGGGCCATCGTAAAAATTTTTGTATTTTGACATATTTAAGAGGTAACTATATATCGAGCTTAGATTGTTGGTATCAGTTTTTTTGTTTATGACATTATCAGTTTTGTTTATTTCAATCATTTCATGCACTAATCTCTTTGGGTAATTATTTTCTGTCTTTAACACTGTGACATTGTCGAAGTCCATTCTGTGATTCAAATTGTGTGCATGAAATGCTAGAGGACATCTTTGCTGCTGTTTGGTTATATCTAATTTATGGAGTGCTACTCTATTCATTACCTTTTGGGATGTTTGTCCAATGTACTCACGTTCACAATCTGTACACCCAATCATATATACTACATTACTTTTATGTTTAGTTGGTATAGGGTCTTTCAATTTACTATACAGATTTTTACTGTTTTTATGTTGTATGTAGTAAATTTTACAGTTTCGTCCTTGAATATATTTTTAGTTTTGATGTTAGATTGTGTATATTGGGATACGATGCGATATGTACTCTACTTGTGTTTAGGTTTTGGATGGTTTGGGGTGATGCTTCATTATCTGCATACAAAAGTTTTAACATATTGTTGGGATATGCGTTTTGCTTTAAAATTTGATGTAATTTTCTTATTCCCTGTTGTCTGAATGATTCATGACATATTTTATTTATTCTATTGTTCATCTGTTTTATGGTGTTTATTTTCACATTCAAACTATGATCGGAATTGAAATGGATGATTTTATTTGAATGTGTCTCCTTTCTGTACCATTCGAGTTTTATTTTGTTGTTGTGTCTGTGTACTTTCATATCTAAAAAGGATACTGATTGTTCCGAATTTTCAGTTTCTACTGTAAATTGGAGATTTTTGGAATAAGAATTGAAGCATGTTTGTATTTCTTGAATATTTTCTTCAGGTAATGCTGTTATTATATCGTCAACAAACTTTTTCATGAATAGTACGTATGGCAATTCAACTAAGCAGGTATCCAACAGATGATCCATTACATATTGTGCTAGTATGGGAGAAAGCTTTGAGCCCATAGCACATCCAAATATTTGTAAATAAAATTTTTCTTTGAAGGTACAATAGTTGTTATCTAGCAAGAACTCAACAATCTCTATGAAAAGCTCTAAGTTCATAGTTGTGTATTCTTTTATGGTATTCCATTTGAGCTTAAGGATTTTAACTATCTCACTTTTCTCTAGATTTCCAAATAAGTTTATGACATCAAGTGAAATTAGTCTATAATTTTCAGGTATTTCTGAGTCATTTATTTCACTTGCAAACTGGAATGAGTCCCTGACATAATATTGGTTTTCTGTGTTGTAGGCGTTCTTCAAAGTATCAGCAATGAACTTCGACAATGAGTCCATTGGGCTATTTATGCCGGAAACGATAGGTCTAATTGGGTTTCCAATCTTGTGGACTTTTGGATTCCCATATATTCGAGGTGCTACAGAATTGAGAGTCTTCATTCGTTTAGCCTGTTCTTCTGATATGTGGTTTTGATCTTTCAATCTAGATATAATATTATTGCATTTGTTTTGAATTGTTTGAGTGGGATCATTTGGTAATTTTTTGAAATCCCTAGAGTCCAGCAATTTTTGTAAATTTTCTTCATATTCCCTTCGTTCCATTAAAACTGTTACAGCGCCCTTATCACTATTTAACACAATGATATCTTCATTTTCTTTTAAAAAGTATTTTGTTTCGTGATACCATTCATTGATCTGTGCATTTGTTTTGCAATCTTTATGAATGTAATTTGTCAGTGCATTTGTTACTCTTGCTCTTTGTATATTTTTTCTTTCCTCCGGTATACCTTGTAGAATGTATTCTGTGTCTGCAATAATGTTTTCAATATTTACGTCTTTTTTTGTTGTTCTAACACTGAATTTTGAACCCAGGAATAGAAGATTATTTACTGTCTTCGGGATTTGTCTGTTTGTCAAATTTTTTATCCATTTTTTCTCGATTTGTATGTCTATCAAATTTTTTTCTTTCAGTTTATCAATTTTTTTCCTGTTGGTATTTTTGATGTCATGAAATTTTCTGTTGTACGTCGTATATAGTCTGTCTCCATACTCTCTTATCACATGCTCCGGTATATGTTGAAGTCTTGCTTTTGATTCAGTAATTTGCTTGTTTAACATATTTATCTTATGGTTTATTTGACATATTTCAAGGTTTAAAATTTTAACTCTCACACTGTCATTAAAATCATGTATCTTTCTGTTTAGTTTTCTGTTATTATATTCGAAAAGACCCATTATATTTTTCACATTAGAAGAGATATGTGCTGGTGTTAATTGTCGTCTTTTACATTCCAGAAGAAATATTCGTCTGTTTATTGCTGATGCTAATTTGTTGTTGTTTGTACTCCATGTTTTAAGGTCCCTAGTTGTTTGTGGTCCATATTCAGCGGTGATATTTTCAAAAAAACCCATGTTTTATTTATTTTCAGTGTGATTAAGAGTCCTATAGATATAATATATGACTTGAATAAGGGTTTGTCGACTCAGAGTTGGAGGATAAGTGAATTAATACTATTTATTCTTTGCCAAGCTTTCGCATTTTATTTAATGCTCAGGGCTTCTATAAAAGTACAATAATAACAATATAATATAAAATTATTTTCTTGTTTTGTTCTATTACTTACTGAATGTTAGATTTATTAAATTATTAGCATCTAGCAATAAGAGATTCGTCATGTTATAAAATAAAAATAAAAGTGGAAACCAGTCATCTAAAACCAACAAAAAGGTCTACGACATTATATTTTGACAATTTCATTGTTTTGATAAAAATCATAGGTTATGTTTCGGTCCTCTATGATTTGTAGTTTTGACTTTCTCCTCTGTGATCTTTCTGGGTAAATTACTCATCTATAGGGCCATCGTAAAAATTTTTGTATTTTGACACATTTAAGAGGTAACTATATATCGAGCTTAGATTGTTGGTATCAGTTTTTTTGTTTATGACATTATCAGTTTTGTTTATTATATATATATATATATATCTCAGTATTTTAATGGTTTTCGTCGATCTATGAATATTAAAGGGCCAAGATTCTGGATATTCTTTTATTCTTTAGTCAACGTTTCGATCCTATTTAGGATCTTCTTCAGGACTCTATAAATGTGTTACAATGTTACAATAATCATCTTACACAATTCTAGACAAAAACTCACCGAATATTTGAGGTTTTTTTTTATAAAAGTAGTGTCATCAAGTGAGTAGTACATTTCAGCAAAACAATTCTCCGATAACAAGCACATCCAAACTATCGTCAAGGAAAAAACAAACATTATATAAGCCTTAACTTTAATTTATGTAACTTACAGATTCTTTACGTATGTTCTTTTTTTAGATGTTCTGAAGAAGCAGTTGAAATACTACGAAAGCTAAGCATTTGCAATAAACGGTATAACTATTGAAAGACCAACAATCTCAATTTATCAATTATACATCAATTCTTTATTTATTCATTTTTTTTCAAACCACCTTAATAGGGTTTGGCCATGATGATGCCGGTTCCTTAAGAACACGACATTTCTCATTCGCTCATCAAGAATCTTCGAACAATTCTGGTTGTCCACAAAATCACCTCCTTCTGCGCTTCCTCGATCAGTTTTCCTCAAGTCCGAGCTTATTTGTGTTCTCCAGGAGATGAATCTCAATCAGGCCATTTGTCGTGATTACCAGTGGAAGTATTGTTATGTTGGTAAGTCTATCGAGTTCCTTCAGTTCAAATGCCAGATCTTAATACTTCACTATTTTCTCAGCATATGCTTTTTCTGCATTGTCATCGGCTGGTACGGTGATATCAACTTTAATGGCTTTGGCTTCTTTTTTCTTGAAGACAACTATGTCAGGTCGGTTGTGTGCTAATGGTCTATCAGTAGTGAGTGGATGGTCCCAGCATATCTTCACCTCATCGTTTTCCTGAATCTCTCTCGGTAAGTATTCATGTATTTTCTTACTTGTGTTAATTAATTCATATTTCAGGAAGATGGCCTGATGGAAAACCTTCGCCATAGCGTTATGTCGGTCTGTGTACTCTCTTGGAGCGAGGACAGGGCAAGACGACGTGACATGTTGAATTGTTTCTGGTGCCCGAGAACATCTACGGCACTTATCATCAGTGAGATTTCTTCCCAATATGTTCTTCTGGTATGATCTAGTGGCTACTACCTGATCCTGGATTGCCGCCAGTCTACCCTCCGTTGTCGGAAGCAGGTATCCAGATTGCAGATATTTTACGGATCTTTCTTTATCGATGCTCCTTTTTCTTGGGGCCGCTGGATATCTCCCATGTAACGCTTTGTTGTGCCATACCTCAATTAGCGCTTCAATGGTGGAATGTTGGTTTGTGTGGTGTTCAGATGACATATTCAAAGCCGTGATGATCTGGTCTTCCTTGGAGAGAGCTTTGTAGAATGGTAAGTTTTTTGATTTAAAGTATTCTCTCATATACTTAACAACGGTCTGGTGTATGCTTTCAATGCTCTGCATACCTCTTCCCCCATCCTTCCTTGGTATGTACAGTCTATTTACGGAGGCATTAGGATGGTGCATTCCATGCCTAGTGAGGAGCTTTCGTATCTGAATATTCCAGATCTGAGGCCGTCCATTTCACGACCCCAAAAGAATAAGAGAGGCAGGGTATTGCCCAAGAGCCTATCGCGGTGTTCGTCGCTTTGGCATTCAGGTTTGCTTGAAGTATTTTCTTTAACCTGTTTAGAAATTTGTATTTGAATGTTTCCCTGGCTTCGTTTGTTCTTATTTCCATTCCTTGTTGAATTCCTAGGTACTTATAGGTATCTTCATGGGTTAATGTTTGAATGCCAGAGTCATCTTGTATCATCATCGTGTCTCCTTCGGATAACTTACCCCTCTTCATATGTACGACAGCACATTTGTCAATTCCCAACTCCATTCTGATATTTTTCGTGAACGACGTTACAATTTTTAGTTGTCTTAGGAGTTGTTCTTCATTGGCGGCAAAGAGCTTCAAGTCATCAATGTAAAGGAGATTATTTATTTCCACATTGGTGTTTTTCTCTATAACATAGCCATGGCTTGAATCATTGTAGAGTTTGCTCAGAAAGTTGATGGCAAGGCAGAACCATAGGGTACTTAACTTGTCTCCTTGAAAGATTCCTCTTCGTATGTTTATTTCGTCTAGTCTGTAGTAGTCCGTGTTGGTCTTCACTAGTAGTCTCGTTCTCCATGTTTTCATTAGATGTTGCAGTAGATTGATCACAGTTTCCGAGACACCATATAACCTAAGGGTTTTCAGAAGCCATGAGTGTGGTATCGAATCAAAGGCTTTTCTGTAATCAATCCATGCCATGGATAGATTTCGTTGTTTTCTTTTTGCCTGCTTTGTTACGAGTGTGTCAATTATTAACAATTCCTTACATCCCCTTGTGTCTTTTCTGCTGCCATTTTGTTCGCGTGCCATGATGTTATATTTATCTACGTGTTTCCAAATGTGCTGTGTTATGGTTCCTGTTAGTATTTTATATACCGTGGGCAAACACGTGATCGGTCGATAATCTCCGGGGTCTTTGCTGTTTTTACCTTTGGGTATCATGTGTGTCACCCCAAGTGTGCAGAAGTCAAGCAAGACTGATGGGTCACTCAAAGATGCCTGAAAAACTTTCGCCAAAAATTTGTGGGTCGAGACGAGGTATTTCCACCAATAGTTATGGACCCCATCAGGTCCTGGTGCCGACCAGTTGTTAGTCTTCTTCAGAACTTCCTTTATCGTGTTCTCCGTGATAACCAAGTTCTCCATTATGTACTTCTTCGACTCACTCTCAGCTTTCCTTATCCAATGTGCACCGTCATCATGCTCGCCATCCTCACTCCATATTCTTTCCCAGGTAGATCGTATGTTGTCCCTTGTCGGGTACTCTTTCTTATTGATGACGAGATATTGTTGATGATGGAGCTCGTGTTGAATGATTATTTGGGCTATTACCATCATCTATTGTGGATGTAATGTTTTCCGACGTTTCGATAGACATCTTCTATCTTTATCAAGGAGGAAAAGTAAAAAACCTTTTGAAAAATTATCAATTTTTCAAAAGTCAATATGACAGAAGTCATGAAAGAAAAATGAACAATGTTATATACTCATCTGTGATATGATGATCTTTTTAAGTTGGATCGAACTATCGTCGTCCAAACTTCTGGCAGATCTATAGATGGAGCACATATGGAATCTGGTGTTATTTTCATAAATGCTGCTTCTTTGATTTTTCTTCTTGCAAGTTTTTCTTCTTTGGATATTATTGATGCTTCATCCCATTTTATACGATGATTCTCATCTACAGCATGTTGGACTAACCTGGATTTGTCGCTGTCTAGTACTCGTAGAAGCTTCTGATGGTCTTTTTATTCGTACATTCAGAGGGCGTTTAGTTTCTCCGATGTAAGATCTCTTTCTTAGATGTTGTGGTCGTTGTAGTTGATGTTTCCAGCATGCGGTAAAACTCCTTGGGATTTATGTAAAATAAATGATTGTTTCTGTACCTGTTCACCCTCTCATTATATCGTTGAGCCTGTTTCCTAACGCTTTCACTCTTGTTCACTCTGTGTTAGAATATCATATTTTAAGGCTGATTTCTCTTTCAGTTGATCTTTTCTGATGTTTAATTCCGACGCTATGCGTAGTACCTTTTTGCTGGTCTTCCTTGACGGTGATGCAGTATTTAGGTACGTGTAGATCGTGCCTAGTTTTTTTATGGTGTTGGTTATTTTTCTTTCTTGGCGATTCTTCCAAGGCGGCTTCTTTTCAACGTTCATTCCTGGTTTTGTCCCTTTGAGGCTTTTGTTGTTCTCCTCGCACACCGTTATAGCTTCAGCGTACACACAATCCACGATCTCCTCAAGCGTCGAGTCGTTTCTTAGCTGTGTGCTTATTATTATGTTTGTCCTTTCCACGCTCTCTTGGATCTTGCGGTAGCCTGTTAGTCTCAGTATACTTGGCTCTTCTTGGAGGGAAACTCCGCTGTATAATTGCATTATTTTGTTGAAGATTTTGGTAGTTCTCTTCATCTGAGGGTTTTGTTGTTCCCGAGTTTCCTGAATATTTCCCTCACCATGGGTGTTGTTATCAGCTGGTGTTGGTGTGTATGGTCTGCAGCTTCGCTCTATATCCTCTAGTTCCACACTTGAAAATTTCTCGGTTTGAAGAATCCATCTGATCCTATTCGAGAGTAAGGTAGGATACAACAACCTGGCTGGGTTGATCTCATTCCAGGTTGTAGTGATAATCTCTCGATGAGTTCTATCGGTTTTCTGTTGAAGATCTCTGGCTATGCAATGAACTCTCATTAGGAGGATATTCTCCTTGTTGGTCCATCGAGTCCTCCCATCTCTCCTTGGAGAATTAGCGGGACGGGTTCTTAACCCATCCAAGCTGATGCTTCTTCTTAATCTTCCCGGATTCCGAATTGGGCTTACGGTGCCATCTCGGGAAGCTGCGCCGCTTACCCCACAGCTTACCCCATCAGACTCTTCCCCCGGACGGCTCCGAAGAGGGCCAGCCCGCTGCCCTCTACCGCACTGGTGCATACTTCTAGTGATAGGAGTAACTTTTTTCATCAATTCCCAGGTTGCTGACCTTGAGAATTGGGTGACTCGGGTACGCGGGGCCGTCAATCCCCGAAAGCTTGCGCCTCCCTGCGTATATATTATATATATATATATATATATCAAAATTAGAGAAGAAAGTTTTCTCTCGGTTGGGTTCTCGGCAATTTTTGGGGCAATTAATTAGAACAGTGACTATTCATTAGTTTATTTTCTATATTTCGAACACACGGTGCGGTTCTTCTTCAGGAAAACTGAAAAAACACATATTAAAGGTCAACTACATTGACTTGACATATAAAGTTCAACTTACATCTAAACAAAGTCAAGGAAACTGCAAAGAGAACATCAAAGGAAACAGCTAGTGCGAATTTATAATCAATGTGATAAGAACAGTTGAGAAATCAATTTTAAGTCGTATCGAGAACGTCATCTGACAAACATGCATTCTTTCAGGTTAGGTCACAGAAAGGTGCACTCACAAAGGTCAAATGAAAAACATAGAAATCTCGAGTAGTTGTGCAAAGATTTTCTAACTGTCAACAGTCTAATCTGGAGTCCCTACCTTGATTTTCTAATGACAAAAGATAGTTATAGATATTGCTCAAATCTTCTATATCTGTTTTCTTATTGATGTTGTTTGGATATTCATTGATGTAACACATTTCTAAAAGGTTCTCTTTCTATAGTTGGTGACAGTTGTCAGTATCTTTGGTTCATTGAGGTTAAACTGATGACCCAATGACGATGCATGTCTTGCAAGAGCACATCTCTCTGGGTGTAGTCTGATGTCACTCTTATGAATTGCAAATCTTCTCTTCACACATTGAGCTGTCTGGCCGATATAAACTGACTGACAATCATTACACTCCACCAAATATACGCAGTCTGATCTAGATGAGGCCGGAATGGTATCCTTTAAACGGCTGAAAAGTCCATGAACAGAAAATGGGCTATACTTGGCAATTTTCATATTTGGTACGTCTTTTAGTATGTGTACAAGATTTTGAGTTAAACCCTGGATAAAGGGCAGTGAGACATAGTTTACGGTCACAAGCTCTGCAGTAGTGTTAGTCACTGGAAGGTTGTCTGATTGGGTTGGTGATGAACTGTTAAAACACTTAGAAAGGAATGGTCTTGAGTAACCATTCTCCAAAAAGACATCTAGAAGTCTACTTTCGGCCGATCTGACATAATCAGGATGGCAGATGGTCCTCACTCTGTATATCATTCTTTTTATCAAATTGATTTTGATTCCCCAGTTGTGATTGGATCGGCAGTGTATATATCTACCAGATGCAGTGCTCTTCTAGTACCAATCCAACTTTAAGATATTGGTGGAGGATCTGACCGCCATTGTATCCAGAAAAGGGACGCTGTTTTCAGTCTCCTCTTCTACTGTGAAAGAGATATGTTCATCGAACGCATTGAACACCTGTAGTATCTCCGCAGTTCCTTCCTCAGGCAAAGATAAAATAAGGTCATCTACATACTGATAGATAAAAACAACTGGAATGATAATTGAGGTATAGATCTTCTCAATAATGTTGTCATAACGATTGACGCTAGTATGGGGCTCAACTTGCTGCCCATGGGACAACCGAATATTTGTGAATACATAGTTCCTTGAATTATGAAATAATTGGAATCGAAAAGAAATCTCAATATTGTACAGAATCGATTAAAATCCATAGTTGTTATGTTGTTCATTCTATCCCATTCCTCCTCTATAATCTTCAAGATCAGTTCAATGGAAATATTTGTAAAAGGTTCACCACATCTAGTGAAATGATCTTATATCCTTTTGGTAATTGAATGTTATTAACTTCATGACTAAATTGGAAAGAATCTTTAATAGCATAGGTATGATAGTCTGAATAAGCTTCCGACAACAAACTTGCCATATACTCACTCAATTCAGATGTCGATGATCCAATAGTGGATACAATCGGACGAAGAGGTATACCAACTTTGTGTATTTTGGGTTGCCCATATATCCTTGGGGGTATGCCCTTATAGGTGGTTAATTTCTTAGCCATTAAATTATCAATAACGCCTTCTTCTTTTAGTTGTTTTGCAATTCGGTTATTCTTGTTTTGAACCTGTGATGTAGGATCTTTAGTTAGTATTTTGTATACTGATGTATCTCCTAAGAGTACATCCATCTTCTCTTTATATTGTTGTTTGGTAAGTGCAACTGTCACATTTCCCTTGTCAGCTGATGTGATAATGACATCCTCATGTGATCTAAGGAATCTCGCAGTGGTGTGAAATAAATTGTGCTCAAACGAGTTGGTAGAATTATGCTGGTGTATGAAATTAGTAATGTTATTGGTGCATTTAGCTCTCAGAATATTGTGTATTGAAGAGGAGCCATTTTTATTATATATTCAACATCTGATAACAAATTCTTGATAGGAAACCATTTTGGTGGTATAGGATTTAGACTGAATTTTGGGCCCAATCCTAGTAATAACTTGATATTTAATGGAAAATTATATGATGTTAGGTTAAGAAACCACTTGTCTTTGAATCTAATAGATTCTATAGTTTGTTTATTCAATCTGGAGTATTTATCGTTTAGGAGTTGTTGATTGGTTTTGAATGTCCTATTATATTGTTTCATCTGTGTTGTATGAAAACATGCATACATATGTTGTGGTATCATCATCCCGACCTCAGACTAGTTATTACTAGTTATTACTAGGATTGGGCCCAAAATTCAGTCTAAATCCTATACCACCAAAATGGTTTCCTATCAAGAATTTGTTATCAGATGTTGAATATATAATAAAAATGGCTCCTCTTCAATACACAATATTCTGAGAGCTAAATGCACCAATAACATTACTAATTTCATACACCAGCATAATTCTACCAACTCGTTTGAGCACAATTTATTTCACACCACTGCGAGATTCCTTAGATCACATGAGGATGTCATTATCACATCAGCTGACAAGGGAAATGTGACAGTTGCACTTACCAAACAACAATATAAAGAGAAGATGGATGTACTCTTAGGAGATACATCAGTATACAAAATACTAACTAAAGATCCTACATCACAGGTTCAAAACAAGAATAACCGAATTGCAAAACAACTAAAAGAAGAAGGCGTTATTGATAATTTAATGGCTAAGAAATTAACCACCTATAAGGGCATACCCCCAAGGATATATGGGCAACCCAAAATACACAAAGTTGGTATACCTCTTCGTCCGATTGTATCCACTATTGGATCATCGACATCTGAATTGAGTGAGTATATGGCAAGTTTGTTGTCGGAAGCTTATTCAGACTATCATACCTATGCTATTAAAGATTCTTTCCAATTTAGTCATGAAGTTAATAACATTCAATTACCAAAAGGATATAAGATCATTTCACTAGATGTGGTGAACCTTTTTACAAATATTTCCATTGAACTGATCTTGAAGATTATAGAGGAGGAATGGGATAGAATGAACAACATAACAACTATGGATTTTAATCGATTCTGTACAATATTGAGATTTCTTTTCGATTCCAATTATTTCATAATTCAAGGAACTATGTATTCACAAATATTCGGTTGTCCCATGGGCAGCAAGTTGAGCCCCATACTAGCGTCAATCGTTATGTCAACATTATTGAGAAGATGTATACCTCAATTATCATTCCAGTTGTTTTTTATCTATCAGTATGTAGATGACCTTATTTTATCTTTGCCTGAGGAAGGAACTGCGGAGATACTACAGGTGTTCAATGCGTTCGATGAACATATCTCTTTCACAGTAGAAGAGGAGACTGAAAACAGCGTCCCTTTTCTGGATTCAATGGCGGTCAGATCCTCCACCAATATCTTAAAGTTGGATTGGTACCAGAAGAGCACTGCATCTGGTAGATATATACACTGCCGATCCAATCACAACTGGGGAATCAAAATCAATTTGATAAAAAGAATGATATACAGAGTGAGGACCATCTGCCATCCTGATTATGTCAGATCGGCCGAAAGTAGACTTCTAGATGTCTTTTTGGAGAATGGTTACTCAAGACCATTCCTTTCTAAGTGTTTTAACAGTTCATCACCAACCCAATCAGACAACCTTCCAGTGACTAACACTACTGCAGAGCTTGTGACCGTAAACTATGTCTCACTGCCCTTTATCCAGGGTTTAACTCAAAATCTTGTACACATACTAAAAGACGTACCAAATATGAAAATTGCCAAGTATAGCCCATTTTCTGTTCATGGACTTTTCAGCCGTTTAAAGGATACCATTCCGGCCTCATCTAGATCAGACTGCGTATATTTGGTGGAGTGTAATGATTGTCAGTCAGTTTATATCGGCCAGACAGCTCAATGTGTGAAGAGAAGATTTGCAATTCATAAGAGTGACATCAGACTACACCCAGAGAGATGTGCTCTTGCAAGACATGCATCGTCATTGGGTCATCAGTTTAACCTCAATGAACCAAAGATACTGACAACTGTCACCAACTATAGAAAGAGAACCTTTTTAGAAATGTGTTACATCAATGAATATCCAAACAACATCAATAAGAAAACAGATATAGAAGATTTGAGCAATATCTATAACTATCTTTGTCATTAGAAAATCAAGGTAGGGACTCCAGATTAGACTGTTGACAGTTAAAAATCTTTGCACAATTACTCGAGATTTCTATGTTTTTCATTTGACCTTTGTGAGTGCACCTTTCTGTGACCTAACCTGAAAGAATGCATGTCTGTCAGATGACGTTCTCGATACGACTTAAAATTGATTTCTCAACTGTTCTTATCACATTGATTATAAATTCGCACTAGCTGTTTCCTTTGATGTTCTCTTTGCAGTTTCCTTGACTTTGTTTAGATGTAAGTTGAACTTTATATGTCAAGTCAATGTAGTTGACCTTTAATATGTGTTTTTCAGTTTTCCTGAAGAAGAACCGCACCGTGTGTTCGAAATATAGAAAATAAACTAATGAATAGTCACTGTTCTAATTAATTGCCCTAAAAATTGCCGAGAACCCAACCGAGAGAAAACTTTCTTTCTAATTTTTGATATTTGTTATTACGGCAACACTCCTTATTATTTAAAATACTATATATATATATATAGATGATTTCGTGGGTTAGCAGTCAAATAAAAGTAGAAGACTCTTTTATCCTTTACTCGAGCTTTCAAAACAATTTGTTTCTTTTTCAAGAGTGCTGCAAATTATTAAAAATCAATTGGTGAACAGGTTACAGATCTTCAGTATTTACGATAGCGAGATTGATTATGAAATGATGTTCATTTAATCTTAATCTAATTAACATGAATTCAAGACCTTAAATTATGATAGCTCAAAAAATATAATAATGATTGACAATTTTTGGATGTCATTTAAAGACGTGAACATCGAAGTGGAATCTTGAGAGCTAGGCATATGTGATATACAATACAAGCTTTAATTTAGAATCAGATTACTTAGAATAAGAACATATGTTCGGTGTTAAGAGATTTTGTTATTCACTTATATCTAAGTTTGAAACGTTAGTCACATTTCTTGTTTTTTATAGAAATCAAGTAAGAATACATTGTGCTACATGAACTCTAGGAAGGATATTAACTCTTTGAGCACAATGTATTCTTACTTGATTTCTATAAAAAAACAAGAAATGTGACTAACGTTTCAAACTTAGATATAAGTAAATAACAAAATCTCTTAACACCGAACATATGTTCTTATTCTAAGTAATCTGATTCTAAATTAAAGCTTGTATTGTATATCACATATGCCTAGCTCTAAGATTCCACTTCGATGTTCACGTCTTTAAATGACATCCAAAATTGTCAATCATTATTATTATATTTTGAGCTATCATAATTTAAGGTCTTGAATTCATGTTAATTAGATTAAGATTCAATGAACATCATTTCATAATCAATCTTGCTATCGTAAGTACTGAAGATCTGTAACCTGTTCACCAATTGATTTTTAATAATTTGCAGCACTCTTGAAAAAGAAACAAATTGTTTTGAAAGCTCGAGTAAAGGATAAAAGAGTCTTCTACTTTTATTTGACTGCTAACCCACGAGAATCATCTATATACTTTATATTCCGTCACGAATTTTCTTAAATTATATATATATATATATATATATCTGTAGTTTTGCAGAATAAACTTTAATTATATTATTTATAAAAAAAGGAAAATGGGCGGAACAGCAGGAGTGCAGAAAATATGAGAATTAGAAGGAAGGTACTTGCTATCTATCTCTCCTGGTTTCTTGGTTGCCTTGCCCTGAAGAAGCCAATAAGCAGAAACACTTATCGGCAAGTACCTTCCATCTAATTCTCATATTTTCTCCACTCCTGCCGTTTCACCCATTATCCTTCTTTTATATCTAATTTCATCGCAATATATCCTCTTCTATAATTTTATTAATATCATTATTTGATTATTCTTTCTGTCAGAATCTTGTGATCATGATTTTGGGGAAAATTATGTTCACCAAAAACGTACATGCATATGTTACTCACATATCGTTTTGCATAAATAAATTCTACCTAAATAGTTATACTCACTTTCATATGGTCTACTTGAGCCTGAATCAGTTGAGACTGGGCTAACTGATCGAAGTTCAGAACAGCGAAAGTACCCGTATACTGTAACAAAAAATTCTATTATTCTCAATTGAGTCTAAGAGATATGAACAGATTATTTATTATCGGAAAATTTTTATTAAAGGAGAATTTTTTGCGTATCAATATATTGCCGAAATTTTCAACCACTTCGCCACTTTCAAACACTTGTAACCAGAAGAAAAAATGTTTTCTATACCTGGTCTATCCATCATATCTCATTAAAAAATTATGAGCGTTGGGATGTCACAAATGGAGCTCATTCATCAGAGTACGCACAAAAACTGCAATATTTGCTCCACGGTTCTACACAATGGCATAACATATGTTCTCAGCGTCCCCCGCAGATACATCTAAAGCTCTAGGTCTCTTGTGCTCAATGCTCAGAAGACTAAGGAGCTTATTCTAGAAGCTGTCATAGAATACCTTAGGTATGTTTTGATGAATTTCAGCTTCGAAAATGATCTGCAATAATCTATTCCGTTGACGATTTAAATAATAATTGATAGAAAGAAATGTCGTATTTTGAAAAAGATCTTATATTTGGATAGACATTTAACTAGAAAACCTAACCTACAGACGAGGAATACTAACTGATCATTGAAAGTCACTGAAAGAGCCAAAAATATTGATAATGCCTACATTTTTGACGAGAACTGACAGAAAACATCGGAGGTATGGAGTATTGAATAAAATTTTAGGAATTTTTAGTAAGCATTCTGTCGGTCTATTTCCCTGAAACTTTGCATAGTCATTATTCAACTACAACGAAGACTCTGAAGTCTTTGTTATGAAATCAAAAATTAATCTGAATTAAGGTATTTTTATGAAAATCCTCGAGAAAGCAGGCGTTGTGTCCAGAAATCACACCAAATGAACATTATTTAACCGAAAAATCCATGTGCTCTCTTACCATTTATTTTGATCGGAATTTATTTCGTATTTCTAGTAACGTTTGATGATTGAACTACCATGAATTGCCTTGTATAACATATTCTAGAATATACATAACATTAGGCAAATTATTAATCAGGGTGTTTCCATCCGAAGCAAATTCGTTCACAGTGATTGCGATAAAATTTGCTGCCTAACTGGGACATCGCAGTTAATCAAAAAGGCGAATGCAATTATCCTGATAGTTCAATTGACTCGAAATTAATTGGTTTCGCAACATCACATAGCAAAATGTTCAGTTTTAATGAGAATGACATGGAGAAGAGGATTATGGCATATTTGACTATCGCTACTCTATATGTTATAATATACGAGGGGACGTTTTTAAATTCGCTTAGTAGGGGGTAAGAAATAGAAATAAAAATACAAAATTATTTATCCTTCTGAATATATTCACCTACTACCCCTATACATTTCTGAGATCTTTCAGTGAACATATTTATCTCCTTGAAAAAAAAAATTTTATTTTTAACTGGAAAGTACGCAGAAACTGATTCTTTCACTTCTTTCGTTCTATCCACGAAGTTCTATTTTCAAGTTGGAGAATAAGTAATAATCGCTGGGGGCCCGTTCAGGACTTTTAGCTGGGTTAACCAAAATTTCGAAACCACTTTCTGCGGTGCAGGCATTGTAATGTGACTCTTGTAAACAGGCGCGTTGTCTTGTAGAAGAAGGACACCTCAATTTTTCCCTGTTCTTTCCTTTGGTGAAGTCTTTCAACTGCTCTAGAATTGATGCGTAGTATTCTCCTGTTATGGCGACCCCTTTGTCTTTCTAATCGATCAACAGAATCCCTTCCGAGTTCCAAAACACTGTTGTTATGACTTTCCTTGCCGACTTCTTGGGTAGTAGTGTGCCTTTTTTTCACACTGTAAAGAGTCTTCACAGTGCGAAAAAAAAAGGCACTCTTTGGATTCAGGTTCCTAATGATGAATACAAGTTTCATTCTCATTAACATTCTGAGTCAATACTTCATCTCTGACTTCACTACAGAGATTCAAAAACTCTGATACTGAGTTTTTTTTTCGTCGCACGGGCATCTTCCAATATTACTTCTTTCCATCTTAGAATAATTTCCGGAGTGGACGCCGAAATTAGCTATCCTGTGGCGGGATTCTGTAAAAGACAAGCGGAACAAAGACTAGGCGAAAAGATGGGAGGAAGTAGCATTTGCCGAAGCAGTATATGAACTCATGACTATAGGACAAGCGATGATCTTTCGTTTTCCAGACTAATAGTCTTGCGAAGAATACGATTGGTTGAATTTCCCCACGTCAGCAACCCAAGTGAGAAATCTTGAGCTATATTTTTCTAAATGTAAAATTAAGTGATATATTCATAATGGTATGCTACTGTCGCAATTATACATGTTGGCGCTTTTTTCTTTTATAACGGGAAAATAGTTGAAAGTATAAATATGGTGCTTTTGTAGAAGAATTTTTTAATTTCACAAAAATGATAAACAAAAGATAACATTAAAAGAAAAAATAGCATTTTGAGTCTTATTATGAATATGTGAAATAAGAATTTATACAAAAGGATAAGTGACATGAACGGCAGAATAAGTATCAGAATTTGTCAAAAATAAAAAAAGTTGGAATATCAAATAAAAAATATTCACAGACTCAAAGAAGCCACGTACTAATTTTTCATTTTGTGGCATATTAGGAATTCTGAATTTTATACGGGCTCTTTTAAAAGCAATTCCTAGAATTAATCAAAATTTAAATTTCAAGTTGAGGTAGCATAACTCTGTAGAAATTGATTTCTTTTTAATGTTTGTATTTAACCGGTTCATGTTCAGAGTTGTCAACACCTGAAAATTTTTAATATAAACTTCAAAATAATTGAATTAATTTCATATACAATGTTGCCATTGTTTCTTCGTATATCCTTGGTATATTTCGTGGACGAAATCGCGAGCGTAAAGATGACGAAACGAGAACGCTAAAGCCCGTTACAGAATATCAATTTCACTTCGACTAGTTTTGATTCATTTCGTCTTCGTCAGCTATGATAACGAAAGTTATAAAATCCCGCAACGGGGCGCTGGTCGTCTTCGAGTGAGTCCCTGCCTTGTTCAAAGAGCTTATGCCACTTGTTAACCATAGTTTCACCAGAGTAAGAGTAATTACTCCATACATAGTTGCGTAAAACTTTGATGGTAAGCTAATTTATTTATAGCGGATTCAATAGTGTAACATGCCAGGTTTTTCCAATACAAAAAAATCGTAGTCCCATTGCACCCTATGCTGATACGCCCCTGGCAGTCCCAAACCGTAGAAATAAAATTCCATGGTCAGAATGAAAGAACACAGCTGTCACTGCCAAGGCGGACCTCCGCAAGTTGTGACAGATCAAAAAAGGAAGAATGCAAGATGAAGGGGTCATTATCAGTTTTGTTGTGAGAGAAGTAAGAGAGACCCGAAAAGAAGTGTTTAGTGTCTTTGTGTGTGTTCGAAAACGAAGCCATCTTACGTTGAGTGGCCCTAGAATATATCTCGCAAGTATAATTGAGACTATTTTAAATGTTATTAGTTGCTTGTCCATTTTATTGACCCTTGGTTATAAATAGCATTGAGAACTGGATTTGTTCAGTGAATTTATTATTTCTCTATTATGTTTGTGAATTAATACTGTTATTATGCAATATTATTTGGTTTCATGATGTATTATGTGGTGCTTGGGCCTTTGTCATTAATACTGTTGTCTTGTGAATGTATTTCCTTTGTTAACATAATGCTTTGTCTAATTTCATGTAACTATTTCCTTTCTTCACATAATGCTTTGTTTAATTTCATATAACTATTTCCTTTCTTCACATGATGATTTGTTTAACTTCATATAACTATTTCCTTTGATCTCATAATGCTTTGTCTAATTTCATATAACTATTTCCTTTGTACACATAATGCTTTGTTTGATTCATTTAACTCCTTATAGCATGTGATTCCATCATTTTCGATATTATTGCCTTTGAAGTTCAGGTGTCTACCATAACAATGAACGCCTTATTTTCAGCTTTCTTCAATGTGTTACTGGAGTGTAACCGATCAACTTTATTTACTGTGCCCTATAGTACAATAGGAATTGCCAATCACTCTGGGGGTCTGAACCTGTCATTAAGCAGGAACATATGGAGACCTCCACTAGTGGTAGTACTAGTACGGTCGATATGGAATAATGGATGTAACCAGTGCACGTAGCACCCTGGTGTTATATCGAAGGTTAACGTTGTTAGGTTACCCCTGTCTCATGTAGTCATTTTGTATGTCTCGTGCTGTTGTAATTGGTCATTTAACTGTGTAATGTACTTGCCTTACTATTCATGGTTATTGTTGTGTATATTTCGTACTGTGTTAACTTACTTCTTACTGTTGTGATGTATCTTCTTGTTATCGTTATGTATATTTCCTTCGGTTGATTATGTAGATTCTCTGCTTTCATTATTTATATTGCTTATTATCGTTTACCTATACCTATCTCTGTTATTTATGTCCATAATGCATTATGGTTCTTATTATTTACTTGTGATGTATATTCAATGAAGATTTGTTGTTTATTATGCTAGGATCTCGTACTGCTATCTATTTATCTATATGCTCGTATTACATGATATTTCATTTAAGGGTCTCGAGATTGTGGACCACTCCTATACTGTTGTATGAGATTTCTTGGGTTCCTGGATCGAAGACCTTGAAGGGCCGGTTCCAAACGCCTTAAGGCAGGGACCTTTACTAACATGTGCTTCAAGGCATGAGAGAATATACCTTTTTTATCGACCGCGTCATTTTTTCAGAGCCGCCGCTGGAACTCCATGACCTTTTCTGTGTTCCCAATTCCTTAGCTCATACAATATTATAGTTATGGCTCACATACCCTGGGGCCGTGACCATGACGATGGTCATAATTAGTCGTTACCATGTATTTATTATTTATTTTATTATTTACCATGTTTATTATTCTCTCTGTATTATGGAAGTTGCTGTGATTATTATGATTACTATCTATTTTGTTTTGTTATAGTTTTTTTCAGAACTGTTATACTAGCCTTTGCTAGTTGTTGATGTGCTCTAACATCACCTAACCAAAGGGGTTTTATGCCTGAGGCTTTCCCCTATATTATTTTAGACCCTTAATAAATAACTGATTGTTTGGGTCTAACCGTTGTGTTTTATTCACCATCTTTTTCTCCTAAATATTTTCACTAATCTCAATTATCACGAACTTGAATTATTATGTAAACATAACGTAGAGTCCTACCCCTGCTAGACAATCACATTAAATGTCCAAGTCTTTGTATCTGGAGTCATTCAGACTCCACTGCCGTAGTTAGTTTCGAAAATGATATTTGTCATTCTTTTCGAAAGAAAAAGTGGCAAATGTTACAATAGAATATTTAATAAAGTTACCATTTCTTATCCTTCGACAGAAATTCCTAGTTTTGCTCTTCTGGTGAAAATTTTGTCAGACTTGTATTGTTTGAGACCAAGTCAGAGTCATAGAAGTTTATTGTAAACATCAAACAAGTTCAATTAGTTATTTTCTTATGCTATTCCTTTTTTATGTTCAGAGTCGAGTAAGAGAAACTTCCATGTTCATCAATGGAAAATCTTATTCAATGAAAGGAGTTCACCATTCAATATTCCAGCTTGTGAACATTACAATACATACAAATAGTGACTTTTGCGAGGAGTCACAATTTTTTTGATGATGTTTTTCCTTGAGCTCTTATTTTATAAGCCGAATTCTGTTACCTTTAGCTCTGTTAAGAAACTTCTACCAAATATACATATTATTTTGTTTGCTTCAAAAAAATGTAAGCTGAAACATCATAAAACAGACATTATATCCAAATGAATTATGTGTCTGTTCTAGTTTTGAATAACTTCTTCCTCCTTCCTTTTTCCGAAGGTTCACAATCCTAAATGCACTTTGCGGCTTTCTTGTTATGACTACTCATTCGTCATCTGCAAACGCCTTTTTGTTAAGAGTGTATCGATTCCAAAAAAATTCTCTATCGTCCGATCCTTCAAAAAATCCTCGCCCTAACGAGGAAGCACATCTTGTATTATATGGTACGTAGTGACACTCAAGGCACTTCGAGACCAAGTGTTAAGAGCCATTGAAGTTTTCTTCATATTGTTTTTTCGCATTTCTCTCATCAGTTGGTATATTGCGTCTATCGTCAAAGTATTTCCAGAAATTCGTTGGTGTTCGCTGCGTACTCCTTTATTGCTTCTCCTTCAGTGAGTCGTCAATTCCTAAGTCTGTCCAATACCTTTCTCAAGGTTGGTAGAAGGCTTATCAGTCTCAAACCGTGGTCATTTGTTTTTTGGTATTAATAGTATTTGTGCTATCTTCGAAACTAGAGGGAAGCATCCGTACTTTAATTATCTTCAGTATGAATACATCTTTCATTACTTCCACCATAATAATAATGGATTCCTAAGATATTTGATCTATTCCATTTTTTCAGTTCTCTTATTATGACATATAGTTGTTCCGTTATTATTTTGTTTCTTCTTCTCTATTGTATGTATGCTTTCCGCACCTGATGCTTCCCATATCTTCTGTATCATATGTCTCCATGTCTTTTGCAAAGTATTTGTCAATGAAATATCTTTCTCGGTTGAAACGAGTGCGCAATACCAGAAAATCCTAAACTTTACACATCTATCTACAGTCAGATGTCGTGAATTCAGGAAGAAAAACACTTATATAATAAGAAAATTGATTTCCGAAGGAAATACACGACATCTATCCATATGCAAATTAAGCTGCAAGAGAGAAAAAGTTCGTGAATAGTCTTAAAAGTTACGCCTCTGGGTGACAAGTTAATGGAAATGTGACGCTAGGAGTGAGAAGGGTCTCGAGTTTGACGTACGTACAAGTATCTTTGTCGCGATGCAGAGCACTCGACCTACTTTCACGGATCATATGTGTAATGGTTAGAGGGCATCATTTTGCTCCTGAATATAATGATGAAATTCATTTGGCTCTTTTCATTGGGACGCATTCGGATAATATCCATTTTCACTACTTTCCTACAATTGATGCGGAGACGGAACAAGGCAGAAGGAGCACTTGAATGGTTTCGCTCTGCTTTGAGTGGGTTGATGATATACGCTAAATTTTGAACTCGAATTCAGCTTGAGCTGAGTATAGATTTTTCTGAAATCATGTTGGAGGAGTAGACGATTAAACAATTTCGAGCCCTATCGACGAAGGATAATCCCGAAGAATTATCGTTCCATTGGTGGCGAGGTAGCCACGAATGTCCCAGGGAATCAAGACATCAAATGCAACAGTGGATCGGTTTCGGGGTACAATCTGGCACTGCTCACCAGTCATAATGAAGAATGAGATGAAACTTACAGACAAGACCAGAAGAAATGACTTCTATATCTCCAAGACGGGATTATCGTTCCTTTTTAGTAGTTTGCCTAGCCGTATGCCGGCATATAGTCACTTGAAATAACTTTCTTTTGTGTATCTTTCCTCAATCAGTCATATTGAATTAACATTACTTGTTACGATACAATACATTTATGTTATAACTTGAATCATTTCAGACGAGAAAACTGTCGAAGAGCATACGACTTTTCAATGAAAATTGAGAAATATTCTGGAATTGTTTGCTTTTTTGAAAGCCATTATTTAACTTTATAAACGATAGAAGATGTCTGTTGAAACGTTGCAAAGAAAATCTATAATAGATGATGGTTACCACCCAAGTAATAAAATTACACTAGTTCCATCATCAAAAATTCCTTGTCAACAGCATACGAGTGTTATAATCTAAAACTACTAAGTTAAGGACTATAACACATGTTCATCTTCATAGCAGTATTGTTATCTTTTCATTACTATTAGAAGCAATAATCACATTGATATTGTAATTCAAGGGTGCATTCGAAATTGAAGTTGTTCATAAATCCCAGCTTCATTAGAAGTGTGGGGATTACTTTTCACCGTCACGGTGGTGCGCCCTGTGGGAATTAATCTGTTCCCACAATATGAGCAGACTACCGATAACTGGGTTACGGTCATGGTGGCGCTGCCAACCATCTTAACGCTACCCCTAACAGAGAGCGCCAGATGAGAAAGCTCCGAACCGAAGATAAGCCACCTGGGTGTCAACCCTAGCAAGGCGGATAGATGGCTCCACGAAATAGGCACTGCTCGTAATTGTTTTTCCTTATATATATATATATATATCAAAATTAGAAAAGAAAGTTTTCTTTCGGTTGGGTTCTCGGCAATTTTTGGGGCAATTAATTAGAACAGTGACTATTCATTAGTTTATTTTCTATATTTCGAACACACGGTGCGGTTCTTCTTCAGGAAAACTGAAAAACACATATTAAAGGTCAACTACATTGACTTGACATATAAAGTTCAACTTACATCTAAACAAAGTCAAGGAAACCGTAAAAGAGAACATCAAAGGAAACAGCTAGTGCGAATTTACAATCAATTGTGGTAAGAACAGTTGAGCAATCAATTTTAAGTCGTATCGAGAACGTCATCTGACAGACATGTATTTTTTCAGGTTAGGTCACAGAAAGGTGCACCCACAAAGGTCAAATGAAAAACATAGAAATCTCGAGTAATTGTGCAAAAATTTAACTGTCATCAGTCCAATCTGGAGTCCCTACCTTGATTTTCTAATGACAAAAGATAGTTATAGATATTGCTCAAATCTTCTATATCTGTTTTTATTGATGTTGTTTGGATATTCATTGATGTAACACATTTCTAAAAAGGTTCTCTTTCTATAGTTGGTGACAGTTGTCAGTATCTTTGGTTATTGCCGAGAACCCAACCGAAAGAAAACTTTCTTTTCTAATTTTGATATTTGTTATTACGGCAACACTCCTTATTTTTAAAATACTATATATATATATAGTCGAGGAAGCTCGACCGAAACCAGAAAGTAACCGACATGACGTAGTACTATGTTTTGTTTACGTGTTGTGTGGTTGAGTATAATTATACATTCCATATTTATTTTTAACCATCTAACTAGGAGTAGGCAGATTGAGGCCTAGTTAGCGCATGTTTTTGTGGTAATCACGGTTTAATCAGGAGTAGGCAGATTGAGGCCTGATTAAACCCCGGCATCGACTCAAATCGACCTCCTGTCCCAAAAGAAGGAACCTTGTGCTCCCATATCAGTACAGCTGCAGATGTAGACGCATTTGAACTTCGTATATTTCCTACATTCAGTATTTTGTGATGCACTGCATTTTTTTAGGTATCCTCCTGCTAACTCGAGGATTTCAATACTTCATGTCTCATCAAAGTAGTTATGTAAGTCATAAATTGGTCAAAAGAGTAGCTGAGGACCATCTCACGCATGAACCGGTGTAGAGACCTGGTTACCCCAATTTCAGAAACATTACAATTCCTCAAGGTATCAAGAATATATCCCTACTTACGGGATGGATACCGTCTGTTTTTGTAAATATTTTTAAAAGACGTGAGGTCCGGAGCGTATATGAATGGACAGACCTTTATCTTAATTTGAGAAGAACTGTTCACAGTTTACCTTCAGATTTGTTCGCAACTCAAAGCTCCTTATCTAGGAAAAAAAAGTCATACGAACTCCATCGAGAACCGTTCAGATTTTATTGTATCGACTAAGTTCTTACCCATCGAAATACCTTATATCTGCAAGTCCAAATTACGAATATCTTTTAGTGAGAATGACCGAACTATCAGTTTTCCCTTAGTTTCATTTTAGCGACAATCTTCTTTCACTTAAAACTGAACTAATTCATATAATAACTTGAATCATCTAATGTAAAAGGCAACATAATCATGCAAAATTTCGGTCAGACAAATACTGCTCCCTAGAAATACCATATACCGCCTTGGCCAAAAGTATTTAGCACCCTAAAAAATTTCGCAGGTACACGGCAAGTGTGGGAAAAACAAAGCTGTTGTTTAAGGATTCTTTTGTCGACATCTAAAAAGGATTAAAAATAATTACATGTGCCGCAAAATCAATAAAACACCTGGGTGCCATAAAGTTTGCAATTTTTGCACATTTTGTCTTTATTTATCAGTTCGCTACTTTCCTTCGTTGTGGACACATCCAGTCGTTTAGTTTGCTTTTAGTGATTGTTTGCGGAAGATTGGAGTGATATCGTTATAATATGCCAAAAAGAAACGAACTTTCGTTAGAAAAACGTGTGCAGATACAGGTTCTGCATGAGCAAGGGAAATCACAAGTAGAGATTTCCAAAACTGTGAAATGTTCGCGCCGATCTGTGCAATATGCTATTGAACGATTCTCTGCTACCGCATCTCATCGGAATAGGCCTAGAACCGGGCGCAAACGCATCACTACAGGTCGTCAAGATCGTCAGTTATTGAGAGAGTCGTTAAAAATAGGAAAAAAACTTCTTCCGAGCTTGCTGCCGAATTGTCAGTAGAAATTACATCATCAATTTCTGCTCACACAATTCGCAAAGGACTTCAGGAAGCTGATTTGAGAGGGTGTAAAGCCAAACAGAAGCCTTGGATCTCGGATGACAACAAGAAAGCTCGATATGAAGGGGCTTTAAAACACCGAAGTTGGACTGCAGAAGATTGGTCAAATGTCGTGTGGTCAGATGAATCAAACTTCGAGGTAAGTTAGTTAATTTAATGTCCTTATAATATTTCATAAACAGTTTGAAAAAAATGCCTCTTTATTTTAATTTAATATTTTTCTCGGGGCTCAATATTTTTCTCGTTGTTGCAGATTTTTGGAACACCTGGTGTGATCTTTGTGCGTCGCCGGGTAGGTGAAGAATTTAAACCAGAGTGTGTAGTACTAACTGTAAAACACGGTGGCGGCAGCATAATGGTTTGGGGCTGCATAACTGATTCTGGAGTTGGCGAATTATTCTTGTGTGAGGGTCGTGTGAACTCTGAAAAGTACATAAATGTACTAGAATCTGCGTTGTTGCATTCATTCAACACACTTTTTGGAGACACAAATATGGATGGCGTTGAATTCCAGCAGGATAACGCGCCATGCCACAAGTCTGCTCGCTCGATGACATGGTTTCGAGAAAATTGCATTGAACTTCTGGACTGGCCAGCCCAGTCTCCGGACGTAAACCCCATAGAGCATTTATGGGGTTTATTAAAGCGCAGAGTCCGGCGCCACACTATTAACAACAAAGAAGAGCTAAAACGCTGCTTGCGTCTGGAGTGGAACGCGATACGCTGAAGACTGTAGAAAACTAGTGAACTCGATGCCAAAAAGAAATTCATTTGATGCAAAAGGTGGATCCACAAAATATTGATTATGTATTAATAAATAATGATATAAACATACAGGAATTGTTTCATTTTATTTCGGTTTGACCCTGTTCAAAAAACTGAAAGGTGACATGGGTGCTCAATACTTTTGGCCAAGGCTGTATATTCAAATCCAAATTACACGAGACCGATTATTCAATTGATGGAATCAAATCTTCTGAAATCTCTGCATGATGACAATGAGCGGTACATAAAATTATTTCAAAGCACGATGCAGGTTTGCCAATTCAGATTAACAATAAACTGTAACGACCGATATACGAAGTCTGTAAATTAAGTAATGAGACTGGCAACGTTGCGTTTCATCTGGCAACACTGGAAGCACGAGGCTTAGTGGGGCGGTAGAGAAACATGTGATCCACCTTCAGTACGAGTATGACCTCGCTTGAGTCATTTGGTTGTGCGTAGCGATTGTTTTTGTGAAACAGTTTTCTCCATTCTTTTCTAAAAATGAATGACATCGATTTCGAGCAACGGTGAGCTATCAGGTTTTGCTTCATATTTGGGCACAGTGCAACGGCCACTCTTCCTAACCTTCAGCAGGCCTACGGATATAGTGTTTTGTCACGGGCCTAGGTTTCTCTGTGGTGTAAGGCATTTTCAGAAGGAAGAGAGTCGATTGAAGATGAATCACGGAGCGTAAGGCCTTCATCTTCAAGTACTGATGAAAATGTCGACAGAATCCGGGATCTTGTGCGTTCAGATCGTCGGTTGACAGTCAGAATTATAGGGAAGAGTTAAATTTGACTCACACTACCGTTCATCAAATTTTAACGAATGAATTGCGAATGAGAAAATTTCTGCGCAAGAATGGTTCCAAAAACATCAGTAAGGAAAGGTGTCTTGAATTTTTGGATTCCATTGAAAATAACCCCCTTTTTCTGGAACCTGTCATTACTGGTGACATTGGGTGATTGGGTACGACCCAGAAACGGTTGTAACTAACAAGCTGAAGTTTATTTCAATATCAGAGTTCCAGCACTGCTATAAGCGAAGGTGATATTATTGAATTTTAATTATATTTGTATTAAAAATTTTAGAGAAGTCAGTCTCATTACATAATTTACAGACCTCGTATTTGGACAATTAAACTATCACGAAAATATGCAAACACAAGCTCGTTTCTTTCAGTAGATAGAGAGTATACGGCAGGACGGAAATACTCAAGTCTATATCAAATTTAGGAAAAATTCTTATGCACGTGGATACTACTTAGGAAGACCCTCAATATGAAATATCACAAAAAGGAAGTACCGTTAAAAATCTTGGTTCAGATGGCGTAGGTTATGAGGAAGACTCACCCCCATAATCAAATTTCAGTGGTTCAATCTACCAGTATTTCATTAATACCGAATTACGCTTCTCTAACTTAACTGGCTTCAGATAAATTCGCATTGAAAATTTTCAAATTGACACCCTATATACTTTGTTTATTTAATTGTCAGATTATTAAAATAAACATATACTTATTATTATTATATAAGTTGAAAGAAGTATATATATTGACACTTATGAATTTCTGTGATTCCATCAGATAAAGAAACGGAAATTGCAAAATATCAAAAACCCCCATATATGCAAGAATTTTTGTTGAGATCTTATGAGTATATTATGAGTAGTCAAATATTTTAGAAAAAAAATTATTTGAAAGGTTTTCATCTGACGATTTGCACAAAATTTGACAGATTTCCTTTCTTCAACGTTATTGACACGATTTCCTCGTTCCGAATCGATCGGATGGATTTTATTGGAGTTATTGTGGAAACTAATTTCAGATGCTGAAATATTTGGACTGTTATCCTCTGCCGAAAATATAGGAGCTCTGGTGCAGCTACTTCAGAGGATCATTCTTCAAATAAATATTTTCCATTATGCGGTTTGTTTCATGAGCTTCTTTGATTTCCCATTGAGATGAAATGAAAAATGTCCTGTATCTTCTCATGATACAATTGTGCGATTATGAAATCTCAAAATATGCAAAAAATCTATAGCCTCAATATAATAATAGTATAACTTGTAGTTGAGAAGTGATAAATACATTAGGAGATGTCAAGAAAATAAAAAAATTTGGAAAATTTATGACGATTTTATTGGTTAAACTATTCACTTGAATCTCATTCAAACATTTTCCAAGTTACTACTTCATCGGATGGAAAATTCGAGCGTATTTCATAGAAGTTGTCGGAGGTCAAATGGTTGAATGTACGTAACCGATTCTTGCTGTCTGCTCTGGTTTGCTATCATAGAATTGTGTTATCTCGGAAACCATCATATTTGCATCGGAAAATTACTTTTATATCTGATGTCCATAACCTTAATATTCAAGGAAGGGGTCTTATATCTCCTCCTAAACATATTTTGTCTATTTTTGAGAGGTCATTCAGTTTCAGCATATATGGGCTATACAACAAATATAATATATTACCAATGGCTGGCATAGTCTTCCGGTAGAGTCTTTCAGAAAGAGAATAAAAGATTTATTACTATCTGGCCAATTCAGAATGTATTGCTTTTTTTTTCTCTACATCATAGTTTTTTAACCTTTTGTATTGTACTGCATGAACTAGCACAAACTTGAATCAGGGTTTGAGTGGAAGAGCAGAGAGTGGCTCCTCGTGTCACAATCTGAACTCCGCCCTGTGAAAGTACATTGTTTTTGTATTAGGAATAAATGTATTGATAATTTGGATTCAATAAAGTCATTATTATTATTATTATATTCATAAGTTATTGGGTAAACCAAATTTCAGATGCACAAAACTGCTGAAATATTTGTCCGATTTGATTCAGTGATCAAATTGACCGAGATGCAAAGAGAATAAGCCTATTCCGAAATGATGAAGACTAGTTCATCACCTCCGGAAGATAGGAAATATACGGCTGGCCGGCCTGACAAACACGTGTTTGACTACGTGAAGTCAAACCCTATCGATTGGGAACATTTTTGGCTTTACTTTGGAACATAACAGATATTTGGGCCAAATGGTAGCACGCTGTTCCACTAGAAAGAGTTACACGGAAATGAATTAACATACAAATTTTTTCCCTGCAAGATACCGTTCTAGTACAATTTCAGATTCAGACAAAATTCAGATGGAAGAATAACAATGTATCTTAGCAAATTCATTTTTATCCTTCAGGCAAAACCACTCACCTTCTCCGTACCCAAGAATAACTCAAAAATCGCACCATGGGAACAATACACCAGGTTTGCAACAAGCTGCCATGAAATGCGGAAAATCACTCGAAAGCAATATCTGAAGTTCGCTCGGGGCAATTTCTCAGACTCTTGTTTTAAGGGTGTCACATAAAATGTGTTATGTACCTCGGAAGCCGACACACGACATCAAATTCGCCTTATATCCCGAGGGATTTATCGTGATATAAAAATTAAATTTAACGACAAGTATCAGCCGAGCACGCTAGGATGAAACTCACTTCAATTACGATATGTGTGTGATTTTCCTCGGTGAATTCTCTAGGGCTTGCGATATTGTGTTAAAAGGTCAGGGATGCACTCTGTCAGAGTCTAAGACCTTATTCACACTAGCGCTGTTTCGACGTGAACTGAAAAATCGGATCACGCAGGTTAATGAGCTTGAAACATTTTTGTAGTACCAGGACCAGAATTCAGAATTCTGTCAGCACCGATCAGAAGATTGGACATTTGACTATTATTTTCTTTGAGTTATTATAAATGTTATAATATATGTGATGTGTTCAATTGTGAAAAAAAGTCTAGAATTCGGCACAGCTTCCTGAATCCAAAAAAAACATAGATCATTTCAACATGTGGATCGAGGAAATCAACTATAACGAGAAATGGATTCAAATAAAAAGTTCGGAACGGAGGTTGTGTCTTATTCAATTTTAAGAAACGTATGTTTCTAAGTGGTCTCATAATTTATCTCGAAATGTTATTTCAATACTGAATATTTCTGGTCAGTGCGACAAATGTTAGCATGTAACTTTGAACAACGAAATCCCTCATTATAATCCGGCTGATTAAATCTCGACGAATGTCCAACAACCTCCAGCTCAATAGAGCTTATTTCAAACAGTATTGAAGGCGATCTAATGAAGTCATTATTAATCTAAACAAATCGAAAACTCCAGGTAGTCAATCTTATAGCGTCCTATACGACAAACTACAAAAAAAAATAATATTATAATAATCTGAAAATCTAAAAAAAAAAAAAAAATAGAAAAACGCTAGAATTATCCTCGGTTTCGCTGTCAGTGGAGACGGCGTGGGTTCTAGATGGTAAAATAAGGCGCCAACGTATCCTAGCGAGTCCCATGAAACGACAAAATGAGAATAATATAATAGATCTCAATCCCGGCAAAACACGTAAACACCGAAATCGATTCAAGAATTTATCGCAAAATATAATACCTAAAAAAAAATTAAATGAAAGATCTGAGTGCACTTTACCCAATACATATATTATACAAATCCTCACAGTAACGATCAGATATATCAATTCATAGTTAACAAAAATTTTTATCCACCGCACTTGATCAAGCTTAGTTTCATAAAACCACCCTGTATAGAGGTTATCGTTATTTGGGCGTAATTTGAAATAATCAAAAGTATTACAAAAAAAAAAAAACATATGCACATATCATTCAGAAATAACTCGAAATTCTCTCTTGAATTACAAATAAAAAGAAATAAATATCGGAAACCATCTACTCCAAGAATTTCAAATTCTACGATATCTCGTATTTCTCTCGTGTCCCAAAGCTCGATGTGGGCTAGTGAATGCCGGTGCAATATGGGAACGTCCTCCCGTGGTTATAAAAGATTTTCTACATACCAGGCAAACAGCATAAATTCTGAAGAATCACCAGTTCCAAACGCTCAAACTACTTATGTTTCTCCAAGTTCACGAATATCACAAGAAGGAAAAAAAATCCTGATTTTACACGAGCCTCATCAATATCTTAACCTTGACAGCAACGATGATAATGGATCTCCAGAGATATTTTCAAGGTTACGAAACGCGAAACGCAAAACGTATTTACTGTCGACGGTAGATGAAAAGTAAAAGGCACCAATAAAAGAAAATGAAAAGGAAAAAAGGGAAAAGAAAAAGGCCCTGTAAACAAAGAAAACTCATGACAAATCACGAAACATGAAATAATGGGGTAAAAAAACTTACTGAAGTTGTTGGACGGCCTTTGAATGAAATCGTTTATGGACTAAGTACTTCTGATCCCCTAAAGGGAAATATTTCCATTCCAATCCAAAACTAACACGAATGGACAATATTCAGAATAGTGTATTATCTCCTTATCCCAATACAATTGGATTTTCTCACAGGAAAAATTTCAATTCAACAACACACTTCTTGTACTTTTCAGTCCGATATTAAAAGAACGAATAAAATCAGGTGTTGTTAAAATTCATAGATATACGGCCATCTGTGCGCAATGATATTGAAATATCGCGATTAATTCTCATCGCGGAATAGGGAACTCAACTAACTTCAGCTGGGTGTTGTGTGTTGTAAACCTCTGGACTATCTAAACGTTGCAATCTGAATCTTGTACATAAAAATTACTCGGTGTCAACACGAAAGTGTTGATAATCATAAGAATAATTTGGAAAAATAGTTGGTTTCCATAAAGGATAAAATATGGAATTCTCAACTTTCTAGGCACATGTCAATCAAGCTCATAGGATATTTGGGTGATATCAAGAACTTCCAGGTTATCAGAGTTTATTAAAGGCTCTGCCCAAAGAAAATATAGATCTGATTTTTCTATAATTAATATGTGTAGAATAAACACTTGCTCTACTCCAGATAATCAATCTAAATCTTGTATAATATGATACTCATTACACACTAGAATAGCAACTCTAAAGCTAGTTTGTGGTTATGAGTTTTAATAGCGTAGATAAATAAAATTTCCAAAACGGTATATATCATTTAAAAATCCAAACTAATGATGTGCATCTCAATCTAACTCAATAGATTTCAGAGAGAATCCAGCAACTGCCAGTTCACAATATCATATTTCAGGATGTGTTGAAGGTAGGTCTAGGCATCGCATTCCAAATCCAGAAGAGAACCTAGATCATTGCAACATCTGAACCAATGGAATCAATGATAATGAGATCATAGGAAATATGAAATCAATTTGGGATGATTTGAAAAGAGAAGGTTTCAAATATCTCCTCACTAGAAGCTTGAATCAGAATCCTTTTGGGGAAATACATTTGGGCAACTGTTTGCTATCAGTTTGTTGCGACCTACAAAATTTTTCTCTTCAACAGTGGTGTCAACACATACGAGTTCTTCAATTAAGAATATGATGGTTGGGAAAATATGTTAATTACAATAAAACAACTCATCCTGGGAAAAGGTACGCTAAAGCAGACAACTTTATTATTGATGTATAGTATACAGCCCCCTAAAGTAGCTCATGGCAAGTTGTTTGAATGAGCTACAAATTAAGTAGCAGCCTATAGTTTCAAAGAAATGAGGAAAAAACAACCTGTCATGTTTGAAATCAATGCTTGTTCTGAATAGATTATGGTGCTGAACTTAATCCTTTAATATCAGCTAGAGAAAAGGGAGGTTCCTTTTCAAAGAGATTGTGTTAGCCCACTCCTAGCTCGGTTGATAAGTTTTTTGAGTTGTGCGAATTAATGAATTCTTTTTTGAGTAATCAATCTTTCTCTGAATATATTCATCGACTACAAACGAAAGACCAGTCATTGTTGGTCATCGTTTTGGCCCTTTAGCGGTCTTTCTATTGCATTTTGCGCCATGCGCAATGACAGCTAGAAAGACCAGATTATTTAGCTGTCTTTGGCTTGAAATAGGCTATTATCAAACACACAATCGTTCTTACCTAATTATATGTGAGCAAGAAAATCAACAAAATCTTATTATTGAAATGGCTACCAAATTCTCCGTAAGGACTTTTGTCCATAATTGGTGCAACAAAGAAAATAACATTTTTCTTCGGGGCAAAAACGAGGCACTATAAAACATTAGCGAATAATATTTGCTGCTTATATCGAATAATAATAAATTTTTTATGAATACGTTGTTGGTATTTTCTTCTCGATATTAAAAATTTATAGTATAAAATGATGTATAAGTATCGTTCAATATTGAATGAAAAACATCATCATTATGATGATGTATGCAAAGCTCTAGATGAAAATAAAAAATTATAAATATCGGAATTTAGCATGATATTTTTGTCTCATGAATTGGAAATCTGAAAGGCATTGAATCATCTGCAGTTTATCGAGTATTTCACACCTCTTCTTGACCATTGAAATTGGTGGGAAGCATTCGATGAATTCGATATAATATCAACTCTACCTAGATTACCTCGTCGGGACAAAATTCTTGCGTGAATTCTCATTGTAGAAAATAACCTAAAAAAATTCCTGAAAATAAATAAGAATGTCCGGTTTAACAATAGGTAACGATACTAGAATCCAGGAGTCGCAAACTTTCGTCTTCGTTCCTTAGCATTAGCGTGAACCGTCTATGGGTTACTGGTCAGTGGTAACAGTCTGATATCGTTTGGCCCAAATTCGTGTTATTTTAGAATATATCGAAAATAGTTGCGATCTATTGGGTGCGTCATCCTGATGAACAATCTATGGTTAAAATTGACTATACTCTCTATCTACTGAAAGAGATAAATCAGACTTTTCAGACTAGGTGGAAGACCAAACATCTCGGTCAATTTCGTTAATGGACTGAATCCGTCAAATGGTTAGGCTAAGAAGTTTCAGAGAAATTCCTAACTTTTTTTAATATTGTGATATAACCTAGAAAAATTTTAAATGGATATCGACATACAGGGTCTTTCACGAGGAACCTCACCCATATTTATACGGGAAACTACTGAACGTATTTTCATGAAATTCAGCACTTATAAGTATTTCACGATGAAATCTAAAATATTTTCAAGGCATGAGCACCTCCGGTTTTCCGGAAATGACGTCAACTTCCGTTTTTCAAATTACAACACCATTTTTTTAATGCAGAAATATAATTCCTTAGAAAATTTCAAGTTATTTGTATGTAACATTTTTCAGTTTTGGTTGGAAAATTCTCTCTGAGCGGGAAAATTCGAAAACAAAATCGAAAATAGAGCTCCGCTGAAACAAGAATGATGTCGAGGTTTTTGGATGGAAAATTTTCATTTATCCACTTTAAAAATCGAACTCGCGATTCATGATACAGGGGGTGAAAAAATCGCTTTCAAAGTTAGGGATGACCAAATCGTGAAATATCAATTTTTTCAAATTAGAACCCCATCTTTTTATGGCAGATATTGAATCTACGTTAAAAAATAATGTGACTGTATGCATCACACCCTTGCTCTAAAGTGAATATTTTCTGCTCAAAGTTTTGACCGTTAATTTCTAGACATTTATTTATACGTCTCAGGAATGCTTCGTGCGTAGCTCTTCTTATTTCATCGGAAGAAAGAGATCTGCAAAAGTATTTAAAAACCAAATTGAGTTTCAAAACTATGAATCTCAAAATCTAAACAAACCTGAACGCATTTCTGACTCGTTCTATGCAGTCCTCTTTATCAGTCAGGGGAGTTGTGTAGACAATATTTTTTATCCTACCCCAAACATAATAATCTAAAGGAGTTAAATCGGGAGAACGTGGTGGCCAAAGATGTGGACAATTGTTCGCCAACCATCTATGTTCAAATAGCCTGTATAGGATATTATGGTTCTGTACAAGCAGCCCAATTATTTCAGTCAATATATCAGAATATCTATCTCCTAAGGGAGAACATTCTTTAAATCATGCAAACATGTGTAGTGTTCTATCTTACCAGTTAAAGTCCCATCATAGATGTGAACATCGAGAATTGCATTATTTTTGATGGCGCAAAAAACATTGAAACTCCAGGTTTCTTGAAAGTTCCATCGCCTGAAGTGGTGGTTGTTCTTTTCATCCCAATAATGACTGTTATGCCTATTGAAAGAACCATTTTTTGTGAATTTAGGTTCATCTGTCCAAATTATACAGTCCAAAAAGTTTTCATTCTCTTGAAATCGAATCATCATAGCTTCGCAAAGCTCTGTTCTCCTGACGAAATCAGTTTCCTTCAAATGCTGTACCCTATTGAATTTATATGGGTGCATTTTATGTTTTTTTAATATTCTCCAAACACTCGATTGTGATAATCCCAGAGCAATTACAGCATGTTTGAGAGAATTTTGAGGATTCACACGAAAATATGCATCTTCTACTACACTTTTTTCTCTGTGTATAGTTTTCTTAACGAAAGATCCGACATTTCTCAAGTTTGTCATGGTTCTGTTGATGGTATCTCTCGTTGGTCTGGGTTGGTCAGGAAACCTCTCAATGAACAGTCGAATCGTTCTATCTACAACTTTATTACATTCTCCATGAAGTAGAATGAGATTTAAATAATCTTCATTGGTAAAATTAGGCATAGTGATCGATTTTATAACTTAATACGAATTATCACCAAATTAATAGTAAACATAAAATGCTACTGGCTAAAGAGGAATTTGGCAGATGTAATTAATGATATCTATCATAAAAAAAAGAATGTAAAACATGGTAAGTTTTTGCATATGGTTCATAAGGAATTATTTATTTATCACTGGAGAGAAAACCGATGGCCGATTAGTTGAAATAAAGAGGTTTCCGATACAAATTCGAATCCAAATTCGCCTTCTATTTAGGATTATTTTATTATTTTATATTATGACACTTGTCATAATAAATGTCAGTCGATAATTTTTCCTCTGCTATTTTTTAAATGAAATAAGTATTATATCACAAACTTCTCCAACTATGGATGATGATTTCCCTTTGAATGGGTTCCATAGCAGACTTCAAACATCAGAAGATCTGAAAAATCGTTACTTGGAACGCAAGACCCGATTCGAAGAATCCTCCTTGTAGATTGGCGACAAATTTTGTGTATTGGATCTGAATATAGAGGGTATTTCTAAGGACAAGAGTGATTATATTTCTAAATAAGCAAAGGACTATGATGCTGAGATTATTCTTCTTCAAGAGACACATGTGGATACTGAAAAAATCTTCGTCAAAGAGGAACCAAAAAAGGTTATGTATTCATTGATTATCTCCTTAGTAAAATTTACGGTTTAGCTTGTTATGTTAAAAAATCATTGATTTGCAATATCGAGTTAATCCAAAAAGGCGAATTTGAGGGTGTTTTCTTTATCTCTTTCAAATTTTGTAATATTTCTATCATTAACATTTATAAACCTCCAAATACTATTTGGCCAAGAAATTTGGAAATGAATCTTCCTCATCCTTCAATTTATTGCGGTGATTTTAATTCTCACCACGTAATGTGGGGATATAATAATAATGATAGAAGTGGAATAGCTTTAGCTAACTGGATGGAAGATAATAATTTCTATTTAATTTTTGATGGGAAAGATGTACCTTCTTTTCATTCTTCTCGATGGAATAGAGGCTACAATCCTGATCTCTGCCTAGTGTCTACGGACAATACTTGCAAACCGCTTCTTGTAAAGCGTCAAATTTTAGAAGTTTTTCCTCATAGCCAACATAGGCCTATACTGTTGACTTCAAGAAGTTTAATTCAATATTCAGAATGTTTAAAAAGACCTCGTTGGAATTTTAAGAAAGCGGGTGGATTGGATTTGCTAAGAAGGTAGACAGTGATATTAGATGGATTCAACCCACTCACTATCACAGATCCTTAGGTGTTGAGAAAGCCGCAGCAAAAAAATCGTTTCTAGAGGTTTCCGGAAAGATTATATTCCAGGTTGGTCGAAAGAAACCGATAATCTGTACAAGGACTATCAAAAATCACCATCCGTTGATAAATGTGAAAGGCTTATAAATTCTATCAATAGAAGCCGAAAAGAGAAATTGGATAGTGTTGTATCAAAAATGAATTTTACCCATTGAGTAGGAGTTCATGGGATATATTGAGAAAATTATATAGAAGATTAATTTATCCATATCCATTATTTATAAGATCCAGAATTCTTGCTGGAAATATGTTTCTACAGTAAGAATGAATTTTTGAGTTCAGTTATTGTATGAGTTACTGATTTATTGTTTTGTGTAATTGAATTTTCTTTTGTGGTGGAAATTTCTTGATATTTGTATTGACTTCTCCTATACATGAACCATGTCTTAAAGGATTCAATAACGTTATTATTATTATTATTATTATCTCCAGAAATGAATTTTTAATTTCGAAGATATACCAAAAAAACTTGTTATTTTTAGCACTAGGAAATCTAGTTGTTTCCATTTCTATTCCGCGATCTTTTCAATCTACTAGTTATTTGATATCAATTTTTATCTCTGTCTTTATTCTAGATTTCAATATTTTTTCATCGACTATACGAAATGAACCCGTAAAATTTTCCATAATTTGATTTGTCATTCGCGTCTCTGGTTGGCCACCGGGTTAAACAATCTTAATAATGAAAACAGATGTATTTATATTTGAACAACATTAATTGAAAATTTCGTAAATTCTTTGAGGTATAATGAGTATGAATAATTGAATTATGTCTCCATGAATAAAAACGATTCATAAAAATGCATATTATAACCAACCCTCTACCGCGCACCCTTTATTTAATACCAATTAAAATGACCTAGTCATATTTCTATTCTCGTTTTCAGGTATTCAACTAAATGAGTAATTTGGTCTGAAGAAAGTTAGACCATGTTGTCTATAGTTTGCAACTAATAAAAGTGAAGAAGTTGCTCAACTTTTTCATCTCAAATACACACTAAGCAGAATAGCCCGTAAAACGAAGAAATAAATAAAAAGACTAGTATCAATTCAGTTAGATACCTTTTCATTCCTATGTCTGAAACTATTTCCACAAATGCAACTGTTCAAATGATAAGTCAATCAATATAGTTCGTAACATGAGGAAAATATTAAATTTTGAAACTTCTACCATTTAGTCAAATAACTGAGGGCGCTGAAGCATCAAGGGTATAAAAACTGATCAATATTGAAAAATTCTACTATCGCAACCTACACAAATCTTTTTCGATAAGCATTGAGCTAGCGATCCTAGTAAAGTGGATGTGTGTTTGACTGGATGGAAAACGAAAACGTTATTAAATCCATGAAAAATATGAAAGCAGAATAATTGAGTGCCATTGAAGACCAAGTCCATTGTTTAAATTAAATGAAAGAATTATCCAATTCAAGCTTCGCATTGGCTCTACCTACAGGATTATTCATCCGCAGACTTCATTCTATTGGACATCTATATTTTGTGTGTCACTTACAGGCAAATAGGAATCTACACATATCAGATTCCTTCTTCAATACCGATTATTGATCCTATCGTTGCTCATAAAACTTCAGTTACCCAATGAAGAGTAGCTCTGGGAGTTGGCTGCAAGAGGGCATTGTTGTTCGGATGTGCCCTATCGTCCATTGATTCAGATAAACTTTAATCTCACTTCTAACGCTTTACGCTGGAACTAAAGAACCAAATCGTTATATCACGCCCTCCAGCAGCTAACTTTTTTGAATTTTCCTTCTTTCGACAAGGGATCTACGACTTCCTCGAATTTTGGCGACTCCGTTACTGCACTCTAGCGTCGTTTTCAGGAACTGTTCAGCATGTCGATGCAGATTTCTCCGTGGAATTCCAAATCCTTCTACAATATCTGGATCAACAGCCTTCTAAAGAGTTTTTCACTTGAAGATGTCTCTACTCTACTAATTTTCTACTGAATACTATCTTGATTGTATGTTGGGTTATATTTTGCTATGATCATTTCGATAATTACTTCATTTTGGAATGAAACACTCCTTGATATAAACCTTTATGAAAATGCTTCTATAATATCTTGAGGAACCGAATTTCTGTATATGACCATAATATAATTTTAGCTTGGTGCATGTACCAATCAGGCAATGTAGTGACATCAAGTTGTTTTAATCTATAATGATTTCGTAAGGAATTTGACTATATCGTTTGTAATGAAACTTGATTTTTTCTTGTATAGGAAAATCATTCTCCATTTTAAGTATTCCGATTATTTTATATATTTTCCGTTCCCCTGTATATGCCTTAAGATTCGAAGTCGTTGTTTCAGAGTTTTCGGTGAGAAAAAAGGCATGAAAACATAAATTTCTCTTCGCTAGAATCCGATAAATCTGTTTTTACGCGATAAACCAAAATAGAAGATGATTTTAGGCGGCAAATACCACATCTGTGTGTGTCCGTTTCATCTCCCGGGCCGTGTTGCCGCCGGTATGGGATTAAAGAGCGTGGTAGATTTAGTGATTATAGTCCCGAATTCGATTAAGATTTGTGGTAGATTGTAGATAGATAATTTTATTCAGATTTCAGTTTTTTTAGTTTAGAGTCAGTATTCACAGTAGTTTATTTTATTTTTATTATTCAATATTAGCGATTTTAGTTTTTTTCATCAGTGCACAGTGTGGTTTTGCCGGACGTCAGTGTCCTGAGCGACGAAAGAAAAGAAAAAGTGAGAAAACGATAACCCCATTGCCGAAACCACTTTATTTCAATTTCATCAAAATCGCCTATTTTTCCGAGTTCGATTTCATTCCTTTTACAGGAATTCTGTAGACTTCCTGTCCACGTAGACAGTAAGCAACCCTCCGTCTGTAAATAATAATTATTCTTAGCTCTTCTCGCGAGCCAGTAAAATTTTTATTCAGATTACCGTCAATCACAATTTGTTGCGTCCTATTTGCGAGAAAATAGCGTTCGCAGCCAGATTGATTTTGATTAATATTAAGTCATTTTTATGCATTTCACTTGTAATTGTTAATGTCCTTAGAAAGTGTTATTTTCACAAGTATAACTGAATTCTTGCATTCTGTTTAAATTTTTACAGTTGATTACCGAATTAATTTATTTTCACCTTTCATACTGTCAGTTTAAATTTGTTATTTTGCTAAAATATAGTTGATTCCTTACGTTATTTGTATTCAACATACCGAGGAGATTTTCTGTACCTATATACCGAATTAATTTATTTGCACCTTTCATACTGTCAGTTTAAATCTGTTATTTTGTTGAAATATAGCTGATTACTTACGTTATTTTTATTCAACATATCGAGGAATTTTTGTACATATATTCCGAATAAACTATATCAAATTTTTGCCTATTTGATTTCTCTAATTATCGCTAATAGCTTAGATAAAACCGAACTCTGTCTTCGACTAAAAGCTAGCTTGGTAGGTTTGTTTTTCTCCCTGATAAGCAAAGAATAGCTGGCGCCCGAAAAACATATAATAGATAAGAAAAGGGTGTTACACGTTCATCTAAGTTCTATTTTTGCGCCCTTGTTCCAGTTCAAACAACTGTTAGAACAGCGTGCTATTGTTTCGCCCAAATGGCTGAAATTATCGAATATCGTCTCAATCCATTGGTTTCTACATCTTGATGAGAAATGCTTGGTCAAACTTAGGTAATGTCCGGCGGGCCGTAACTCTCTATCATCAGAAAGAGGAGAGCTAGAGCTCCAATATTTTCAGAATAGGTTAATTGCCAAATATCTTGATCAAGTTCGTTATTGGACCGAATACCTCGAATTACTGATGAGAAGTTATGAGCATCTGATGTTACTTAACACTTAATATCTCCTATAGTATCCATCTGATCAATGTGAAACTTGAAAATCGTTTGAAGGAAGTTTATTCAAAGGAGTGTGCCAATTATAGTGGAAATCCTCAGGCTAGGAGCATATCAGAAGTTTTTAATGTTTGATAACTCTTAAGATCTCAACAAAAAATTGTGTATTCATACGTGCTTGTTTTAGTTCATCGAACTAGGAGAAATAATTAGATCAATATATATGTATGTATATTTTATATCCATTGAGTCACCTCTAGTTCAATTTGTTGATTATAAGCTCTGGAAAAAATCAAAGTACAATAATCAGCATGATAGGATTAGCCGAAGGAAGTTGTCAGGATCTCTTAATGTAAATTATTTTAGTTTGAACCAAAAATATTTCAGACCAAGTAACTTTATGATGATCTCATTAATACGAAAAGATTTCAATGAAAATATTTAGTTTCATCGAATTGAATACCCAAAAACACATATTATGTTTTACCGTATAATTTTGTAGCACCTGTATGCCATTATATCCATTTCTCACGTCGCATGAACGCTATAGTTTTTATAGGTACATATGTAGATGAGAACATACAGTGTGGAACAGCCAAATGGAAAAATTCGATAACGAATAAATGAGAGCGTGTTTGGAAAAACGCTTGGATTTGTATTTTTAACTGAGCATTTTTGTTCGAAAAAAAAAAATTATATAGGGTACGTCATGTGACAGTGGCCAATACCCACTTTCTTATTTTAAATGCAAGCCCCTGCATATTATTAATTTTTGGATTCTTCAGAGAATTCTAGACATAAATCATGTACAATGTCCTATACCTATCTTCAACTGTTTCGAAAATATTAAGCCAGCATGATCTCCTGATCTGTCGCTGTTAGACTACTTTTTGTTTTGATTTGTATACAAATCTAAACCCCTCAACTTAGATGACTTAAAAAGACGAATCACTCTTGCGATTAGATCAGTCACACCTGAGATGTTGAGTAATGTTAGAAGACATTTCTATACCAGATTAGCATGTTGCCAAGACGTTCGCGGCGAGCATTTTGAACATTTACTACATTGACATTAATAATTTTTTGGGTTTTCTTTAAATTATTAAGAAATAATCAGTATTAATTATTAGGTTTTTAGTGTAATGTAGCGAATTTGTGAAATAAAATAATCTTCTCTTTTTAATGTTAATTTTTGTAATAAATCTGAAAACACTTATTATTTCCGAAACAGTTGAAGATGAGTATAGGACATTGTACATGATTTATGTCTAGAATTTTCGTAAGAATCCAAAACATCAATAATATACAGGGTTTGCATTTAAGATAAAATTGGCCACTGTCACATGACGCACCCTATATAATTTTTTGAAGTGAAAACTTCTTTAGCGGTGCTGAGCACTCTCTTGTATGGGTAAAAATATCCAAACTCGCGTCAGGGTCACGTGATTGTGATCGAAAAAGCGTAAGATCGAGAAGTAGGAGAGGGAATAATATCCCACACTCTTTCTACCGTGCCTGCGTATGCTGTTTCGTTTAGGCGGTGCAGGGCGCTTGTGCGAATGTTTGTGTATGTTAATGTAATATAAATTAGGTTTGTTCGCGTGGCAGTTCGGAACTGTAATTTTTGGTAATTTGTGGTTCCCACCCGTTCGTCTGGGACGGAACAGGAGTTCCTTGTCGTTCGTGTGGTCGGAACACTTGATTTTTTTTTTCTCTTGGTGAATTTTTGTTACAGGCTGAATATGCATATATATTTTTTTTCTTTATATACCACTGTTATTCACCATATATTGGTTCTTGTATTGATATCCTTATGTTGAATCAACTTGCACTCATGTGTTTGTAGTAATATCGATGTGTTTGAATATTTCAATTACTGTTCTATTCAATTATGTATTTTTCCTGTAACTGGGCAATCTAGCCTGTTGGAAATAAAGCCTTATTATTATTATTATTATTATTATTATTTCGGAACTGTTCGTTACTGTTCTTACGGTTCCTGATCTAGAGATGGTACAAGGTACAACAGAAGAAGCGGTAAATTCAAATCATCGGTGATTCAAATTTTCAGTAGTTCTAATTGGCAATTAAGTTATATATTTGTTGACTAGGATATTCGCATAGCTGTTTTTGAGTATATTTGATGTTGTGGGAGTATAAATTTTTAATCAATTCGTTATAATAGCTTCTCAAAATTTTTGTTATCTCAAAGAAGAGGAAGGATCATTTGCAATAGATGAATAAAACAATTGCATAGTTGTTGATCAAAGTATGTAAGATAATTATTTTATATTATTTATATATACGATATTTCGTATTTATATACTATATATTTATTTTTGTTATTTCGTGATTGTAGTATCTTTATTTTTTAACCACTCAAAATGTATTGAAAATTTAGGAAGGAAACGGAGGAATGACCTCTTTCAAGAACACAACGACTTTTTAAAACAATTATTATCTAAAAAATAATTACAAAGCTATGAAAATTGTTAGAAAATATTTTTATTTATTTCCCAAATGCCACCAGTTCCATATACAATTACCTAATTCTATTATATAAAATTTTCTGTACACAGTTTCCACCAAAATTACAATGAAATAACAGAAAAATTCACAGTTTATCCAGATATGAATTAACAAAAATAATTTCTCCACTGATGACCACTACTACATGTATTGAAATTTCAAATTATAATTAAATTAAATCATTTCTTTAAATATTTCATTACATATAAATTATATTTACAGTTATTTATATGGATATGTTTATGTTTATTTATTTATGACAAAAAAATTGTTCAATTTTAATATTTGTAATTTCTAAAGTATTCCCACCGTATTAATAACACAATAACTTATTCAATATCTTTTTAACACTATCCATGATATAATCCATGATCATTGAACTGTATATGAATACCTATATGGTATTTAGCGTTCGATGTCCATGATGTACAACATAACCTTACTTTCACTTATCTATGCACTTAACGAAATCGTTTTGAAATTATCTGTTCCCACCTGTTCTCACCCGTTCGTGTCATAGAACAACTTGCGACGATTCCAAGAGTTACAGAACCTGGTTCTCTGTGACCCCAGTACAACTGGGAACTGCCACCAGAACAAACCTATTGTCATTTTTGTGTACTATAGCGAAATAAATTAATATTGTATTCCACCACATAAATAATAGCACTTTTATACTGATAATGAAAGCAATTCATACAAAATTATTCTCTAACCATTCCAAAATATCAAAAATGCACAACGTTAATATTGAAGTTTTCACTTCTGCCGGCACTCCCGGAGTGCTACCGGTGTTTTTATTTTAAAGAAATGCTCAGTTAAAAATACAAATCGCCGTGTCCAAGCGTTTTTCCAAACACGCTCTCATTTATCCGTTATCGAATTTATTCCATTTGGCTGTTCCACACTGTATGTGAATCTCTTTGAGTTCACTGTATTGTACCAATAGTTCTGAAAAATAATAAGTATTTTTACTATTTTTTGCACTCTTATTCACCTCAACAGAGTGCTTATAGATTTGCCCAAATGTCTGTATTTTTCGAATATTTAGATGGAAGCGGAATTATCCGTTTCGCAAGGACTTGCTGATCAAGAATCCGTAATCAAAATTGATTCTGTTCGTCCGTGGGCACGAATACGTCTGAATCTAATGAGCTAGAAAGCTGAAATTTTCAGGGATGGTTGGAGTAATAATTCTCTCGGACGAATTCGTTATCGGGCCAAACCCGTCCAATGATTCAGGAGTATGAGAGCATTCGAAAATTGGTTCCATCAGATCATGTTGTCATGTTCCTAGAAGAACCAATTGATTTTATTCAGCCCAAATTTTTTAATTTTGGAAAATGCAACCAAAAATGGTATGAATCGATTGGGTTCTACTTTCGTAGAAGAATTAGTTCGGTCAGACCGTATAATCTTTATCTATTATATTTATATCATAAGATAGAGTTTCATATATTCGGAATTGGCCGAGTAACAAAATATCACAGATAAGTTCGTTTTTGGGCCAAAGACATCGAGAACGCTGAATGAGGATTTGAAATTTGGTTTCCTCCATAACTTCTGGAATATATAACCTTTTCTTGAAAATTTGCAATCCCGCCAAATGTTGATCAGAGAACCACAAATTATCGGATGTATAACTAGGTTTTGGATATTTAAAACACCCTTAAATATCTTCATTTACAGTAAGAAGAAATGGGATTTTTCTATATGGAACTGAAAAAACAGAAAAAAATTTTTATTTCACTGACAATAATAAATTAAATGAAAATAAATTGAATTTAAATAATCTGGCATTGAAAAATTTTTAAATTTAGTGTTTACATGCCAATTTTTTTTTTAAGTTATCGCTTATTATCTCTTTGACGATAAAATTTGTTGCCAGAAGTCTTTGCACTTGAATAAATAAGGTATGTCAATAGAGTAGAGCAGAGTGGCAGGAATATATCATTTTCTCTATGATTTTCGATAAGAGAGATATACTTTCTCCTGATAAAGAAGTTTAAGAATCCATCAAAACTGAAGTTTACTTTCAATTCAAGATAAAAATTTGTTGATGCTATCGAATGTTTTTTGTGGTCGCATGTTTAGAAGCACACTGTTCCAGTCCGCGAAAAGCATCTTGTCAGTGCTTTACTGAATTATTTCCCTTATAGATAGTTTTTATTTCACCTCTTTTCCCATTTATTTATGTCAAATAGTGTGCATATATTTTAACCAAAAGTTATCATTGTAATCCATCGAGTCAATAGGTTTATGCATTATCAACTTGTTTCAATTGAGTGGTATGAAAGAGAAAATTCTTAAGTTTTGCGGAATTCAACTTCTTCATATTACAAAATTAGACTCTTTTCAACTTTTCGTGAAAAATACTTAAATGCATATTAATCGATATTCTTGATGAAATCTAAATACTTAGAAGTGAATATTGTTCATAAAGGACAATATTTTCAGATGGATTACATAAGATGAGTTGATAGACATGGATACCTACTGGTTAAATAATATCGGCCTATTTCTTTTTCTTTTTGATTGGACCCTAAGAGGAGGGACGTTGGAAAATTCATCAGTTGGAGATAGAAAATTCGACGGAGAACTCAGAAATAGAAGGTTGATGAGGAGTGAAGAGATTAAAAATGCAGTATGGCTCATTTCATTTCGTTAAAAACCGAAATTGCTCCGTTTTTCGTCTCGTTTCGTATTATTTACGAGTTTACGAAGGCTGCGTTTGAACGTTCCAGTTCTCCCAGAGTTCTCATATAATTTGAATGGAGCGATTTTCACTTGCATGAGAGTTCTCAGCGGGTATTTGAGTACATTTTATGTGCAATAAAGTATACTCCGCCAGAAGCAAACATTGTGTTGGGCCAATTTTCAATTAAGGCAACTGCTTCATTGCGGCATGCAAGTCTCTTGAAATAATCAACCACATCTGGGCCTGCGGTCGTTCTATCTACGGATAAACAAAAGATGAACTGTTTCCTGTTATAAAGTTGTTGCGGTATAGTTCTCAATTATACGCTGCTGTACACTGTTTCAACCTCGCCGAGTGGAGTAATCCACTTGTGGTTTGTTAAAGCTAGTACATGATAATGTCATTGTTAAATTGGCATAATGGAGATTACTGATAGTTTTCGGTGACGATTCGAATCGAAAGAATATAAGAATTCAGTGAAGTGACCTCAGAAAATTTTCAGGAACTTGATTTCAGAAATCGTGTTATTCCAACACAATATTGTTAGAATCCGAAGGCGTTATTTTGTAAAGAATTGCAGTATTTTGCCCCTAAACTACTAACTATTAACAAGAGAATTGCAATACCAAGAAAGAGCTATTTTATATTGAATTTTATTTTTGAAAGAACATAGATTAAATAGCCAGGAGTATATGATTCAAATTTGAAGAAAAAAACGAAGGGATTACAATTTTTTGTATAAATTTGTTTATAATGTGGACGAGACACTGCGATCATTCATACACTTCCCAGCAGACCTTGTCAGAGATCAAATGAGATGGTCCATTTCTTCATGAGGAATATTATCCCAAGCTACCAGATATTCATATCTCAGAATAACTGATGTGAAAACAGCTGAGTAAGATAGCCGAGTTTCGTATAGAATTTTGGTTCGCCGAGATAATTTGAGATTTTTATATTTTAACGTTGGAATCTTGATACGGTATGTTGTCTACGAAGATGGGATTATAAATCCATCACTAGCACTCATTCCACAACACCCCCGGGTCAAATATGCCGAATGAAGGACGAGTTTTCAAAACAAAAAATTCTTATCTGGCAAACTAGACATAGGATTGATCTAAAATTTGGCAATGCCGTCCAGGAAGATAAACTGACTATTACTTCTTATGTCACATTTACTTGCGCCCACCAGGGGGGTCAGTAGGTACTCAGCCTGATTATAAAAATTCATAAAAAATCAATCGAACGCGAGAATGCTATCATACTCCCACAGAATTATCTATATATTGACAAAAAAATAACCCAGTTATTATCTCTGACTTGCAACCCCATGGGGGGTTTAAATAACGGCCTAATGATAATTCAAGTAGATACAAATATGTCGAGAAGTAGACCTAGAATCGACAAGAAATTTGGTATTTATTCTTCTCTCTGAATACACAGAATAACTTTTTGACTCACTTCCACTTGCACCCTCTGGGGGGGAGGGGGGTGTGTTGTGGTATAGTCTAGTTCCAGCCGAGTTTTCTGAGATTTATTCATACCTGGGAAACTAGACATACGATTGAGGTCAAATTACATAATAACATCGAAATGCAACAACTCATAATTTTTGCATGTGCCACATTCACATGCACCCCCCAGGGGGTCAGTAGGTACTCAGACTAATTATTAAAAATTCATAAAAAATCAATCAAACGTGAAAATGCTATCATACTGCCACAGAATTATATATATATGTTGACAAAAAAATAATTCAGTAGTTATCTCTGGCTTGCAACCACATGGGGGGCTAAAATAACGGTTAAAAGATTATTCAAGCAGATACGAATATCTCGAGAACTAGACATAGAATCGACACGAAATTTTGTATTTATTCTTCTCTCGAAATGCACAAAATAATTTCATGACCTACTGCCACTTGCACCCCCTGTAGGGGGCTAGCCGAGTTCCAGGCGAGTTTTCTGTGAGTAATTCATACCTGGGATACTAGACATAGAATTGAGATCAAATTAGACAATAACATCCAGAAGCATCAACTCATAACTTCTGCATATGCCACATTCACTTGCATCCCCCAGGGGGGTCAGTAGGTACTCAGCCTAATTATTAAAAATTCATGAAAAATCAACCTTATATAAGAATGCCCTCATAATCCTGCAGAATTATCTACATATTGACAAAAATATTTCAGTAGGTATCTCTGACTTGCACCCCTATAGGGGGCTTAAATATTCTGACCCCCAAGAGGGCGCAAGTGGAAGTGGGTTATAAAGTTATTCTGTGTATGTAGAGAGACGAATAAATACAAAATTTCTAGTCGATTCTATGTCTAGTTCTCCAGATATTTGTATCTACTTGAATTATCATTAGGCCGTTTTTTGAGCCCCCATAGGGGTGCAAGTCAGAGATACCTACTGAAATATAATTTTTGTCAATCTATAGATAATTCTGCGGGAGTATTATAGCATTCTCACGTTCGATTGATTTTTTATGAATTTTTATAATCAGACTGAGTACCTACTGCCCCCCTGGGGGGTGCAAGTAAATGTGGCATAAGAAATAATTGTCTGTTTATTTTTCTGGACGCTATCGCCAAATTTGACATCAATCCTTGGTCTAGTTTGCCAGATAAGAATTTTTTTTATTGAAAACCCGTCCGTCATTCGGCATATTCGACCCGGGGGTGCTGTGGAATAAGTGCTGGTGATGGATTTATCATGGGCCATCGTCGTAGAGAATGTACCGTATCCAGATTCCAACGTGAAAATAGATAAATCTCAAATTATCTCGGCGAATCAAAATTGTTTGCATCGCTATCCGGCCAACATTCCAGTGGCGTACGAAAAATTCTGTACAAAACTATGCTATCTTACTCGGCTGTTTTCACATCAGTCTCAGAACAACCAAAGCTCGAGCGGTCTGTGGTAATTGTAATAATATAATGTGATTATATCTGTTTTCACGTCAGTTATTTCATTTATATTTGAATTTCGTTCGAAACCGTTTTTCAAGTAAATGTTTCAATTTCATTTACAATATTGTACCAAGTATAATCTTCGTAAATCTCTGTTTGTAGCCCTGAAGAAGTAGAAATATCTTCACGAAACGTTGACATTAGTTGGATGTAGTTTTTTGACAGCCCACATTTCCAAAATTCTGTGGAGATAGATTTCAATTCGGAAGTTTGTTATGATTGATGCTATATAAAATTAGGACAGAGCGGATCTGATAAGCTGATTTGATAAGCAATTCGAATTGAACCACCTTCCTTGGATCCACAGCCGAGAGGAATCTCTCCTTCCCATGACTCTCCTTCTGTGAATTCATCTCTGCACTAACACCCACTTCCATTCACATTTATCCACTGGTCCTATAACGAAAGCAAGTGGAGATATATAAAAAATGAAGAAATATCAATTACATTTAACCAATTTTTAAAAAAAAAAACCCAAAAAAAATTTAAAAAAAAATTTTAAACAAACCAAAAAAAGGAATTTTTTTTAAAAGGGGGTTTAATTTAAAAAAAGGAAAAAAATTTTTAAATTTTTTTTTAAAAAAAAATTTTTTCCAAAAAAAATTAAACAATTTAAAAAGGGAAAACGATTTTAAATTAAAAACCCAAGGGGGTTTTTTTTTAAGGCCAAAAAAGGTTTTTTTTTGGGTTGGCCCCCTTTTTTAAAAAGAAATCAACCAAAAAAAATTTTTAAAAATTTCTTCAGCCTTCGGATTGGGGCCGGGGGAAACGGGAAAAAACCCCCCCAAAATTTTAAATTTTAAAAAATTTTGGTTTTTTTCCCTTAAGAAATTTAAAACAAAAATTGAGAAAAATTTAAAAATTTTTAAATCCAAAAACCCGGTTTTTGGGGGTTTTAACCCCGGGTGGTATTTTCCCGAAGGAAGGGAAATTTCCCAAAAAATTGTTGCCAAAATTTTAAAAAACCAATTTTTTAAATTAAATTTTTTTAATTAAAAAAAATTTGGCCCTTTTAAAATTTCCAGGGAAATTTGAAACCCAAAAATTTTTCCTTGGGAAAAAATTTTTAAAAAAAAGGGGGTTTTTTTTAAAAAAAAAAAAAAAAGGGGTTTTCCCCCCCAAAAAAAGGAAAAAAAAACCAATTAAAAATTTCAAATTCCCGGGGCCCCGAAAACCTTTTTAAAATTTTTTTTAAAAAAAAAAAAAAAAAAAAAAAAACAAAAAAAAAAATTTGGGGGAAAAAAAATTTTTTTTTTTTTAAAAAAGGAAATTTTCCCCCCAAAAAAAAAAAGGAAAATTTTTTTGGGGGTTTTTTTTAAAAAAAAAAAAAGATTTGAAAAAAGGGCCCGGTTCAGGGGAAAAAAATTTAAAAGGGTTAAAGGGGTTTTTAATTTTGGGAATTCCCCGGGGGGGCCCCAAAGGACCCAAAAAAAATTTCGGGTTTTTTCTGGCCAGAAGGGGGAAAAACCCTTTTTTAATTTCCCCTTTAAATTTTTCCCCCAAAAAAAAAAAATTTTTTTCCCCTTTTTCCCAAATTTTTAAAATTTTTTTTGGGGGTTTTAAAGGGGCGGGTTTTTAAAAAAAATTTTTAAAATTTTTTAAAACCCCGGGGTTTTTTCCAAACCAATTTTTTTAAAAAAAAAAAAAAAACCAAATTTTTTTCCCCTTTTTAAAATTTTCCCAAAAATTTTGGAACCCCCTTTTTTTTAAAAATTAATTTAAATTTGGAAAATTTTCCCCTTTTTTTGGAAAAAAATTTTGGGAAAAAAAAAATTTTTAAATTTAAAAAAAAAAAAAAAGTTTTTTTGGAAACCTTTTTTTGGGGGCCGGGAAAAGGCGGAAATTTTAAAAACCCAAAAAAGAAAGGGCCCAAAATTTTCCCAAAATTGGTTTTTTTTAAAAACCGGGGTTTGTAAAAAAAAAAATTTTAAAAAAAACCCTTTCTTTAAATTTCCCAAAAAATAAAAAACCCCCAAAATTCTTCCCTTTAAACCCCAAAAACGAAAAAAAGGAAAAAAAGGGGGGCCCCAAAAAAAAAATTTTGGAACTTTGTTTTTTAAAAATTTTTTTTAAAAAAAAATTTGGGGCCCCTTGGAAATTTCCCGGGGGAAATTTAAAAAGGGTGGGAAAATTTCCCCCCTTTTTTTAAAGGGGAAAAAAAATTTAAAATTTTTTGGGAATTTTTAAAAATTTTTCCGGAAATAAAAAAGGGGAAACCCGGAAAAATTTTTAAAAAAACCCTTGTTTTTTAAAGGCGGGTTTAAAAAATCGGAAAAAATAAGGAAATTAAAAAAATTGGGGGCCCCGGGAAAAAATTTTTAAATTTAATAATTTAAAAAAGGGAAAGGAAATTAACGAAAAAATTTTTCCCCTTTTCAAAAAACCCAAAAAAAAAACCAAAAAAAAATTTTTTAAAAAAAATTTTTAAAAAAAAAAAAAGGGGAAAAAATTTTAAAAAAAAATTTTTAAAATTTTAAATTTAAAATTCCAAAAAAAAATTTTTTTGGTTAAAAAATTTTTTTTTTAAAAAAGGGTTTTTTAAAACCTTATAAAATTTGAAAATTAATTTAAATTTTCCTTAAAAAAAAATTTAAAGGGCGGGAAAGGGGCCTTTTTTGGGTTTGGTTTCCAAAATTTTTAACCTTTTAAACCCCAAAAAACCCCCGGGGTTTTTCCCCTTTTGGGGGGCCCGAAAAAAAAAATTAAAAGGGGAAAAAAAAAAAAACCTTTTTTTCCTTTGAAAATTTTTCCCAAAAAAAAATTTAAATTTTTTCCAAAAAACCCAAAAATTTTTTCCCCCGGGGGAAAAAAAAGGGAAAAAAAATTTTTTAAACCAAAACCTTTCCTTAAAACCTTTTGGAAAACCCCAAAAACCATTTAAAAAATAAAATTTGGGTGGTAAAAAAAAAAATTTAAAATTTTGGGGGCCCCAAAAAAAAAATTTTCCAAAATAACCAAAACCCGGAAAAATTTCCCCAAAAAAAGGGTTTAAAATTTAAATTTAACCTCCCCCCCGGGGGGGTTTTAAAAAAAAGGACTTTAAATTAGGCCCAAAAACAAAAAAAAAAAAAAAATTTTAACAAACCCCTTTTGGCCAAATAAAAAAATTTAAAGGGTAATTCCAAAATTCCCCCCCCCCCCCCTTTTTGGCCTTTCCCCGGAAAAATTTTCCAAAAAAATTTTTAACCAAAATTTTTTTCGGGAAAATTTTAAAATTTTGGGTTTTTCCCTTTAAAAAAAGGGGTTTTTTTTTAAAAAACCCCCCCAAAAAAATTTTCCGGGCCAAAAAAATTTTTGGGGTTTTTTGGCCCAAACCTTCCTAAAATTTTTTTAAAACCTTTACCCCGGGTTTATTTAAAATTTTGGGATTTTGGTTTTTCCCTTCCCTTTTTAAAATTTTAAAAATTAAAAAAAACCCTTTTTTAAAAAATTTCCCCAAAAACCCAAATTTTTCCCCACCTTTAAAAAATTTTTTTTTTTTTTTGGTTTAAAACCCCCAAATTTTTTTAAAAAAATTTTTAAAAAACCCCAAACCTTTTGGAATTTTTTAATTTGAAATTTTTAAAATTGGGCAATTTTGGGGGAAAAAAAACCCTTTTGGGAAAATTTTTTAAAGGGCCCCCAAAGGAAAAAGGGTTTTTAAAAAAAAAAGAAAAGAAAAATTTTAAAAATTTTGGAAAGGCGGCCAAAAACCTTTTAACCCCTTTTGGGGGAAATTTTTCCCCAAAACCCAGGACAAAAATTTAAACCAAAAAAAAATTTTAAAAATAAAAACCCTTTTTTCCCAAAAAAAAAAAAAAAAAAAAAGGGCCAAAATTTTCCTTTAAAAAAAAAACCCCTTTTTAAAACAAAATTTTAAAAAAAAAAAATTTTTGGGGGCCTTTAAAACAAAATTTTAATCCAAAAAAACCAAACCGGGGCCCAAAAAAAAATTTTTTTTTCCCCCCAAATTTTCCGGGAAAAAGGGAAAAATTTTAAGGGAAAAAATTTTTAAAAAGGCCCCAAAAGGCCAAAGGGAATTTTTCCCTTTAATAAAAAGTTTAATAACCCCCTTTTTAAAAAAAAAAGGGAAAAAAAAATTTTGAATTTTAAAAAAATTTTCCTTTTAAACCATTTTTCCCCCAAAAGGGGAAAATTCCTTTTTTTAAAAATTTTTTCCTGGGGGGAAAAAAAAAAATTTTTTCCTTTGTTTTTTCAAAATTTCCCCCCAAAAACCCCTTTTTAAGGGAATTTTTTTTTAAAAAAAATTTTTGGAAACCCCTTTTTCCCAAAAAAAACCCCAAACCCCAAGCCATTTTTTTTTTAAAAAATAAAGGGGGGGGAAAAAAAAAGGAAAATTTTTTTTTGGGTTTAAAACCGGGTTTAAACCCTTTTCCCCCAAAAAAAACCCCCTTTTTTTTAATTTAAAAAAAAAAAAAAGGGGACCAACAAAATTTTATTTTCCCTTTAAAAAACCGGAAGGAAAAAAAAAAACCAAAAAAAAAAAGGGGGGAAAAAAAATAAATTAAAAGTTTTTGGAAAATTTTTGGGAAAAAAAATTCCTTGCCCCCCGGGAATTTGGGGGGAAAAAAAATTTAAAAACCCCTGGAAAAAAATTTTAAAAACCTTTTTTTGGAAAGGGGGGGCCCCCGGCAAAAAAATTTTTTTTATAAAAAAAAAAGGGGGGGGAAACCCCTTTTAAAATTTTAATTTTTTCCCCCCAAATTTTGAAATAAAAATTTTTTCCCCAAACCGGGGGGGGGTTACCCCCCAAAATTTTTTCCAATTTTAAAAATTTTCCGTTTTGGGGAACCAAAAATTTTGTTTAAAAAAGGGGGCCCCAAAATTTTTTTCCCCCCTTTTTCCCGCCTTTCCCAAAATTAAATTTCCCCCAAAATTTAAAATTTTCCCCCGGGGGGTTTTAACCTTAAAAAGGGGACGGGGGTTTTTTTTTAAACAAATTTGTTAAACCCAAATAATTAAATTTTTAAAAAAACCCCAAAAAAGGGTTTCCCGGGAAAATGGGAAATTTAAAAAATTTAAAAAGGGGGTTTTTTTAACCTTTCCAAAACCAATGCCCCTTACCCGGGGTTTTTTTAATTTTTAAAAATTTAAAGGAATTAAAAATTTTTTCCAAATTGGCCCCCCCCCAAAAAAAAATTGAACTGGCTTTGGCCCCCAAAAAAAAAAAAAATTTTTTTTTTCCCAAAAAATTTTTTCCAAATCCCAAATTTTAACCCAAAACCCCCCCTCCTTTTTAAAAAAAAAAAGGTTTTGGGTAAAAATTTTTTTGGGGCCCATTAATTTGGGAAAAATTTTTTTGGGAAAAACCTTTCCCCAAAAACCCAAATTTTGGGGAAAAGGATGGTTGAAAATTTTTTCAAAGGCCCCAAAAAATTCCCGGGGCCCTTTTAAATTTAAAAAATTTTGGGAAAAAATTTTTTTCTTTTTCTTAAAATTTTAAAAACCCGGGAAATTTTTAAAAAATTTAAAAAAATTTTTTTGGGGAAAAAAATTTGGAAAATTTAAAAAAAAAGGTTTTTTTTTTTTTAACCCCAAAAAAAAAAGGAAATTTTTAAAAACCCCAAACCCCCTTTTTTAAATTCAAATTCCTTAATAAAAAAATAATTGGGTTTTTTTTAAAAAAAAAAAATTTTTAAAAAATTAATTAAAATTTTTTCCCAATTTTTTCCCAAAAAAATTTAAGGGGAAAAATCGAAAAAAATTTTTTTTTAAATTTCCCCCCCAAAAAAAAACCCCGAAATTTTTCCCCCCTTTTTTAAAAATTTTTGGGAAAGTTAAAAAAAAAAATTTTTTTTAAAAAAAATTTTTTTTTTTTTTAAAAAAACTTCCGGGCCCCAAATTTTCCAACGAAATCAAATTTTCCAAAAATTTTTTTTGTTTTTAATTTTAAACCTTTTAACCCCCCCCAAATTTTTTAAAGGGCCAAAATTTTGGGGAAAGGGTAAAAGGTTTTATTTTGGGGCCTTTAAGGAAAAATTTTTTTTTAAATTTTCCTAAGTTTGAAAAATCAATTTGGGAAAAAAAAAAAAAATTTAAATTTAAAAAAATTTTTTTTTTTTTTTTTAAAAATTTTTTTTTTTTTTTTTAAATTTTAAAAAAAAAAATTTTTAAAAATTTAAAATATTAAAATCCAAACAAAATTTTAAAATGGAAAAAAAAATTTCCCCTTTTTTTAAAAACCCCAAAATTTTGGCCCAAAAGGAAATTAAAAATTTTGGAAATTAAAAAAATTTGAAACCCCGGATTTTTCCAAAGGGGGGAAAAATTAAAAAGGAAAATTTTTTAAATAAAACAAAAAACCTTTTCGGTTTAATTCCAAAAACCCTTTTTATTGGTTTTCCCAAAAAAAACCCAAAAAAAAAAAAAAAAACCAAAGTAAAATTAAAAAATTCAAAATTAAAATTAAAAAAATTTAAAAATTTTTTTAAATTAAAAATTAAAATTTTTTCCCCCAGGCCCCGGGTCCTTTTAAAACCCCGGACTTTTTTAAAATTTTAAAACTTGGGGCCCCCGGGGGGGGGGGAAAAATTTGGAAATAATTAAAAATTAAAATTTTAAAAAGGGGGGGTTTTTTTCCTAATTAATTTGAAAATTTAAAAAAAAAAAAAAAAAATTTTTAATTTTTTAAAAAAAAAAAAATTTTTTAAAAAATTTTTTAAAGGAAATTTTTTAAAATTTTTAACCCCCAAAAAAAAATTAAATTTAATTTTGGGTTTAAAAATAAATTAAAAATTTAAAAAAAAAAAATTTTATTTTTTTTTAAAACGAAGTTGGTTTCCGGGGGGGTTTTAATTTAAAAAAAAATTTTAAAAAAGGACCTTAAATTTTTTTTTTTAAAAAAATTGGAAATTTTTTTTGGGGGTTTTTTTTTTGGGGAAAAAAGTTTTGTTCTTATTTCCAAAAAAAAAAAATTGGGGGAAAAATTTTTTTAAAAAAAGAAGAAGAAGAAAAGGAAAAGGAAAAGGAAAAGGGGGCCCCTTTAAAAAAAAAAGATTTTTTTTTTTAAAAAATGGTTTTTTTTTAAATTAAATTAAAAAGGGGGGGGGTTTTTTTAAAAAAATTTTTTTAAAAAAAAAAAACAACCAGGAAAAAAGGTTTTTTCCCAAAAAAATTTAAAAATTCCCTTTCAATCCTTTTTTAAAAACCAAAAAAAAAAAAAAAAAAAAAGGAAAGGAAAAAAATTTAAAAATTTTTTTCCCCCAAAAAAAGGAATCAACAATCACCAAAAGGGGAAAAAAATTTTTAAAAAAAAAAATTTAAAAAACCCCCCCTTTTTATAAAATTTTTTTTTTTTTTTTTTTTTAATTTTTTTTGGGAAAAAAAGGTTAAATTTTGGGGCCCCCTTTTTTTTTTTTTAAAAATTTGGGGAACCCCCTTTTTTTTTTTTTTTTTTTTTTCAATTTCAATTATTTAATCTTTTGTTTTTGGGCCTTTTAATTTTTTTAAAACCCCCTTGGGTTTTTTTAAAGGGTTTTTTTTTTTTTTAAAGATTTTCGTTTGTGAAATTATGCATTTAGAGAACGATGGAAACTAAAATTTTTTTAAAAAAAAAACCCTTTTTAAAAACCCCGGGGGGAATTTTTTCCCCCAAAAAAAATTTTAATTTTTTCCAATTTGGGGGCCCAAATTTTTAAAAAAACCCCAAAAAAATTCCAAATTTTAAAAAACCCCGGGGAAAATTTTCCGGAAAAAAAGGGAAAAAAAATTTTGGGGGGGGTTTTCCAAAAAAACCCCAAATTTTAATTTTAAATTTTTTTTTTAAAAAAATTTTGTAAAAAGTGGAATAAATGACGACTGTTCAATTTCGAACTTTCATTGATTAGGTAGAGGCATCAAAATTTCTTATCTGCTCTGTTGCTAGCCGGAGCAATATTTTATTCAAAATTATCTTACCTGCTCCCCAACGTGGGGCAAAAATATATTTTGTTAACACATTCAATTACAAAAATTTATCTTTGTTACAGATTAGCCACCCGTCGTATAGTCCTGACTTGGCACCGTGTGATTTCATTTATTCCAGTACGTAAAGAATAAAATGAGAGTAATAAGGATAAAGGTTATAAATAATAATGTTATTTTTGTATCCATCAGGAATATTCCAATTTCAGGGTGAAGTAATAAATATTTGTATATTATAACGTGTTACATCATTTATAAAATAATATAATCCAAGAAAAAACAGTTCTAGTTTGAAACCAAAAATAATGAGAAGAACACTCAAACCCTGAACCCCACACAATACAAGTCTCGAAGCTAAGCGAACACGTCCATCCCCAGTCTGTCAGCACTCCGACATATACTATAAATGGGACATCGTTCGTACATATTTGTACGTGCTGTAGGCAAATAAAACGTACTCGTAGACCTTGACATCAACCTTGGAACATTAAGCATAATTTTGGACTGTAAATAAGGATAGTCAACTCTGTAATTTAGGAGTCTCTGGCAATAATCGACAACATCATCAATAACTAAGTAATTTGCTTCGAATATTAGAGAGAGACTAGAGTCAGAATTCATAGCGAAGGTGATGAGTAAGAAAGAGAGACGTCAACAACAAAACCGACACAATAACAGGACACCTCGAAGACATTATCTGAAAAAATGAGCCGATCATGGAATGTAAGATTAAAATATTATATCTGATCAACATTTGACCGTCAAAATAATTTGTTCGCGTTGGATCCCACACAATTGGTCAATCGCTCAAAGAAAGGCTCGTGTCGATTGATAAAAAAATCCAAAAATACGATCGCGGTGCTTCGAAACGTCCATGTTATTATTGAAAATAACTGCTCATAATTTTCACCAAATTTTGTTCTATGCTTTCCTAAAAACTTACGTCATTTTCTGAGTTTTGACAACGCCATCAAATTCTTTCTCTATGATAAAAATTTTTGATTAATATTACGTCTGTGCTTTTCTGAATTTTGACCACGTCATCGACATCGAATTCTACCTCTATGAATTCTATGAAAATTTTGATTGATATTACGCCAACTGACATTGATATCTAGGTCCGCAAGTTGTCAAACGAATATCGATCTGTGATGGCAAATCTTTCAATGACAATGCTCGACTTCATGACATTTCTATTTTCTCTTGAGTAAATTAAAAAATGATCATATCTTCAGAAGGGGAAAGCTACGACAAAAAATTTTAATTTGAAATTTTGAGGATGAGTAAGATATCGGTAACCTCAATAAATATACGGATTTTTATTTCAATCTAAATGAAGTCTTAGGAGATATTGAGTAATGAATAATTTTTTTGGGAATTTTTAAAATTTTCTAGCGTGACGATGTCTGCGAAATTTTGTTTGGCCGTTTCGTTGCAGCCTCCCTCAATAACATTCCAAGTATCAACTTCATCGGATGGATATTCTAGTAGTTATTGAGGAAACAAAATTTCAGATGCTCATAACTACTGAACCATCCGACGGATTAGGCCCAATAACGAACTTGACCGAGATATTCGGACAATTAACCTATTCTGAAAATATGAAAACTCTAGCTGATTCCTTTTGGATGCTAGAGAGGATACGTCCGGCCGGACAGACTCAACTTTCGCCACGAATTCTTCATCAGGAGTCGAACCCAATCGATTGAGACCATTTTCGGCTCGATATTCCAAAATTACAGACATTCGGGCAAAATGATAGGCACTCTGTTCGGGTGAACAAGAGCGCCAAAAAATATAAATTGGTGTCCTACATTGATGTTTCTGTGAATAGGATTTTTCAGTAGGGAATTCGAGGTATTCTGTTTATGGCCAATCACCCTGTAAAATAAAAGGATAGACATTGCCTATAGGAATATATATTGTTTCAACTGAATTTGATTTGGGAAAGAGATGATGAACCGAACTTGTTTGAGAACATCGTAAGTCTTATGTCAAACTTGCTCTAATCGCTAGCTACAAGATATCCAAGACAAACAATTGGCTTTTTCGATGAAGTATGCAGCTCGTTTCTCTGTCAGTAGTTTGATTAGTTGTTGATTACTTTTCGTTCAAAAGACGCGACATCCTGTTGCTACAATGTTGTTTCTCTGTCGATTGAATGTTCCTTTTCGTACCTTTTGTTTTCGTATGAAAGCGTCCGATCGATCCCGGAGGAATTCTTGTCGTAATTTAAACATCAACAATTGTCTCGCTGAGAACGACCTGGGGCTCATCGAGTATACTCTCAATGTATTGTTCGTGTCGAGGGTATGACAATACGAGATTCATTTGTTTGTTAGATTGATGATTTGTTGAGATTAGTTCTTGACTACTAATAAGATCTACAAAAATACTGATGTAGAGAAAGATTATGAAGAGATTTTAATGTTGTGAATCGAACTCAAAATTCAAGAAATAAAGCTGAAATTTGAATAAAAAATAATAAAATTTAGAGAAAAACTTGAATATTAACGTTGTGCATTTTGATATTTTGGAATGGTTAGAGAATAATTTTGTATGAATTGCTTTCATTATCAGTATAAAAGTGCTATTATTTATGTGGTGGAATACAATATTCATTTATTGCGCTATTATACACAAAAATGACAATAGGTTTGTTCTGGTGGCAGTTCCCAGTTGTACTGGGGTTACAGAGAACCAGGTTCTGTAACTCTTGGAATCGTCGCAAGTTGTTCTATGACACGAACGGGTGAGAACAGGTGGGAACAGATAATTTCAAAACGATTTCGTTAAGTGCATAGATAAGTGAAAGTAAGGTTATGTTGTACATCATGGACATTGAACTCTAAATACCATATAGGTATTCATATAGAGTTCAATGATCATGGATCATATCATGGATAGTGTTAAAAAGATATTGAATAAGTTATTGTGTTATTAATTCGGTGGAAATATTGAAATTGAACAATATTTTTTGTCATAAATAAATAAACATAAACATATCCATATAAATAACTGTAAATATAATTTATATGTAATGAAATATTTAAAGAAATGATTTAATTTAATTAAAATTTGAAATTTCAATACATGTAGTAGTGGTCATCAGTGGAGAAATTATTTTTGTTAGTTCATATCTGGATAAACTGTGAATTTTTCTGTTATTTCATTGTAATTTTGGTGGAAACTGTGTACAGAAAATTTTATATAATAGAATTAGGTAATTGTATATGGAACTGGTGGCATTTGGGAAACAAATAAAAATATATTCCAACAATTTTCATAGCTTTGTAATTATTTTTAGATAAGAATTGTTTTAACAAGTCGTTGTGTTCTTGAAAGAGGTCATTCCTCCGTTTCCTTCCTAAATTTTCAATACATTTTGAGTGGTTAAAAATAAAGATACCCATCCAAATAAAAAAATAAATATATAATATAAATAAAATATTATATATAAATAATATATTTATTATTATATTATATATATATATATATATTATAATATATATTCATCTATTGCAAATGATCCTTCCTCTTCTTTGAGATTACAAAAATTTTGAGAAGCTATTATAACGAATTGATTAAAAATTTATACTTCCACAACATCAAATATACTCAAAAACAGCTACGCGAATATTCTTGTCACCAAAATATAACTTAATTGCCAATTAGAACTACTGAAAATTTGAATCACCGATGATTTGAATTTACCGCTTCTTCTGTTGTACCTTGTACCATCTCTAGATCGGAACCGTAAGAACAGTAACGAACAGTTCCGAAATCAAGTGTTCCGACCACACGAACGACAAGGAACTCCTGTTCCGTCCCAGACGAACGGGTGGGAACCACAAATTACCAAAAATTATTACAGTTCCGAACTGCCACGCGAACAAACCTAATTTATATTACATTAACATACACAAACATTCGCACAAGCGCCCTGCACCGCCTAAACGAAACAGCACACGCAGGCACGGTAGAAAGAGTGTGGAATATTATTCCCTCTCCTACTCCTCGATCTTACGCTTTTTCGATCACAATCACGTGACCCTGACGCGAGTTTGGATGTTTTTACCCATACAAGACAGTGCTCAGCGCCGCTAAAGAAGTTTTCACTTCAAAAAAATTATTCAAATTAATTTCAAGGTATTCTTATGAGTTTTGGCTTATGTATTCATTCTTGTAGCTACCAGTAGAGTATGATAAGTATCAGCAGGGGTTGGTGCCATATATTTGGCTTATGATATAAGCGCTTAGGAAAAATCCCAGTAAAATACTTTCTTCCCTTCAACATTAGTCAGTTGTATTTCATTGAAATGCATAAATTGAAATGTTGAATGTTGATTATTGAATATTGTAAGGTTAATCTTCTATCTACGAACACAGAGACTACTTGAAGTTGCCCAATCGAATCTCAAATTATCGAAACTGGAAATTAAGAAAACAATGGAATGTAAATAACGAATCCGAAATAAACTGGAATTATATTCCATGAAAAAATCGAAAGCAGTATGTAAGATCCTGATATTATCCTAATAGTGAATTCTAAAACATAAAGGATATTTTTTTAGAGGCATCGAACTTTTTCCAATAAAATACGAAAAAATAAAAAGTGGTCGAAATTTCGGCTTTATCAGCTCATAAATTTAATGGCATTTAGTGATTGAAAATGATATCGGGCTGATGACCACCGCAACTCCGTCTTATGAAATCCATTCTGTCGGTCCCTTTTGACAACCAGCATAACTGGCATCTCAGCATGAACACGTCTAATGTTAACTTCCAAGTCGCCAATCGTCATTGGCTTATCACATAAACCAGTGACTCGACATAAACCAGGCGGTCAATTCACTGATCCATTTCACGAGATTATTTGGTCACCAAAGTCCATCTCAATAAATTGATGGTTTCACGCCCTGTATGACATATCGCGCCGTCTCGTTGGAACTATTTAGCACGTAGACAATTGTTATTGACATCAGGAATCAAAAGTAGAGAATCATTTGTCTGTAGCGGTGACCATCGACGGGAACATTGGCTTCATCTGCAGTTTCAAATAAGAATGGACCAAGGAGGCCTCCGGCATGCAGAACACACCAAACAGTAAGTTTCTCGGAATGAAACGGAGTTTCAAGAGTCTCTGAATATTGTGCTCAAAACAATAATTCTGCTTATTCACATATTCATTGAGCCAGAAATGAGCCTCATCGCTAAAAATGATTTCGCGGTAAAGTGCGGTTCAACTTCCAGTTGATTTTCAGCCCATTCACCGAACGTACGACGCAAACGATGGCCCATTGGCTTTAATTGCTGCACCAGTTGGATCTTATGCAGGTGTAGGTGAAGATCTTTCCTCAAATTTTTCCACGTAGGGATGAACAGAGGCCGAGTGCTTAAGAACGGCGCCGAATCGACAAATTTGAATCAGTATGAGTTCGTACTGGATGAATATTATCCATAAGAGTAAACGTAGACATAAATCGATCCATGGTATTGCGTATAAGCTGCTCAGACGGACGATTATACGCACCATAATGTGAGTGCTCTGTGAGTTTGGCGCACAGAACCTGAATTTCAGAAATAAATTTCCAAAATTCATAATTATTGTTCGCTTCCATGGTAATTTGCCAGTTAACTTAATAGAAATGTCAAAAGCATGTGTTTATTTTCACAACTGGTTTGACAGTTATCCCAGTCGAAAGTTCTATATCCCTAAAAAAAAAACAGTTTACAACTTATCGAAATAAAGTTTCGAAGATATTTATTGAATTCCTATGAGAAATTTGTATTGTATCGTCTTAGTGACTTTTTCATTTTTTGTTGAAAGGTGGCGTTACTTAAAGGAATTCGAGTTCATCTCGAACTTCGACTGTTTCGAATTATCATCATATATTGGAATTCGGCGGGTATTTGAATTTTATAGAAAAACGAGAAGAAATGATTTTAGGTGCTTAAAAGCTGACTCACGACTAAGTGAATGGAACGATAATCCCGAAGAATGATCATGATCAACTCTTTACAGCACTGTTGCTGTACTGTAATGAGCTAATTACTATACAGAAAAAGAGCAATTTCATATATGGAACAACAAATCATTGGGTGTGGCATTGTATTATAGGCAGAAAGGACTTGTGTTGGGCTTCATAAACTTTAATCGCTTGATAAAGAATGCCTGCAATTCTGTGAATTTGGTATTTCATTTGTTAATCTGTCATATCCATTGAAGTTTTCTGTGAATCCTTTGATCAACGATTTTTATGAAACCCACTATCACACTAGGGATGCTGTGCGTAGAATTGAAGTCTCAATAACTTAAGCTGACCCAGCTGACCTCTGAATTATATTATTCATTCTTCTGAATGAATTTTTAAATTTGGATATGACTCTCATTCATTTTTTGAGTAATCAGAAGATGAATTAAAATCAATACGATCTTCTAGTGTCAAAGTTTGTTTTCTATATTTCTCATTGCAATTCAGATGGGAATAGATACCTACTTTTTACGGTTGGAACATAAACGTCATTTAACAAAACAATTCCTTGAAGTCTCTTAGTTAATTGATGAATGATTTTCTATGGCATAGAAATACCAATGGTGGTGAGCAATAGCGGTATCATCAGTTAACCCTCATATCTGAGATTTTATCATACACTACCTCTAATAATCTTATCTCTTATAAATACTTTCTGATACTCCAGATGACTATGGGATTTGAAAATAACCCTTCGTTTCTCACAATGTCATATACCGAATACAAATCTATTAAAGTCTCTTTTTAATCCTTAATAATTGAAAGAAGATTTATGTGAAGTTGAGTTGAAACCGTTTTGAACCATTTTATTTTGATAAATTGTTACTGTAATAATCGATCATATTACTTGTTTAAAGTCATTCATCTTATTTCATCTAATCGCCAATAAATGACAGCAGTTATAACCTATATGAAAAGTTTCGAGTTTAATTTTTTCCTTAAAGAAGATCATTAATTTTGTTTTCAGAAATTAATAATTGGTTTTAAAATTGGAACACTTGGTTAAATCTGACGATGCAATTAGTGATATTATATCTAAAAATATATCAAAATATATGAAAAGAGCAGACATAACTGAATATAGAGGCGACTGTGAAAACAATTTGGGATAATACGTGTAAGCTCCTCAGGAAAAATACTTCAAGGACTACAGAACTGTATTCTAAACATTTAACAGTGTGATAATGAAAATGCGCTCCATGCAAGAAATTAAAAACTTGAAAGATCACATCAGGATTTGAAAAACAAAAATTCACTTGGGAAAATATAGGTGGAACTAATTTAGTTGGAAGAATTGAATTATGGTACAACATAGGGTTTGAAAAAATTTTAACATTTAGCTGTTGAGCTAGGTAGGCGAGGAAGTGAACCAGCTGACTGCCCTAAAGATTATTTGAAGTTGAGAAAAACATTAACATAACGCCAATCAATTGAATTAAATACAGTCCTATATCCAATAAAAGTGCTTAAGAGGATGGAAAAGTTGTTCGAATAGTAAGTGACTTATTCAAAATATATCAATAAAAAGGCATATCCTATTCGGTTTTTATAAATTATTGTTCAGAAGTGGAGATAATATAACTTTTCGTGAAAACAAATCGTTTCTGCAAATTTGAAAGTGATATAAGGTTTGATAATATTCCGGTTGTCAGGAACACAATGAATGTGTGGACCAAATCATCCGCGCAATCTATTGCTTTGGAAATTCATTATATTATTTAGATATTCGTTTATTCGAAAAGATCAACTGCATACATATATTGCCATAACTCGAAGTCTATAATAAAAATATACCGAAAGAATCATTTACAAAGCAAACTTATAGGTATTTTATATAAATAGACACTTCACTGTAACTGTTGGGTACATGGTTTTAATGAAACCACACAATCACCCATGATGAGTCCTTCGTTGACTAAAGAGGCATATTCGTAAGGATATTAAGGACATTCCGAATCTTCGAAATTTCCTTGTGCTGATAGGTATCTGAGTTTACTTGAAACTATGTTGTTATTATTTTCAACCTTCTTCCATTGTGATCTTTTCCCTGTAAGCGATTTCCAGTTGTTCTGTACGTGTAAGAATCTGAGTTTCTCATGGAAAGAGTTTTAAAATCTTTTCAGTTGTTCACCTCGATTTCTCTGTTCGTACGCCAGGTTTCCGCAGAAATTGCATTTCGGAATTCTATTTTCAGACTTTCGCTGAATATGTTCACCCTTCTTAGCTGTACCAACCAAAACATCAATGCGCAGACAGTTGATTCTCTCGATTATAGTTTCGTTGGAGACCTTATGGAATCATCTGGCATATGTTATCTGCCTCAGGTGCCTTTGATGTAGTTGGTTCTGTGTTTTAACTGTCGCTTATATGTTGTCCATGTTTCGCACGCATATATCATGGTCGAGATCACCCCAGCACTATGAACTGATGCTTTGATTTTGACTGTTAGCTCGTGATGGCCAAAAAGTTTTTTCCTTAGGCTCCAATAAGCTCTCGATGCCACGCCGACTCTGTTTTGAATTTTATCGTCGGTGTTAGATTTACTATTTATTCATCAAGCTTTCAAGATAATTGAAATATTCAACATATTCAACATCCTCGTCCCAAATCTTTACTTTGCCTCTGCCAACGTTTTTGGGGCACCCCTTATTTTAGCTTTCTTTACTACGTTGAAGAAGTTGCGCTAGTCATTTTTATCTGCAAATGCTCGAATTCCTTCAGCTATAGAAGTCAACCGGACAAATTTCATAGATTTTATCATTCTATAAACTTATATTTTATTTTGGCAATTGGGTTGTTCTGAAGAGACTGATAGGTATTTTGTTTTGTGCAGAATATATCTTTGATGAAATTGCTATTTTCAATGAACCAATCAGGTTGTTTCCGTGCCTGTAATATGCCTCCTATGGTAAATTTGCTCGATTCTATAATATTATTTATTATTATCATTTTGTTAGGTAGTGTGGACCAAATAGACTCTGGGCTCGCTTCTCTCTTTGTAAAACATTTAGATTTCTTCGGTTGTGTTCTGGAGATCGTTTATTATATCCGGAGGAGTAATTTTATCGATGTTCAAACGAGGATTTTGTATGATTTCGCAGAAATTCACTTATCGGGGTTTGAGTTTGTTTCGATCACAAGATCGCATAATCTATGGAGTGCCAATGAAGGGATCTTGGGTGCTGTCAGGTTCCTTGGTATTTATTTTTTGTCCTAAGATTGTCACAACTGAATTATGTGTGTATATTTTGCCAGTAATAATTCTCCATTGGGATTGCCAATTCCATTCTTTCCTATGACGACAGGCCATTCTGTTTACCTACTCTGGAATTTATGACCAGTCATGTGTCCAGAATGGATGATGAGAGGTTGGTCAAGGTTGAACGAAATGGCAAGCCAGCTTCTAGGAGACCAACAAGACGTCCTCTGAGGGGATGGAAGGATAGCTGGTCACAGGAGAAGGTGAAACAAGCCTTTGGTCTTCGAAAAGTACAAGGAGAAGAAAAAAGTCGATCAACTGATTTGGATGTTTTTGGAACTTTGATCAGGGTAGACTCCAGATTTTCATAAAAATGTCTTTTGATTGTTAATTTGAAGGGGTTGGAAGGGTGATTACGGTCATATAGGTGGAGTCAAGCAGTTGGTATTTCAGCGTAATTAAGCGTTCTTGTGGCAGCCATCGAGTTTCGGGACTAGATCAATTTCAATGGCATAGACACCATAAATCTTAGTAAATCCAGAAGGATGGACCCCCAGAAAAAGCTATAACCACCATCTGTAAGACTGCCTTCATCTAATAACCTAGTCTCGCTTAGACGAGAAATATCCACATGGAGACGGTTCAATTCATGATTTATCATAGCAGTTCTTCTTCCTGCGTGATCTGAGGTGGCAGAGTCTTGAAGTGTTCGATCATTCCAGAATGAGAAGTCAATATATCCGAGAGGAAGGATATTTTACCTCCGAATAATTTTGCTCCACTGAAGCGACATATCTTGAGTAGCAGATGCTTGTGTGTATAGCCAAAAGAAGTTTATCTGTGGCACAGAAGGTATGTTGGCTATGTTCAAATTCTTCTCCACCCATGCTCGGTAGCCAGAGCCAAAATTGCCGGAAAAGGGTGCACCACTCTAGGTGAGGTTGGCATTCGGGCAACAGAAGCTGTAAGATCATAAATTCAACTCTTGCTCTAGCGAAATAGGATTTGTAGTAATAATTCAATAGCCTAATACACTGATCAACAATTGCTAACACTTATGAACTTCTTTCATTTGTATTTTTTAAATCTCTTTATCTGTAACATTATATTTCTTTAAAAGGAAAAATTAAAGATGTTTTGAGTTGATTATAACAAATTTTTTCACTTTCGGCTCTTTTCACTAAATCGATTATTATTAAATGGAACAGGTGGAGTGGAAAGCAATGTGGTATTTGTTATTAAAAATTGTTTTTTCTCGTTCAAACACATAATGAAATTTAATTTAAAAAAATAAGAAAATATTTGGCTTTATTATTTAAAAAAGCGTTTGGTTTTTCAATGGAAAATTATAACTTGGAAACGGAATTTTGTAGGGGAAATGCCCGGCGGTTGTTTTTTCGCAAAAATTTTAAGCGGGCTTAATTAGGTTCAATTCCAAAACCCTTCGTCTTAATGTTATTATCCACCAATTAAACAGTTGCCCAAAAATCTTTTTATTTCCTCAAATTTGCTTGGAGAAATCCCAAATTTTACCCGGGTGGGTCAATAAATTACCTTAAGTTTGCAAAAGGAAATTTTAATTTTCGAACCAAATTAAACAAACAACAAAATTTCTTTTAAACTAATAAAATTTTTTTAATAGGGAAAACCATTAATTAAACCAATGGGCCTTGAGGGAAATTTGGAATTAAGTTTGGGCCAAAAGTTTATTTGGATAGTTTCCTAAAATTTCCGTTTGTTCAAACTTTGATGGAGTATTTTGGCTTAAGGGAAGAATCGGAATATGCAGGTTTAGGACCCAAACAAACTTTTGGTGGAAAGGGTTCTTTATAATTGTTGGGGAAGGATTTGGTTTAAACCAACGGTTAACAAGAAGTTGGTTTTCTTCAAAAAAAATGACCAACGAGTTTTATTCACAATGATTTTAACCCATAAAAGGTTCCGTTTGGGTTTGGGAAAATTTTTTTAATTAATAATTGCCCGTCCAAACCTAATTCGTCTTTAATCGCAGAAATAAGAATTTGTGGAATGGAGCTTTCTTTAATTGCACAACAATGTCTGGGCCGAAAGGATGTTTCTTTAAAATTTCAAACCTTAAAAACAACCAATCAAATTTAACCGGGAGGACCTTTTAACCTTTAAAAGGAATTATTTGGCAAACTCCCAAAAATTTTAATAAAAATTTGATTGAAAATTTTCCAAAGGGAAAGAATTCCTTGGAGAGTCGTGGGATAACCTAATCCATTTTAATGGAAAAACTTAGCCTTCTTGTTTTCCATAAAATTTAAAATTTTTATGTTTATTTTCAAAAACAGAAAAATTTTAGGTTTTAAAAAGTCTTTTTTTCCAACTTTCCATTAATTTAATTTTTTCCCTAAATTAATCCAAATATTAAACAACGGAAAATAACTTTTAATTGACCAAAAAATCTTGGAGAAAAATTTAAAATAAATTTAAGGAGAAAAAGTAAAGTGATCCCTATCAATTTTAAATTGTTAAACCCTTTCCCTAACCCAAATTAATTGATAAGAAAATGGAAAAGACATATTAAAACCAAATTTTTGGCCAAGAAATCGGTGAAATAATCAAACATTGAAAGGAATTTTCAAAACGCCGGAAAGTAAACCCTTTGGGAAGCTCTTCAAAAAACAAGGGATTTAAGTCCAATTTCCAATTATTTTCGAAAATTCGTCGATTTTTTTGACCTTTATTTTTAAAATTGGAAAATTTTTCTAATTGTGTTTTTTAAAAATATTTCAACCCGAAAAATGAAAAAATTTCTTTTGAAATTAAAAAAGAACAATAAAAATATTTGGATTTGAAATTAAATTTCAAATTCCCAATTTCAATTATTTAATCTTTTTGTTTTCTCGGTGTCCAGAGTTCTCTGAATTTTTAGTGTCGAACTATCTGCGCCATTGTGTTCTTTTCTGAACACGTGGTTGTTTTTTTCTTCTTTTAAAAGATTTTCGTTTGTGAAATTATGCATTTAGAGAACGATGGAAACTAAGAGATTTTTATTAAGTCAAAACTGATAAACCCGATTTTCACAGCTAAACCCGTCGGGCTATGGAATTTTGTCGTCGACCTATCAAGTACAAAATTCATTGAAGTTGAGAGCTTGTTGCCAACTTGCAGCAGTGGCATACCGAACATTTCTTCAACTGAAAAACCACCAGAGAAGATAATTACCGAACACTTCTTCAACTGAGAAACCACCAGAGGAGATAATTTTCCTGGAATCTCAATATACGAGGATAAACGAGATAAGTTTCAGTGAGGGGGATAGTGATTACCTGTGAAACATACATGACCGAACATCTTGTCAATTCTACTCAATTTTGACTGTACATTTGTAAATAACTGATATTTGTAAAAAGTGGAATAAATGACGACTGTTCAATTTCGAACTTTCATTGATTAGGGTAGAGGCATCAAAACTTGTTATCTGCTCTGTTGCTAGCCGGAGCAATATTTTATTCAAAATTATCTTACCTGCTCCCCAACGTGGGGCAAAAAAATATATCTTTGTTACACATTCAATTACAAAAAATTTATCTTTGTTACAGATTAGCCACCCGTCGTATAGTCCTGACTTGGCACCGTGTGATTTCATTTATTCCAGTACGTAAAGAATAAAATGAGAGTAGTAAGGATAAAGGTTATAAATAATAAGTTTATTTTTGTATCCATCAGGAATATTCCAATTTCAGGGTGAAGTAATAAATATTTGTATATTATAACGTGCTTTATCATTTATAAAATAATATAGTCCGAGAAAAAAACAGTTCTAGTCTTAAACCAAAAATAATGAGAAGAACACTCAAACCCTGAACCCCACACAATTCAAGTCTCGAAGCTAACCGAACACATCCATCCCCAGTCTGTCAGCACTCCGACATATACTATAAATGGGACATCGTTCGTACATATTTGTACGTGCTGTAGGCAAATAAAACGTACTCGTAGACCTTGACATCAACATTGGAACATTAAGCATAATTTTGGACTGTAAATAAGGATAGTCAACTCTGTAATTCAGGAGTCTCTGGCAATAATCGACAACATCATCAATAACTAAGTAATTTGCTTCGACTACTAGAGAGAGACTAGAGTCAGAATTCATAGCGAAGGTGATGAGTAAGAAGAGAGAGACGTCAACAACAAAACCGACACAATAACAGGACACCTCGAAGACATTATCTGAAAAAAAATGAGCCGATCATGGAATGTAAGATTAAAATATTATATCTGATCAACATTTGACCGTCAAAATAATTTGTTCGCGTTGGATCCCACACAATTGGTCAATCGCTCAAAGAAAGGCTCGTGTCGATTGATAAAAAAAACTCCAAAAATACGATCGCGGTGCTTCGAAGCTTGTCCATGTTATTATTGAAAATAACTGCTCATAATTTTCACCAAATTTTGTTCTATGCTTCTCCTAAAAACTTACGTCATTTTCTGAGTTTTGACAACGCCATCAAATTCTTTCTCTATGATAAAAATTTTTTGATTAATATTACGTCTGTGCTTTTCTGAATTTTGACCACGTCATCGACATCGAATTCTACCTCTATGAATTCTATGAAAATTTTGATTGATATTACGCCAACTGACATTGATATCTAGGTCCGCAAGTTGTCAAACGAATATCGATCTGTGATGGCAAATCTTTCAATGACAATGCTCGGACTTCATGACATTTCTATTTTTCTCTTGAGTAAATTAAAAAAATGATCATATCTTCAGAAGGGGGAAAGCTACGACAATATATATATATATTCTTTTGAACTTTTGGCTGACAATGAAATTTGAGGATGAGTAAGATATCGGTAACCTCAATAAATATACGGATTTTTATTTCAATCTAAATGAAGTCTTAGGAGATATTGAGTAATGAATAATATTTTTTGGGAATTTTTTAAGAATTTCCTAGCGTGACGATGTCTGCGAAATTTTGCAAGCCGTTTCGTTGCAGCCTCCCTCAATAACATTCCAAGTATCAACTTCATCGGATGGATATTCTAGTAGTTATTGAGGAAACAAAATTTCAGATGCTCATAACTACTGAACCATCCGACGGATTAGGCCCAATAACGAACTTGACCGAGATATTCGGACAATTAACCTATTCTGAAAATATGAAAACTCTAGCTGATTCCTTTTGGATGCTAGAGAGGATACGTCCGGCCGGACAGACTCAACTTTCGCCACGAATTCTTCATCAGGGAGTCGAACCCAATCGATTGAGACCATTTTCGGCTCGATATTCCAAAATTACAGACATTCGGGCAAGATGATAGGCACTCTGTTCGGGTGAACAAGAGCGCCAAAAAAATATAAATTGGTGTCCTACTTTGAAGTTTCTGTGAATAGGATTTTTCAGTACGAAATTCGAAGTATTCTGTTTATGGCCAATCACCCTGTAAAATAAAAGGATAGACATTGCCTGGAGGAATATATATTGTTTCAACTGAATTTGATTTGGGAAAGAGATGATGAACCGAACTTGTTTGAGAACATAGTAAGTCTTATGTCAAACTTGCTCTAATCGCTAGCTACAAGATATCCAAGACAAACAATTGGCTTTTTCGATGAAGTATGCAGCTCGTTTCTCTGTCAGTAGTTTGATTAGTTGTTGATTACTTTTCGTTCAAAAGACGCGACATCCTGTTGCTACAATGTTGTTTCTCTGTCGATTGAATGTTCCTTTTCCTACCTTTTGTTTTCGTATGAAAGCGTCCGATCGATCCCGGAGGAATTCTTGTCGTAATTTAAACATCAACAATTGTCTCGCTGAGAACGACCTGGAGCTCATCGAGTATACTCTCAATGTATTGTTCGTGTCGAGGGTATGACAATACGAGATTCATTTGTTTGTTAGATTGATGATTTGTTGAAATTAGTTCTTGACTACTAATAGGATCTACAAAAATACTGATGAAGAGATTTTTATGTTGTGAATCGAACTCAAAATTCAAGAAATAAAGCTGAAATTTGGATAATAGATAATAAAATTTAGAGAAAAAACTTGAATATTAACGTTGTGCATTTTCGATATTTTGGAATGGTTAGAGAATAATTTTGTATGAATTGCTTTCATTATCAGTATAAAAGTGCTATTATTTATGTGGTGGAATACAATATTCATTTATTGCGCTATTATACACAAAAATGACAATAGGTTTGTTCTGGTGGCAGTTCCCAGTTGTACTGGGGTTACAGAGAACCAGGTTCTGTAACTCTTGGAATCGTCGCAAGTTGTTCTATGACACGAACGGGTGAGAACAGGTGGGAACAGATAATTTCAAAACGATTTCGTTAAGTGCATAGATAAGTGAAAGTAAGGTTATGTTGTACATCATGGACATTGAACTCTAAATACCATATAGGTATTCATATAGAGTTCAATGATCATGGATCATATCATGGATAGTGTTAAAAAGATATTGAATAAGTTATTGTGTTATTAATTCGGTGGAAATATTGAAATTGAACAATATTTTTTGTCATAAATAAATAAACATAAACATATCCATATAAATAACTGTAAATATAATTTATATGTAATGAAATATTTAAAGAAATGATTTAATTTAATTAAAATTTGAAATTTCAATACATGTAGTAGTGGTCATCAGTGGAGAAATTATTTTTGTTAGTTCATATCTGGATAAACTGTGAATTTTTCTGTTATTTCATTGTAATTTTGGTGGAAACTGTGTACAGAAAATTTTATATAATAGAATTAGGTAATTGTATATGGAACTGGTGGCATTTGGGAAACAAATAAAAATATATTCCAACAATTTTCATAGCTTTGTAATTATTTTTTAGATAAGAATTGTTTTAACAAGTCGTTGTGTTCTTGAAAGAGGTCATTCCTCCGTTTCCTTCCTAAATTTTCAATACATTTTGAGTGGTTAAAAAATAAAGATACCACGATCACGAAATAACAAAAATAAATATATAGTATATAAATACGAAATATCGTATATATAAATAATATATTATATTATTATATTATATATATATATATATATTATAATATATATTCATCTATTGCAAATGATCCTTCCTCTTCTTTGAGATTACAAAAATTTTGAGAAGCTATTATAACGAATTGATTAAAAATTTATACTTCCACAACATCAAATATACTCAAAAACAGCTACGCGAATATTCTTGTCACCAAATATATAACTTAATTGCCAATTAGAACTACTGAAAATTTGAATCACCGATGATTTGAATTTACCGCTTCTTCTGTTGTACCTTGTACCATCTCTAGATCGGAACCGTAAGAACAGTAACGAACAGTTCCGAAATCAAGTGTTCCGACCACACGAACGACAAGGAACTCCTGTTCCGTCCCAGACGAACGGGTGGGAACCACAAATTACCAAAAATTATTATAGTTCCGAACTGCCACGCGAACAAACCTAATTTATATTACATTAACATACACAAACATTCGCACAAGCGCCCTGCACCGCCTAAACGAAACAGCACACGCAGGCACGGTAGAAAGAGTGTGGAATATTATTCCCTCTCCTACTCCTCGATCTTACGCTTTTTCGATAACAATCACGTGACCCTGACGCGAGTTTGGATGTTTTTACCCATACAAGAGAGTGCTCAGCGCCGCTAAAGAAGTTTTCACTTCAAAAAAAATTATTCAAATTAATTTCAAGGTATTCTTATGAGTTTTGGCTTATGTATTCATTCTTGTAGCTACCAGTAGAGTATGATAAGTATCAGCAGGGGTTGGTGCCATATATTTGGCTTATGATATAAGCGCTTAGGAAAAAATCCCAGTAAAATACTTATCTTCCTTCAACATTAGTCAGTTGTATTTCATTGAAATGCATAAATTGAAATGTTGAATGTTGATTATTGAATATTGTAAGGTTAATCTTCTATCTACGAACACAGAGACTACTTGAAGTTGCCCAATCGAATCTCAAATTATCGAAACTGGAAATTAAGAAAACAATGGAATGTAAATAACGAATCCGAAATAAACTGGAATTATATTCCATGAAAAAATCGAAAGCAGTATGTAAGATCCTGATATTATCCTAATAGTGAATTCTAAAACATAAAGGATATTTTTTTTAGAGGCATCGAACTTTTTTTCCAATAAAATACGAAAAAATAAAAGAAGTGGTCGAAATTTCGGCTTTATCAGCTCATAAATTTAATGGCATTTAGTGATTGAAAATGATATCGGGCTGATGACCACCGCAACTCCGTCTTATGAAATCCATTCTGTCGGTCCCTTTTTGACAACCAGCATAACTGGCATCTCAGCATGAACACGTCTAATGTTAACTTCCAAGTCGCCAATCGTCATTGGCTTATCACATAAACCAGTGACTCGACATAAACCAGGCGGTCAATTCACTGATCCATTTCACGAGATTATTTGGTCACCAAAAGTCCATCTCAATAAATTGATGGTTTCACGCCCTGTATGACATATCGCGCCGTCTCGTTGGAACTATTTAGCACGTAGACAATTGTTATTGACATCAGGAATCAAAAGTAGAGAATCATTTGTCTGTAGCGGTGACCATCGACGGGAACATTGGCTTCATCTGCAGTTTCAAATAAGAATGGACCAAGGAGGCCTCCGGCATGCAGAACACACCAAACAGTAAGTTTCTCGGAATGAAACGGAGTTTCAAGAGTCTCGTGAATATTGTGCTCAAAACAATAATTCTGCTTATTCACATATTCATTGAGCCAGAAATGAGCCTCATCGCTAAAAATGATTTCGCGGTAAAAGTGCGGTTCAACTTCCAGTTGATTTTCAGCCCATTCACCGAACGTACGACGCAAACGATGGCCCATTGGCTTTAATTGCTGCACCAGTTGGATCTTATGCAGGTGTAGGTGAAGATCTTTCCTCAAATTTTTCCACGTAGTGGATGAACAGAGGCCGAGTGCTTAAGAACGGCGCCGAATCGACAAATTTGAATCAGTATGAGTTCGTACTGGATGAATATTATCCATAAGAGTAAACGTAGACATAAATCGATCCATGGTATTGCGTATAAGCTGCTCAGACGGACGATTATACGCACCATAATGTGAGTGCTCTGTGAGTTTGGCGCACAGAACCTGAATTTCAGAAATAAATTTCCAAAATTCATAATTATTGTTCGCTTCGCATGGTAATTTGCCAGTTAACTTAATAGAAATGTCAAAAGCATGTGTTTATTTTCACAACTGGTTTGACAGTTATCCCAGTCGAAAGTTCTATATCCCTAAAAAAAAACAGTTTACAACTTATCGAAATAAAGTTTCGAAGATAATTATTGAATTCCTATGAGAAATTTGTATTGTATCGTCTTAGTGACTTTTTCATTTTTTGTTGATAGGTGGCGTTACTTAAAGGAATTCGAGTTCATCTCGAACTTCGACTGTTTCGAATTATCATCATATATTGGAATTCGGCGGGTATTTGAATTTTATAGAAAAACGAGAAGAAATGATTTTAGGTGCTTAAAAGCTGACTCACGGCTAAGTGAAAGGAACGATAATCCCGAAGAATGATCATTGTAATCAACTCTTTACAGCACTGTTGCTGTACTGTAATGAGATCATTACGATACAGAAAAAGAGAAATTTTATATATGGAACAACAAATCATTGGGTGTGGCATTGTATTATAGGCAGAAAGGACTTGTGTTGGGCTTCATAAACTTTAATCGCTTGATAAAGAATGTCTGAAATTCTGTGAATTTGGTATTTTATTCGTTAATCTGTCATATCCATTGAAGTTTTCTGTGAATCCTTTGATCAACGATCTTTATGAAACCCACTATCACACTAGGGATGCTGTGCGTAGAATTGAAGTCTCAACAACTTAAGTTGACCCAGCTGACCTCTGAATTATATTATTCATTCTTCTGAATGAATTTTTAAATTTGGTATGACTCTTATTCATTTTTTGAGTAATCAGAAGATGAATTAAAATCAATAGGATCTTCTAGTGTCAAAGTTTGTTTTCTATATTTCTCATTGCAATTCAGATGGGAATAGATACCTACGTTTTACGGTTGGAACATAAACGTCATTCAACAAAACAATTCCTTGAAGTCTCTTAGTTAATTGATGAATGATTTTCTATGGCATAGAAATACCAATGGTGGTGAGCAATAGCGGTATCATCAGTTAACCCTCATATCTGAGATTTTATCATACACAAGATACTCTCTAATAATCTTATCTCTTATAAATACTTTCTGATACTCCAGATGACTATGGGATTTGAAAATAACCCTTCGTTTCTCACAATGTCATATACCGAATACAAATCTATTAAAGTAGCTCTTTTTAATCCTATAATTGAAAGAAGATTCTATGAATGTAGTTGAGCTGACAACCGGATTTGAACCATTTCTATAATTCTGATAAATTGTTACTGTAATAATCGATCATATTACTTGATTTAAAGTCATTCATCTTATTTCATCTAATCGCCAATAAATGACAGCAGTTATAACCTATATGAAAAGTTTCGAGTTTAATTTTTTCAATAAAGAAGATCATTAATTTTGTTTTCAGAAATTAATAATTTAATTTATTTATTATTATTTATCATTTAAAATGTCGCGAACACTTGGTTAAGCATCTGACGATGCAATTAGTGATATTATATCTAAAAATATATCAAAATATATGAGAAGAGCAGACATAACTGAATATAGAGGCGACTGTGAAAACAATTTGGGATAATACGTGTAAGCTCCTCAGGGAAAAATACTTCAAGGACTACAGAACTGTATTCTAAACATTTAACAGTGTGATAATGAAAATGCGCTCCATGCAAGAAATTAAAAACTTGAAAGATCACATCAGGATTTGAAAAAACAAAAATTCACTTGGGAAAATATAGGTGGAACTAATTTAGTTGGAAGAATTGAATTATGGTACAACATAGGGTTTACAGAAAAAAATTTAACATTTAGCTGTTGAGCTAGGTAGGCGAGGAAGTGAACCAGCTGACTGCCCTAAAGATTATTTGAAGTTGAGAAAAACATTAACATAACGCCAATCAATTGAATTAAATACAGTCCTATATCCAATAAAAAGTGCTTAAGAGGATGGAAAAGTTGTTCGAATAGTAAGTGACTTATTCAAAATATATCAATAAAAAGTGCATATCCTATTCGGTTTTTTTATAAATTATTGTTCAGAAGTGGAGATAATATAACTTTTCGTGAAAACAAATCGTTTCTGCAAATTTGAAAGTGATACAAGGTTTGATAATATTCCGGTTGTCAGGAACACAATGAATGTGTGGACCAAATCATCCGCGCAATCTATTGCTTTGGAAATTCATTATATTATTTAGATATTCGTTTATTCGAAAAGATCAACTGCATATATATATTGCCATAACTCGAAGTCGATAATAAAAATATACCGAAAGAATCATTTACAAAGCAAACTTATAGGTATTTTATATAAATAGACACTTCACTGTAACTGTTGGGTACATGGTTTTAATGAAACGCACACAATCACCCATGATGAGTCCTTCGTTGACTAAAGAGGCATATTCGTAAGGATATTAAGGACATTCCGAATCTTCGAAATTTCCTTGTGCTGATAGGTATCTGAGTTTACTTGAAACTATGTTGTTATTATTTTCAACCTTCTTCCATTGTGATCTTTTCCCTGTAAGCGATTTCCAGTTGTTCTGTACGTGTAAGAATCTGAGTTTCTCATGGAAAGAGTTTTAAAATCTTTTCAGTTGTTCACCTCGATTTCTCTGTTCGTACGCCAGGTTTCCGCAGAAATTGCATTTCGGAATTCTATTTTCAGACTTTCGCTGAATATGTTCAACCCTTCTTAGCTGTACCAACCAAAACATCAATGCGCAGACAGTTGATTCTCTCGATTATAGTTTCGTTGGAGACCTTATGGAATCATCTGGCATATGTTATCTGCCTCAGGTGCCTTTGATGTAGTTGGTTCTGTGTTTTAACTGTCGCTTATATGTTGTCCATGTTTCGCACGCATATATCATGGTCGAGATCACCCCAGCACTATGAACTGATGCTTTGATTTTGACTGTTAGCTCGTGATGGCCAAAAAGTTTTTTCCTTAGGCTCCAATAAGCTCTCGATGCCACGCCGACTCTGTTTTGAATTTTATCGTCGGTGTTAGATTTACTATTTATTCATCAAGCTTTCAAGATAATTGAAATATTCAACATATTCAACATCCTCGTCCCAAATCTTTACTTTGCCTCTGCCAACGTTTTATGGGGCACCCATGATCTTATTTTAGCTTTCTTTACTACGTTGAAGAAGTTGCGCTAGTCATTTTTATCTGCAAATGCTCGAATTCCTTCAGCTATAGAAGTCAACCGGACAAATTTCATAGATTTTATCATTCTATAAACTTATATTTTATTTTGGCAATTGGGTTGTTCTGAAGAGACTGATAGGTATTTTGTTTTGTGCAGAATATATCTTTGATGAAATTGCTATTTTCAATGAACCAATCAGGTTGTTTCCGTGCCTGTAATATGCCTCCTATGGTAAATTTGCTCGATTCTATAATATTATTTATTATTATCATTTTGTTAGGTAGTGTGGACCAAATAGACTCTGGGCTCGCTTCTCTCTTTGTAAAACATTTAGATTTCTTCGGTTGTGTTCTGGAGATCGTTTATTATATCCGGAGAAGTAATTTTATCGATTTTCAAACGAGGATTTTGTATGATTTCGCAGAAATTCACTTATCGGGGTTTGAGTTTGTTTCGATCACAAGATCGCATAATCTATGGAGTGCCAATGAAGGGATCTTGGGTGCTGTCAGGTTCCTTGGTATTTATTTTTTGTCCTAAGATTGTCACAACTGAATTATGTGTGTATATTTTGCCAGTAATAATTCTCCATTGGAGATTGCCAATTCCATTCTTTCCTATGACGACAGGCCATTCTGATTACCTACTCTGGAATTTATGACCAGTCATGTGTCCAGAATGGATGATGAGAGGTTGGTCAAGGTTGAACGAAATGGCAAGCCAGCTTCTAGGAGACCAACAAGACGTCCTCTGAGGGGATGGAAGGATAGCTGGTCACAGGAGAAGGTGAAACAAGCCTTTGGTCTTCGAAAAGTACAAGGAGAAGAAAAAGAAGTCGATCAACTGATTTGGATGTTTTTGGAACTTTGATCAGGGTAGACTCCAGATTTTCATAAAAAATGTCTTTTGATTGTTAATTTGAAGGTGAAGTTGAAGCATAGCCGGTGATTACGATCATATAGGTGGAGTCAAGCAGTTGGTATTTCAGCGTAATTAAGCGTTCTTGTGGCAGCCATCGAGTTTCGGGACTAGATCAATTTCAATGGCATAGCCCACACCATAAATCTTAGTAGATCCAGAAGGATGGACCCCCAGAAAAAGCTATAACCACCATCTGTAAGACTGCCTTCATCTAATAACCTAGTCTCGCTTAGACGAGAAATATCCACATGGAGACGGTTCAATTCATGATTTATCATAGCAGTTCTTCTTCCTGCGTGATCTGAGGTGGTAGAGTCTTGAAGTGTTCGATCATTTCAGAATGAGAAGTCAATATATCCGAGAGGAAGGATATTTTACCTCCGAATAATTTTGCTCCACTGAAGCGACATATCTTGAGTAGCAGATGCTTGTGTGTATAGCCAAAAGAAGTTTATCTGTGGCACAGAAGGTATGTTGGCTATGTTCACGGAAATTCTTCTCCACCCATGCTCGGTAGCCAGAGCCAAAATTGCCGGAAAAGGGTGCACCACTCTAGGTGAGGTTGGCATTCGGGCAACAGAAGCTGTAAGATCATAAATTCAACTCTTGCTCTAGCGAAATAGGATTTGTAGTAATAATTCAATAGCCTAATACACTGATCAACAATTGCTAGGGATCACTTATGAACTTCTCTTCATTTGTATTTTTTTCCAGTTATCTCGTAAATATCTGTACATTATATGTTCTCTAAGGAAAAATTAAGATGTTTTGAGTTGATTATAACAAATTTTTCCTCACTTCATCGGCTCTTGTTCACTAAATCGATTATTATCTATAGGCTGTTACAGGTGGAGTGGAAAGCAATGTGGTATTTGTTATTAAATCTGTTTTTTTCTCTCGTTCAAACACATAAGGTGACAATAATTTAAGAAATGAGAACAATATCAGCTTATCAGTCATGCCGAGAAGACGTTTGGCTCCTGTGCAACTGGACCAAATCATACGGTGGAGACAGGAAGGTTTGTCCCAGCGAGAAGTGTCCCGGCGGTTGAATGTTTCGCAAAATGTTGTGAGTCGGGCTTGGAATAGGTTCATCCAAAACGACTCAGTAGCTTATGTTCATGGGGGAGGTCGGCAGCGCAGTTCAACAGCTGCCCAAGATCGTCTTTTGATCCTCAATGCTAGGAGAAATCCCACTTACCCGGCGTCGCGGCTCAATAGATCACTGAGTGTTGCAACAGGAGTTCTAATTTCGAACCAGACTGTAAGACGACGACTACATGTTCGTGGTTTGAGAGCACGTAGGAGGGTACAACATCCCTGTTTGAATAGGGAGCACCGGATTCATTGACGGCAATGGGCTGAGGAGCACCGCAATTGGACAGTTGAAGATTGGAGCCGATGTTTATTTACGGATGAGTCTAGATTTCGTTTGCTCAACTCCGATGGACGTATTCTTGCTTGGAGGGAAAGAGGTCGAAGGTATGCAGAACAGTTTATGGTACCCACAACAGCTTTTGGTGGAGGTTCTATATGTGTATGGGGAGGCATTTGTTTAAACCAACGTACAGAGTTGGTTGTTCTGCAAAACACCACAATGACCAGACAGAGATATCACGATATGATTATTGAACCCATAATTGTTCCGTTTGCGGCTGCCTTGGGCGAGAATTTCATTTTAATTGACGATAATGCCCGTCCACACCGTAGTCGTCTGGTTAATGAAGCGCTAGAAACTCATGCTATTGATAAGATGGACTGGCCAGCTCGCTCTCTAGACATGAATTGCATCGAACATGTCTGGTCTGAGATGTCTAGACAATTGTCAACCTTAAAACAACCGATCAATAACCTGGAGGACCTTTCTAACGCTTTACAGGATATTTGGACGAACTGGCCCAAAATTTTATAAATCGTTCGATTGAAAGTATGCCTCGTAGGGTAGAATGCTTGAGACGAGCTCGTGGGGGATCAACTAGGTACTAGCTTAACCGAAACTTCAGCCTTCTTGTGGTTTCATCATAAAATTTTTATGTTATTCAAACACAGAATTTTGAGTGTTCCTAATAAAGTCTTTTTTTCTCTCCAACTTTCCATTATTTCATTCTTTTCTCAAGTGAATCATATTAACAACTGAAAATACTCTGATATCTGACTAAATTTATAATCTTGGAGAGAATATTTCAGAAATAAATTTAGAGAAAGTAAGTGATCCCTATCAATTGTTGAGCAGTGTATAAGACTTTCTGAACAGCAATTATTGATAGAAGTAATAGGAAATAGCAGCACTATTAAAGACTTGAATTTTGGCCAAGAAGACCTCGGTGAAATAATCAATATCATGAAAGGAATTTTCATAACGACCGAGTAACTTGAAGACGTCTTCAAACCACAGATAAGTGCCAATTCCATCTAGTTTTCGTAGTCTGTCGATTTGACCTCTATTAATAAAATTGAAACATTTTCTGAACTTGTCAGCTTTTAAAAAAGCTACTTTCACCTCGAAAATGATAAAAGATGTCTGTTGAAACTTACGAAAAAGAACAATAAAAGATGATGGATATTGCCCAAATTATAATTATTTAGAAATAGTCTTTTTGGGATTAGAGCACGGGATCAAAAATTAGGACTTCATCTATTTTTTTTCTATATTAATTAACTACATATGTTTCGGCGTATACTAAGCCTTTTTCAAGTTTACGTGCTACAAACATAGTGACAATCACATCTAAAATGTACAATCAGATTATTAGGGGTTTCTTAACATTTCCACATTTTATGCTAGCCTACCTGTCCAACAATTCGTCTTAAAAATCAGAAAATTAAAATCATGTTCATTGTGTTGTGAACGCTGTCAACTAGAATCATTCTTCAAATTATCTCTTGTATATGCAGGTTTTCAATTTATCACCTGGAATGCCATCTGTGCATATGTGTGAAAATTGTTGATAGAATATTTTATTTTCACTAGTTCATTTTGGTGATGTTTTTCGAATACACTCACAGATGCCACCTCGACACAATTTTGATACCATTACAGAATGTTGTAGTAAATTTTGGATAGGTTTTCAGGTCTGTTCTATCATTTATTGAGTGTTTTCTCTTTGAATGTATATCATTTCTTGGAATGTCCTTATTTTGCTGTTGGTTTCTTTATGCAGAATTTTAAAGTTGTCAAAGTCAAATCTATGGTCATTCTCTCGTTCGTGCTTTTTAAGGGCTGTGGAATTTTTCGAATATTTATGGCCGTTGATCCTTTCTTTGATGTATTGTGTTGTTTGGCCTATGTAGATTCCTGGACATTCTTTGCATTTCAGTTGGTAAACACAATTTGATATTTTTCTCTCGGAGTTTTGGCTTTTAGCCTCGTGTAGAGTGGTCTCAGATTGTTTGTGGACTTATGTGCAATTTTGATGTCTGTGTCTTTGAAAATATGGTTGATTTTTTCGGACAAGTTTTTCACGTATGGAATTGCTATGTATATTTTATCTTTTTTTGAGCTTTCATTTTTATCGGAATTGTAAGCTGCATGAATTCTGTTTTTAAATATTTTCTCTATTAGTTTTTCTGGATAATTATTTTGTTTCAAGATTTCTTTGGCTTTTTTTATTGTTTCGATGCGATGTTTTGGTGATGTAAGTTTTATTGATCTATCTGCAATTCCTGATATAACACTTTTTATATTGAATTGGTGCTGTTGATTCATAGTTTAGGTATCTTCCTGACCATGTTTCCTTTGTGTGCCATATTGTTTCTATATTTGAGCAGTTTCTGTTCTGTATGAGCGTCATGTCTAAAAAGTTTATTTTATTGTTAGTTTCTATTTCTGTTGTGAATACTCATACTCATACAGAACAGAAACTGCTCAAATATAGAAACAATATGGCACACAAAGGAAACATGGTCAGGAAGATACCTAAACTATGAATCAACAGCACCAATTCAATATAAAAAAGTGTTATATCAGGAATTGCAGATAGATCAATAAAACTTACATCACCAAAACATCGCATCGAAACAATAAAAAAGCCAAAGAAATCTTGAAACAAAATAATTATCCAGAAAAACTAATAGAGAAAATATTTAAAAACAGAATTCATGCAGCTTACAATTCCGATAAAAATGAAAGCTCAAAAAAGATAAAATATACATAGCAATTCCATACGTGAAAACTTGTCCGAAAAAATCAACCATATTTTCAAAGACACAGACATCAAAATTGCACATAAGTCCACAAACAATCTGAGACCACTCTACACGAGGCTAAAAGCCAAAACTCCGAGAGAAAAAATATCAAATTGTGTTTACCAACTGAAATGCAAAGAATGTCCAGGAATCTACATAGGCCAAACAACACAATACATCAAAGAAAGGATCAACGGCCATAAATATTCGAAAAATTCCACAGCCCTTAAAAAGCACGAACGAGAGAATGACCATAGATTTGACTTTGACAACTTTAAAATTCTGCATAAAGAAACCAACAGCAAAATAAGGACATTCCAAGAAATGATATACATTCAAAGAGAAAACACTCAATAAATGATAGAACAGACCTGAAAACCTATCCAAAATTTACTACAACATTCTGTAATGGTATCAAAATTGTGTCGAGGTGGCATCTGTGAGTGTATTCGAAAAACATCACCAAAATGAACTAGTGAAAATAAAATATTCTATCAACAATTTTCACACATATGCACAGATGGCATTCCAGGTGATAAATTGAAAACCTGCATATACAAGAGATAATTTGAAGAATGATTCTAGTTGACAGCGTTCACAACACAATGAACATGATTTTAATTTTCTGATTTTTAAGACGAATTGTTGGACAGGTAGGCTAGCATAAAATGTGGAAATGTTAAGAAACCCCTAATAATCTGATTGTACATTTTAGATGTGATTGTCACTATGTTTGTAGCACGTAAACTTGAAAAAGGCTTAGTATACGCCGAAACATATGTAGTTAATTAATATAGAAAAAAAATAGATGAAGTCCTAATTTTTGATCCCGTGCTCTAATCCCAAAAAGACTATTTCTAAATAATATATAATATAGCACAAGAAAAATACATATTTATACCAAATTATAATTATACACGAGTTCCTTCATCAAAACATTATCGTTAAGAAACTCCGCTTGATTTATTGAAATTTCAATATAACTTCGGAATTCGGGTAAATTACGAACCGAAACGCAGATAGTAAAGAAAGCAATTTTCGGTATTTACTTTAGATTACTTTCACCTGTGTTGGAAAGATGTGGATACTTTAAGCTGTGTGTCCGATTTCCGAGAATTACACAACTGAAAACGATTCGTGCTCATCGCCTCAAAAAAGCCTTATTTTTTGAACAGAACTAGCTTTTGGGGGAATCGACGTTTCAGGTGAATTTTTAGGAAAATGTTGTTAATGGAATAGCTGCATATAAAAAAGATTCAACGAAAGACTATGTAAACTACTCAACGCAGCTTGTTATGCTTGTCAAAATACCTAGCCTTTTTTCACCTTGAAATATCTCTTAATGACAACCATCGCCGACCACAATTTTCTTGGTCCCCTTTGTGGTTACCTTCAGGGCACCTTAGATTATTACACCAACTACCAATAATATTTTAATGATATCGAAATAATATAAGAGCAGAAATAATCCACAAAGCCGTCCGTCTCTTTCTCGTGATTTTCAAATTCATCGTCCAGCAAAGATAATTTCTTATTGCTCAGTTTTTACCACATCAAGACCCACTTGTGTCCAACAAATTCTCATTTGAGAATTTCCGGAAAGAACGTTTGAATAAATCCCATGCACTCAGCTCTAGTTTCGTTATTATCTACTTTTGAAAACTGGCCATTAGGACACGAGTTCCCCTCATAAACGGAATGAAAATATATATTTCAGAAGGCCACTATGAAGGAGAATATGGCGATGATTTCTGGGCAGGCAAACAAACGGCTAAAGGGCAATAACTCCACACTTCTTCCGGGCGGTATAGCAGGTCCCATACGACTTTTCTTAATAACGAGCGAGCGGTAATCCCCAGTTGATTGATTGCCCCCAATGTTGGTCACAGGTTTTTCAGCGAAAAGAATAGGAACTAGTTTTCACATCTGTATTATCAAAGCCAATAGTTGATAGAAGATCTATCATAAGATGAAACTATAAGGTTTTACCATGTAGCAAAGAAATATTTGAAATAATTGGTTGGGCCTCTGACAAATGTTTCTATTCGAATTTATACGAACCGATAGCGATCTGCAACACCCAGAAGGCACCTTTGAAGTTGTATCTTTTTTAAAAAATATACAAAGTACAGCAAGCAGTAAATGATTGTAATTTGAAGACGAAAAAAAATTTAGAAAGCACTGACGTGAGGTCAGGTTGCTTTGGCGCTCTTGTTGAGCTACTTGCGAGTAAATATTCAAACCATAACAAATCTATAAGCACTCTGATCAGGTGAACAATAGTCTTCTACTATACTATGGAACAATGTGATGCAAATATGAACGCCTAATGAATGAACAAATCTATATCCCAAATTAAAAATAACTACTCATAATTTTCCCCAAGTTCTGTTCGAAGCTATAATTCCCTTCCCCTAAAAACTTACGTCAGTACTTTTCTGAATTTTGACAACGTATATTATTTCAGCCACCGAGATTCAATTCCATCTCTATGATTTCCCGTAATGAAAAATTTTGAATAATAATACGCCAACTGATTAATGCGCCCGGCATTTGTCAATCGAATATCGATCTGTGATGGCCATAGTTCAGAGAAAATGAGTAATTGGGAATTGAGTAATTGAAGAAAATGATCATATCTTTAAATGGAAAAGAGCTCCGACAATGAAAGTTGAGGATAAGTAAGATACCGATCACCTCAATATATTCACAAATTTTTATTGAAATCCAAAGGATGTCCTACGAGATATTGAGTATTAAAAAAATTTTTTTTTGGGAATTTTTTAAAAATTTTCTATCGTGACGATTTCTGCGAAATTTTGCGAGCTGTTTTGTTGCAGCCTTCCTCAACGATATTTCAAGTATCAACTTGATCGGATGGATATTCTAGTAGTTATTGAGGAAAAAAAATTACTTTTGATAAGATTTACCGTGATTATTTAGACACTACCTGAAATCTTGCATAGATGCTATAATATTGTATTCTCCTTCTTGAAAGATACTATCCCTATCAACATGTAGTTTATGTGTTAACGCTGCCAAAGTCAGTGGGGGCTGGGTTTGAAGTTTTCTACTCATATCCCAAACATATTCTATGGGAGATATCTCCGGATATCTCGGCGGTTATGGCAAGGGATTCATATATTTTGAATATTTTGTATCGAAAAAGTGTAAGCTAACCTTAGCAACATGGAGTCGGGCATTACCTTGCTGAAATATTGGATTCTCTAGCCAGTTTAGGCAAGGAAAGGTATACGGCTCCAATATTTCTTGAAGGTAACACAGCGCTGTTATCACACTGTACTACTGTCAGATGTACATAACGCTCATTATCAAACTGAGTTTCACGTTTTTCTCCTAGACATCGACTAACCCTTCTTTAGCCATAATGTGCACCCAAGAAGATGCGAGAATAATAAGAAAAGACTGCCTGATGTCCTTACATATTCCACTGTTAAGAGTCTCTGTACCACTGTGATGGTTGACGGCGATGCTCAATCGTCAGACCTAACAGAAAATGTGGTCGATAATGCTCAGTCAAAGACTTGTAGAAGACCGTTCGGACAGTAAGAGCATGGTCTTGTTGTCCTATCGGCTCATCAGAAAAAACATCGAGTCTTTGCTATTCGGTTTAGACGTGTATGTCTGTCAACATCTATATGGAAATTCTTGCGTAGGAATGAGTAGTTCAGAGGTGCGAATTGTCAATTCGAAGAAGTCAATATCGTGGAATTGCTGTAAATGTGAGAGTATTGGAAGTGATATTATGTCACTCAAGAGTATAATTGTCTCTCTACAAAAAGAAATAAGTGATCTTCGATCATCCATTGCCAATTCTCCATCTCAGGCAATATAAATACAGGATGAATCTTTTGATGAAATCGTACAGGAGCTGGAGGATCGTATGCAACGCAAGAACAATATAATGCTTTATGGTTTGGTGGAAGCTCCTCAGGATGTGTCTGCGGAGGATAGAGCTCAAATGGATGTTCAGAGTGTTGAAGAAGCCTTGAAATTCGTGGATCCGGATGCTCGCCTGGACATCAAGCAGGTTTTCAGAGTTGGAAGGTCTTGTGGGCCAGATGGGAGGCCGCGACCCGTGAGGATAACTTTGGATTCAGGTGCAGCGGTGCGTCGGCTCCTAGTCAGGTCCAAAAATCTCAAAAAGTACAGAAAACATCCAAACTTATTCCTTTCATCAGATTGTACTCCGCGACAGAACGATCATTTCAAGCGAGTGAAGGCTGAATTCGAGCGTAGAAGAAATGACGGTGAAAGTGTCCAGTTGAGGTTCATTCGGGGTGTACCCACAATCAAGCCTTTAAACTAATGTTGCCCAATTACAGACATAATGAACTCTCGTGTTTCTATCAAAATGTACGGGGGTTAAACACTAAAACTCACGATTTTTACTGTTCCATAGCCGCCTCTGATTATGATATCATTTGCCTTAGTGAAACATGGTTACAAGGGAGTGTTTACACATCGGAACTTTTCACCGATAATTATTGTGTACATCGCTGTGACAGAAATTTAGCTTTGTCTCAGTCCTCGACTGGGGGGGGGTGTGCTGCTTGCCGTTGATGAGAGGTATCGCTCTGAAACCTTAGATCTCACGGTGTTGCGCAGTCTGGCTCCTTCTATAGATGTGGTGGGATGCAGGTTGTATACTGGATCGATGTATGTGTTTGTCTTTGTAATATATATTCCTCCTAACACAAGCATTGGTACATATGGACTTTTTTTTTGATGCTCTTTGCTCTATGGATTTTATACAGGATAAAAATGTATTATTTGTTGGCGACTTCAATGCACCTTTGTTCAACAGCGGCCATAGTACGGATGACAGGTCAGTCGCAATTTCAATGTTCTCGGAGATATTAGATCTCGGGCAATTTAATAATATCGTTAATTGCAACGGTAGAATGTTGGATCTCATACTGACAAATTTACATCTGTCTTCACTGGGCTTGGCGTCGGGTTTGGTTGACATTGATTCACATCATCCTCCTTTCTGTTTATATTTCGGTGAGCAATTACCTTGTTCCGATAATTTTGGAGTTCTTGATAACATCAAAGAGTTCAATTTCAGGAAGGCTGACTTTCGGCTGATGTACGAAATGATAGGTACCCATGACTGGTCTGAGGTTATAGATGCTTCTCACCCGGATGAAGCTTGCGACATTCTTTACTCGGCTTTGAATAGCATTTTTGCAGCCACTGTTCCGTATAAGAAATTCAGGACACGAAGATATCCGCATTGGTATACGTCGGAACTTATTAAGTTAATACGCCTAAAAGAAAGCTACCGTCGTAAGTACAAGCGTACCAGTGATGCCTGTGATTTAAATCAATTGCGAATTGCTAGAGCTAATGTCAAATCGAAAACTAAAGAACTCTGCCGAGAATATATCGCTTCCGCAGAGCGCTCAATAAATGATGATCCGACCCAATTTTGGGCTTTCATGAAGGACAGAAAGGGGCACACAAGAATTCCTGGTGTGATGAGGTATGGTGACCACAGTTATAGCAGCCCTGTTGAAATTGTTGATTCATTTGCTAGTTATTTCGGGCCCGTGTATGAAGCTGACGTCCGGGTGAGTTGTGAGGGAATTGGGGAGAGTTGTAATAATCGGAATTTCATTTCAATAGACAGTGTATCTGAAAGTGAGGTTAGATCGGCAGCCCGTAAACTCAGTAACAAATTGACGGCTGGTCCAGACTTGATTCCGAGTTTCGTTGTGAAGGACTGCATCGGTGTGCTATCGCAGCCACTCAAGCATATTTTCAATTTAGTTTTAAGGACTCATACATTTCCAACAAGATGGAAGGTGGCAAAAATTATTCCTGTGCTAAAGAGGACAACTCCTCCGTTATAAGTAACTATAGGCCTATATCCATATTGTCTAACTTTTCTAAATTGTTTGAGATACTTTTGTTTAATGCCATATATCCTAAAATTAGAAGTAGCATCTCATCTGAGCAGCATGGATTCATGAGTAAAAGATCGTGCTCAACTAACTTAATTACATTTTCGCATTTCGTTTTCGACAGATTGGATTTGGGTGGGCAGGTTGATGTTGTATACACAGATCTTCAAAAAGCTTTTGATAAGATTCATCATGGAATTCTAATTGCGAAAGTTAAGAAAATTTTTGGTTTTTCCGGTGAGCTAACTGATCTGATAGAATCCTATTTGAGTAACAGTACGCAATTTGTGCAAATCGAAAATTGTAGGTCTAGAGAATTTGCGGTTTCCTCGGGGGTACCTCAAGGGTCAAACCTGGGGCCCCTTTTGTTCATTATGTTTATTAATGATCTCTTACCGAAGTTGAGTAACTTGAAGTTGGCCTACGCTGATGATTTCAAGGTCTATGCCGGCATATCATCCACTGCTGACTGTTTGAGTCTGCAGGAGGTCATTGATGTTGTTAACTTGTGGTGCAAATGTAATAGACTTCAATTGAATATTCTCAAATGTAGCGTAGTATCTTACTCGCGGAGGAAACGGTTGATTCAGTTCGATTACAGTATTGAGGGTGAGAGTCTCTCCCGGCTGACTGAGATCAGGGATCTGGGCGTGGTATTCGATCAAAAGTTTTCATTCATACCGCATATTACTCAACTGATATTGTCAGCGTGTAAAATGTATGGCTTTATTGTGAGGGGTGCAAGATTGTTTGAGAATTCGGCAACTATAATTCGTCTGTTCAATGCCTTGGTGAGAAGTAAGCTCGAGTATGCGTGCCTTATTTGGCGCCCTATATATGACTGTCACGTTCGCCGTCTTGAGACTATTCAGAGAAGGCTTTTAAAGTGGCTTTCATTTCGCGAGGATGGACAATATCCTCCTAGAGGATATGATCATAAGATTTTGTTAACCAGATTCAACTCGAAAAGCCTTGAATGCAGAAGAGGATTGCATGCCATCAAGTTCCTGCATGGTCTTCTGGTTGGCGGACTTGACTGTGTTGAGTTGCTGAGTAAACTCGATTTTCTCGTGCCTCGCCGGGGTGCCAGAACAAAGTGTCTTTTTTATATAAATACACCTAGAACTAATTTGCTTCTACAGTCACCGATGAGATACGCTTGCACCGTTGTTAATAGTATATCGGACAGATGTGATCTGCATTTTCATTCTCTGAGTTATATTTGTAATTTGTATTCACTTGAAAATGATTGATATTATTTTGATTATGAATGAATCATGTATGGTATATTGGTCTGTTTCTTTATGTTTTATGTAACTGCCTCAATGCATTTTCTGTCAGTTTCATCAGCGCGCTTTTGCCTACATTGTATTGCAGGGTGGTTTTCATGATACTCATTTTATTGTAATTTCTATGTTTTAATTTCCTGTAATTGGGTGTTCATTGCCTGTTGGAAATAAAGGCTTATTATTATTATTATTATTATTATTAATTAGTGCCTCTTCGACGCCTACTGACTACTATTATATTTTTCCATTTTAGGCATTGTCAAATCACGGTTGACAACAGTAGTCGGATTTCTGTTGGCACTGTTAGCGATTTCGCGAAATGATATCTCCGCCTACCGTAGACCAATAATTTGTTCTGTTTCAAATGCACTTATGGCATTTTATGCTTGTTGCCCTGGTGCGAACAAATGCTGCACCGTTCGATTGTATCGTTTACCGCTTATAATTTCGGTGCAAATATTTTTAGAGTTGGTGTTTTCTCTTTACCCGTAGGTTGCACTCCTTGCGCACTGAGGTCAACACTGGCTACAAAATTCGCTGCATCAGTTTCAGTGCAAACATGGCGGACAATATAAACAATGTTTTATTATATTCAGAGTTGAATAAGTTGATAGTTTCTATTGATAGAAAACCTTCAATTGCCGACCAAGTCATAACTTATTTATCCTGCCACCCATTAACTAATAAGCTTGCTGCTTTTAGGAGCCTTTTCAATAGACTTCTTTCTGTACCTTTGTCGCTTGAGAATTTCAAAATGTAGTATGATAAAATTTTACGAATAGCCTTAAATTACGGTTTTCCTATTGACATGGTTACAAAATTGTATAATAAATTATGTATGTCCTTTGAGATCAAATCTATGACTACACTTCGCCCCATAGAAGAATGGTCTAAAGTATTTCTGAGCTTACCCTACATTCCAGTCGTTTCGGATGCCTTGAAGAAATTTTTTCGTCAATACGATATCCGTGTTTCTTTTAGACTGGGAAGAACAGTTATCATAGAGCAAAGATTCTTTGCCTCCCACGAAGAAAATATAACGATTGCTCATGTGGTGATTTTTAAATAGGAAGAACTTTCAGAAGCATCAAAGTGAAAACCCAAGAACATTTTTGAGCCATAAATTATAACACCCCTGAAAAATCGCAGAACACATTTTAAACAACTTAAATCCTCCACTTCTACTTCTCCCACAGTTTTGTGCTCTCCTTCCAGTGTTCAAGTGTTTCCATTTGCGATACTCCTACAAATTCATTGAACACACAACAGGAATTTCCCTAATTGGTGGTTACTCCACACCTTCTTCATGTTAACCGTTTCTCACCGCGGTGACTCCGCCATTATGTCGTATTTTTGCTACCGTCTCCTTGTTTCTTTACATTGACCATTTCCTTTATTCTTCTCATTCAGTTTGCTTTCGATTCTCAGTTTACAATATAGATAGAGCTGCCATCTCAGTTCTCACTCCCTTCAGGAAAATGTCAGATTTGTTTTGGCTTCTCACTCTGACCTGTCTTTCTTTGTTTGAGGTGAGCTCTTATTGATTGATAAAATTATTCTTTCTTCTTATTTTGTGAGAAGGTTCAAATGTTCGAACTCATTCAATTTTCATTCTTTCTCCTCTTGTTTACATTGTGATATGATTTATTTGTCCTTTTGAGTGTCTGAAGACCTGAAGATTTAGGTCGAAAAATGTAGCAATATTTATGAATATTGAAGCCAAAATCGTATTTTCTCTTTAAAATATAAACAAAACAAAAGTTCAATTTTTGCTCTTTGTGAAGAATTTCTGGTATCATATTCATCTTCCAGTGGAGATTCACAATTTTTGACTAGTTATAAAGCTGCTGAAAAACCACAGATTAGGGGAAGGGAAAATGAGCCAAATCCAACAAAAGTTGCTCCCGCATGAAACACTTCCAAGAAAATGGTCGCCTGCTCTTTCAGAAAAACTGGACATGTGGCAATCGTACCACTAGAACAACGCAGAACAATAAATTTTGAGTGGTACACAATTATTTGTTTGCAAGTTATCTTTGTAGAAATCAGAAAAACCAATCGCCGAAGATCGATCACCCTCTCTCAAACGTCGGCTCAAACAACTTAATATTTGAGCACTCAAAACATCGATTTGATGAGTCATCCGCCGCATAGTCCTGACTTGGCACCTAATGAATTCTTAAAAAAAAATAAAATAAGGAGTCAACGTTTTTCGTATTATCTGAATATACTGTAATCATTACACATGAGGATCAAGCCCAATGTAAATGTGACGAGCTTCAAGTGACGGTAAAGTTGAATAACCAGACCATGATTGTTTTCAAATCTTGCTTTAAGGTATATAATAAATATTTCGAAAACTCACATGAGAATAAAAGAAATCCAAGACCCAAAAATCAGTCGTATAAATATTTATACCCCCTCATACTTAATCTAAAAGTCACAAATACTTTGAGTCTCGCGATGAAGTTGTATAAAAATCTCCTTTCCTAGCTTGATGTAATTCTCAATGAAGGTTTGTGGTATTTTTTCTAATGTAACCCTTATATATCTTGAAGATTTATGTAAGTAAATGAACTCCTATATAATATTTGTTTGCTCTAATACCTATAAGAAACGTCTTGAATAAAGGTTCATTCCTTAATCCTTTTATAGAACTGAAATCTGTTGCGACAAGTGTTTGAACCCATTACATTCTTCATAGCTCATATCTTCGAACTGAATAATCCAAATGAATTCAAAATTTGTTGGAGCTTTATAACAAGTGGTACGCATTATTCCAATTACTCTAGCTCTTTCAGGTAAGATTTTCGAGTTATAAAGAAACTCTAAAAACTGTCATAAATCATTATAAAATTGATTTGGAATTTGGAATAATGGTGAGAAATTTGCTCTTTTTCATGGATCCGAACGTGACTGAAAGATACTGAAAGTTCGGTGATGTGTCTCTCTATGCTTCGCATTCCATGACTATAATCATGGAATTCGGAGTATTTGCTGAATGAGAGAATATTTCTACGTGTGTAAAATAAGCAGTTGTGAATATAAATAAATGGAAAACAAACAATTTTACTCAGAATAAAACAGGGCCTGCAGGCCTCCCTCGGCTTTAAGCAAAAAATTAAACGAATTATTTTCTTTAGGGAAATGAAAACTGCATATGCAAGTAAATAGTTGGAGTTTATAAGAGCATCACGTGATAACCTGAGTTTTATTCGTCTCAGAGCATAAAATGCGCTACTCAGCTTTCTACATACAAAACCTGCTTGCTCTCTCTAAATCGAGAGTAACAGTTCCTGAAAATTTCATCTTTTTGGCGTGAAGGGAGAAGAAATAGCTGAAAATTCAAGACGAAAAACAGTTTTTTGTGAATAACTCAGAAAATATCCACTTTAGGGCAAGGGTGTGATGCATATACTCACATTATTTTTTAACGTAGATTCAATATTTGCCATAAAAAAATGGGGTTCTAATTTGAAAAAATTGATTTTTCACGATTTTGTCATCCCTAACATTGAAAGCGATTTCTTCACCCCCTGTATCATGAATCGCGATTTCGATTTTTGAAGTGGATACATCAATCTCACATTTTGAAAAATCCCAAAAATGAAAATTTTCCATCCAAAAACCTCGAAGTGTTCTAATTTGAAAAACGGAAGTTGACGTCATGTCCGGAAAAACCGGAGGTGCTCATGACTTGAAAATATTTTAGGTTTCATCAGCATCGTGAAATACTCATAGGTGATGAATTTCATGAAAATACGTTCAGTAGTTTCCCGTATAAATATGGGCGAGGTTCCTCGTGAAAGGCCCTGTATATATATAGCTGTTCCACCATACTGCCTAGTAGGCCGACTGTATGAAGTTGTTTACTCTGAGATGTTATAAGCGATTTCAAATTGTCGATTTCTCAAAGTAACGTAGATAATATTCCACCTTCAATCTTCATATTTATATATCTGTGAAATATCTGATAATCTTGAAGTAATTGCAAAAGATCATAGCTTTGAAGAAGAAATGAATACATCTAGTATTTTGTGACATTCTACTGAAAAGAGGAGATATATTGAATATAATTGCCCTGATCTTATGTAAAGTATGGGTGATTATTCGAGTATTCATATAGTTTTGAGAAAAGTTGCTCTTGTTGAAAAATAATGATAAAAAATGTTGTGAATTATAATCTATGCTTATTAGTGTTGGAGTTAATTCAATTTTTTTTCCATTAGGATTTGCCGATATTGCCTTTCATCGAACTGATTCTTCTGTTGGGAATCTATTTTTACCTCGAAACATGCGAAACGTCTTGAATTACATAACTTTTATATTTGTAATCTATGAATTATTGAATCACTTGGGAATTCACAGGCTCAAACTAAGAAATGAAAGATGAAACAGTTAAAATCTATGATATTTATGGAATATAAAAAATTTAGAAAGCACTGACGTGAGGTCAGTTGGCTTAGGCGCTCTTGTAAACCACTTACAATTATTTAAATTTTGAAAAATCATATCTCCAGAACTATTAGCTTGTCGAAGTCGAGAGTGGTATTTTTGTATACGTCTGATAAAACTGCACTATAAAAAAATTTTTATTTGAACAGTGTCATTTGAAAATAAATTTTTTTTTTGTTACTCCGAACCTATTCGGCCGATTTGACCGAATAACGAACTTAGCCGAGATATTTATACCTCAAACCTATTCTGAAAGTTTCAACTCTCTAACTTCATCCGTTCGAGAGTTATCGTGTTCACGGAACGGACGGACGGACGAACAGAATCGATTTTGACCACGGATTATTCATCAGTAGGTCCAAACAAAACGATTGATACCACTTTTGCCCAAAAATTCGAAAGTCACAGACATTTGGGCAAATTGATAAGCACTCTGTTCAGGTGAACATGAGCGCCAAAAACAAAGCATTAGATGATTCAAAGAATTAGATAAAATAAAATAATCGATTAGAGTATTGGAAAAATTGATGGGTATTTTCTTATGAAGTGTGTCATTAAATTGTGAATAAAATCAAGAATATTTTTACCAATACTCTCTTGGAAATTCACTAACAGAAAAATTTAGTCTGATTTCCAGCTAAAAAATCATGAATTATGAGTTTTTATCATAAATATTACACGTTGGAACCATAAAGAGGAACAGGTTCATAAAAGAGTATGTCTCTTCAATTTTATGGACTATCATAAAGCAAAAGCTGAATTTTGTGTCTAATCTTGAGAAGAATCCACTGGTGGCTTAGACCAAGTTGGAACATTAAATCGTTTACAACTTTGCTACGGGACAGAATTGAAAAAAAAAGGTTTTTTTATCTTCAAGTATCTGTAGTTCATAAGAACGCAGTGGTAGAAAACTCTTGAATAATAATGATCCTGTATATAATTGATGAAATATTTCCTAGTTCATCTGGCAGAACTTACTTTAGAACGTTATGTGATTATCTTGTTTTCTATCAGAGTCAGTTCTGATTCGATCAGAATATATGATATTTTGATGATGATTTTGAATTCTATCCTGTTGTTTTTCTGTCGACTAGTTAGGGGAAAATTCATTGCTGGAGCTCGCGGTTGCCATGGATTCAAGATTGAGGTTCAACGGAAATTATGATCAATTATTCTCGAAAATATTCACTGAGTCTTTCCTAATTAGTTATAATCTCCGCCTCAAGCTTGAAACCTGAAGGAGGTCCGTAGCATTCTGCTTAATATTTAGTATTGTGTAAAATCCTGCTGGAAGTAGTCGAATTTATTTAATTTTAATTCTTCTTTCGAGAGCAAAATGTGCTGACTTAATTTTCACGATCTTTCTCGAGATAATCCGTGATTCTAAATTTCAACGAATTTGTCTCAATTAGCTATAATTCAGTCTGTTAAATGTTTTATTCATTGCTATTTATCTTCTAGTGAATATAAAGAAGGCACTTCGATAAAGGGCATCTAGCCAGACTGATTTACAACAAAAAAATCTAACTGAAACTTATGAATTTCTAATGAGTATGTTTTGGATCGATAAACTGAATTGATACAAAACAATTTCCTCGGTTTACGTGGAGTAAAAATTTTTGTTTTATATGCAACAATCTGGAATTTGGTTTCCTGTATAACTCCAAGAATCAAGTTGTAACTAAAATGTTATTTGATTCAGGTTTGAAAAAAATACGCAGAATTTCGGACAAATGGAAAAATTCCCAAAAAAGTTCTTCCAATACTTCATACCAAGAAGATATTTGTCCTATTTGATCAAATTATTGTGCATGCATGGACGTTACTGATATTTTACACATTCTCAAATATCGTTGTTGTAGCCGTCTTCGACAAGGAGATATTTTTTCATTAAGTCGAAGGGAAGAAGTCAATAGTTGAAGCTAATATTGATTAATTACGTCAAATTTTACGTTCCTTATCGACTCAAGGCTACGTAAAACTTTTTAACGGCCGTCGAAAACAAAACTACAGAAAATTTACCATTATCCGGAACCCCTATTCAACTCAAACTTACAGGACATAATGAATAACGAAATAATGTATTTTATCCAACTTTAATGTAGTGCTCCTAACAATCATTTAGAAGTTTCAGAAAATTAGATTCCGAAGAATCATTGATTTTGAGTTATACAGATTTCAACATACCTATAAGTTAGTTCAGTGGTTTGGCCAAGAAATTTGGATATAAATCATCCTCATCCATCAATTTATTGCGGTGATTTCAATTCTCACCACGTAATGTGGGGTTATAATAATAATGATAGAAGTGGAATAGCTTAAGCTGACTGGATGGAAGATAATAATTTCTATTTAATTTTTGATGGAACGGATGTACCTTCTTTTCATTCTTCTCGATGGAACAGAGGCTACAATCCTGACCTCTGCCTAGTGTCTTGTCACAATGCTTGCAAACCGCTTCCTGTAAAGCGTAAAATTCTAGGTATTTTTCCTCATAGCCAATATAAGCCTATTCTGTTGACTTCAAGAAGTTTAATTCAATATTCTGAATGTTTAAGAAGACCTCGTTGGAATTTCAAGAAATCGGATTGGATTGAATTTGCTGAGAAGGTAGACAGAGATATTAGGTGGATTAAATCCACTCACGACAACTATCACAGATTCTTAGGTGTTGTGAAAGCCGCAGCAAAAAAACTTCGTTCCAAGAGGTTTCTGGAAATATTATATTCCAGGTTGGTCGAAAGAAACCGATAATTTGTACAAGGACTATCAAAAATCACCATCCTTTGATGAATGTGAAAGGCTTATGAATTCTATCAATACAAGCCCAAATGATAAATGGGATAGTGTTTTATCAAAAATTAATTTCACACATTCGAGTAGGAGTTCATGGGATATATTAAGAAAATTAGGTGAAGCTACTCCCCTTGCCTCATCATCATCAAAAATTGATCCAAGATCAATCGCTCGCCGCCTAGTTGATGTATCTGAATCAGTCAATATATCCCAATCTAAAATGAGGAACTTAAAGAAATAGTTACTCATATTCAGGAGATCAGCTCCTACTTTAGAACATGTGTCATATCCATTCAATATAGATGAATTGAGGGCTGCAATCAAATCTACTGAATCTCGAAAAGCAGCAGTTTTTGACGGAATTCATCCAGAATTCATCAAACATTTGGGAAAAAAGGCCTTATCTTGGTTATTGTCTTTCTATAACATTATTCTGAATTCAGGAAAATTTCCTCCCTAATTTCGTAAGGCTAAAGTAATAGGTATTTTTAAAAGAGGAAAAAATCCTTGTGATTCTAGTAGTTATCGACCCATCAGTTTAAAGAGTGTTCCTTTCAAGATATTAGAAAGGCTAATTCTTTTTAGAATTGAATCTCCTATAGAAAATGCTCCACAAAATTTCCAGGGAGGCTTTAGGAAAAATATAAATTGTTCAGATCAGGTTCTCAGCCTTACAACTTTCATAGAATCAGGCTTCAATAATAGGTTGAAAACAGGAGCTTTTCTCATTGATTTATTTTCGACATATGACACTCGGTGGAAAGATGGATTAATTTTCAAACTCTATACCCATCTGAAGTGAGGGAAATAGGTACGATTATTAGAAAATAAGTTATCTAATAGAAGGTTCCGTGTTTTTATTGACAATAAGAGTAGCAATTTCAAAACATTGAAAATCAACCATAAAACATCAGTCAGATTGCTTTGGCGCTCTTGTTGAGCTACTTGCGAGTGAGTATTCAAACCATAACAAATCTATAAGCACTCTGATCACGAGTATAATAGTCTTTTCCCGTACTATGGGACAATGTGATGCAAATATGAACGCCTAATAAATGAACAAACCTATATCTGAAATCAAAAATCACTACTCATAATTTTCCCCAAGTTTTGTTCGAAGCTATAATTCCCTTTTCCTAATAACTTACGTCAGTGCTTTTCTGATTTTTGACAACGTATAATATTTCAGCCACCGAGATCGAATTCTATCTATGTTTTCCCGTTATGAAAAATTTTGATTAATATCATGCCAACTGACACTGATTAATGAGCCCGGCAGATGTCAATCGAATATCGATCTGTGATGGCCATCGTTCAATGAAAATCATCGGGACGTATGTCATTTCTGTTTTCTCTTGAGTGAATTAAAAAAATTAAGAAAGCACTGACGTGAGGTCAGATTGCTTTGGCGCTCTTGTTGAGCTACTCGAGAGTAAATATTCAAACCATAACAAATCTATAAGCACTCTGATCACGTGAACAATAGTCTTTTCCCGTACTATGGAACAATGAGATGTAAATATGAACGCCTAATGAATGAACAAACCTATATCTCAAATTGAAAATAACTACTCATAATTTTCCCCAAGTTTTGTTCGAAGCTATTATTCCCTTTTTCTAAAAACTTACGTCAGTGCTTTTCTGAATTTTGACAAGGTATATTATTTCAGCCACCGATATTGAATTTTATCTCTATGGTTTTCCGTTATGAAAAATTTTGATTAATATTACGCCAACTGACACTGATTAATGATCCTGGAATTTGTCATTAGAATATCGATCTGTGATGGCCATCGTTCAGAGGAAATCATCGGGACGTATGTCCTTTCTCTTGAGTAAATGAAAAAAATGATCATACCTTTAGATGGAAAAGAGCTACGACCATGAAATTTGAGGATAAGTAAGATATCGATCACGTCAATATAATCACGAATTTTTATTCAAATCCGAAAAATATCTTATGAGATAGTGAGGATTAAAAATTTTTTTTTTGGGAATTTTTTAAAAATTTTCTAGTGAGACGATTTCTGCGAAATTTTGCGAGATGTTTTGTTGCAGCCTTCCTCAACAATATTTCAAGTATCAACTTGATCGGATGGATGTTCTAGTAGTTATTGAGGAAACAAAATTTCAGATGCGCATAACTTCTGAACCGTCCGACGGATTCGGCCCAATAACGAACTTGACCGACATATTTGGACAATTAACCTATTCTGAAAATATGAAAACTCTAGCTAATTCCTTTGGGATGCTAGAGAGGATACGGCCGGCCGGTCGGACAGACTCAACTTTCGCCACAAATTCTTCATCAGGGAGTCGAGCCCAATCGATTGAGACCATTTTCGGCTCGATATTCCAAAATTACAGACATTCGGGCAAAATGATAGGCACTCTGTTCGGGTGAACAAGAGCGCCAAAAAAGTTATGACACTATTTGTTCATATCACTAAAAAAGTAGTCTAGTTTCATAGGCTATCTGAAAAGGTGTAGGAGTTGGTATTCGTGTGAGAAAAACATAAGCAATATAAAATTTCACTGAGTTTAGGTTTAGTGTATTTGTTACTTGACTTTCAGGCTGAGCAGACTTTTCCAGGTGGTCTCTCTGGAAAAGAGGAGAGTTCTGCACAAATCCACAATACGCAGCATACAATCCCTCTAAAGAACGGAAGGCCCTCTGCGGAGAAGGCAATAAGATTCCTCCCACCCCAAGGCCCAATTTGTCTTGAGATATCAAATGAGCAAATGTATGGAATTTTATTTATTTATTTATTTATGTTTTTACTGGCTTACCTAGGTATACATATATCAATGTACACCCCTCAGAAGCTAATTAAAGCTTGTGCTAGTTAGGTTAACTAGTGTGTGTTCTGTGTAGGCTTTGTTACTGTGTCCTTACGCCACCTTAGGCACAACACTGTTAATTTTAGACCCAACAGTGAATGGTGGCCGCATACCGAAAGCTAGAAAATTTCTTTCCTAGCCCCGGACTTGAACCTACGACACGACGGGTTTCCACGTCAAAGGTCAAGGCTTTATTCCACTAAGCTATGCGACACGCATAAACTATTATATTTATTTTTCTACAAATCTTGCTCAATGTGAGTTCCACAGTTACGGATACAAGTTCGAATAGGTTTCCTGACTTCTGTTCGTGTGAATGTTGCATGTAATTTCTGTGCTGCATCCTTTATTTTCTGTCTGAGTGCATCTTCATTATTAATATCAGTTGCATAAATTTCATGTGCCCCCAGATATAAAAATTTGAAGGTGTCAGGTCAGGATTGCGCAGTCCATGTAATTCGCCTACCTCGATTTATTCACCTGTTGGGATAATTCTTGTCAAGTCATTGCTCAGGCGGTAATGAGCTGGGCAACCATCGTGCTGTTTCGGAATTTGTCAGGGATATGATTTAGTAGATGCGGTTATTCATTACGCACGAAATCTGCGTTGTTAAGCACCTGGCTTCAATTTCTTTGGATTTTTTATTTATAGGTCAACAAAATATTTCCTAAGTCCGTAACAGTTCATTATATCATCGAATTCAATATTGGAGTAAGCAGCCATAATAGACAATAAAGTTCAGGGAAATTACGGAAAAAATGGATAGAATTAGCGTGTTCTCAAACTACGTTTTACGTTGTTACGCGTATTCTATTCAAGGCGAAATAATGAACTTCTAGGTAATTGTTTGAGCAGTGTATGTTCTCTTCTTTTACATAGCGGCCAAAGTTTGAATAAATCTCCGCTTCATATGCGCGCATGTTTATAACAGTTTTTGCGATGAATTTTCTTTCTCGAAACCCGACGAATAAACATATGAAGAACGAAAAATTCATTATTCTGGTATCACGAAGAGAACTACTTATATATTTATTGAGATTTCCTTCGGGGATTTAGAGCCCTCCTCGTATAGAAGCTAATTAAGGAAAATTCGTATTATTTTCTGACTGATCTCGAAAATCGAGGATTTTATCAATAATTACTTCAGATACCTCACGATAACCCCAACCACCATCAAGGGTGAGCTAATATTATAGTCTTCAGGAAGGAAAATTCGAATCGTCCATATTGTTTAATTTTAGAGTTTTTTATTGTATTTTATTTCACTTTATGAGATTTTAAATATACAATCGTATTTCCTTTTGGATTGCCGTGGGCTACTAAATGTATTACTGGAAGGACTATTGGAATTTTGGGTTGAGATAGCTGCCAGGAATACTTTTGTATTACTTGACAGATATAATTTCGGATAAGTACCCCCCAGAGGACATTCATTTATATTTGGTATATTTAAAAATAGTAGTTGTTAGTTAGTAGAAAGATTCAGTAAGAGATAGATTTAGATACCGATAGGAAGAATAGGCTTTTAGTAATTAGAAAAATAGGTTTAGCATAAGCATAGTAAAGTTTCAGAATAAAAATATAGCATAAGCAGTACAGAAATTCAAATTTTTTTTCCTGCCAACTCTCTTTTCTTTAATTCAAAGTAATTGATATTTAATTTCCAATTGACATAATTTCGGAAGTAGGTGGCCAGATATTCAAATTACCTAGCGCACATATATAAAATTGTACTTTCCATGTTCTAGAGGGAAACCCACCCTGTGTGTAGTTGGTCACCTTTTGTTACATCTAGTCATATCGAAATTTAAATTTTCTGAGTGTATTTCGATCATATTATTTTCGCTAAAGTCATACCACGTAACAACGTGCCTGCGTAATGCAGCGTAAATTAGACACTCACTTAATAAATATATTACTGTAGTCATCCCCCAATCACTCGATGGGAACCCATATGCAATATTAACAATAATCTACAGGGTCTTTCACGAGGAACCTCACCCATATTTATACGGGAAATTACTGAACGTATTTTCATGAAATTCAGCACTTATAAGTACTTCACGATGCTGATGAAATCTAAAATATTTTCAAGGCATGAGCACCTCCGGTTTTTCCGGAAATGACGTCAACTTCCGTTTTTAAAATTACAACACCATTTTTTTATTGCAGAAATAGATTCCTCAGAGAATTTCAAGTTATTTTGATGTAACATTTTTCAGTTTTGGTTGGAGAATTCTCTCTGAGCGGGAAAATTCGAAAAAAAAAATCGAAAATAGTGCTCCGCTGAAACAAGGATAACTTCGAGGTTTTTGGATGGAAAATTTTCATTTCTGAGATTTTTCAAGATGTAAGATTGATGTATCCACTTTGAGAATCGAAATCGCGATTCATGATACAGGGGGCGAAAAAATCGCTTTCAAAGTTAGGGATGACAAAATCGTGAAAAATCGATTTTTTCAAATTAGAACCCCATTTTTTTATGGCAGATATTGAATCTACGTTGAAAAATAATGTGAGTGTATGCATCACATCCTTGCCCCAAAGTGGATATTTTCTGAGTTATTCACAGAAAAAACTGTATTTCGTCTTGAATTTTCAGCTATTTCTTTTCCCATCACGCCAAAAAGATGAAATTTTCAGGAACTGTTACTTAAACCATGTTTCAGATTTTACTACCCTAATGTGCAAGAGAAAAAAGTAACAGGTTGTTCCTAAATAGATGGCGAATTTGGATTCGAATTTGTATCGGAAACCTCTTTATTTCAACTAATCGGCCATCGGTTTTCTCTCCAGTGATAAATAAATAATTCCTCATGAACCATATGCAAAAACTTACCATGTTTTACATTCTTTTTTTTTAATGATAGATATCATTAATTACATCTGCCAAATTCCTCTTTATTCAGTAGCATTTTGTGTTTACTATTAATTTTCTGAAAATTCGTATTGAGTTATAAAATCGATCTCTGTGCCTAATTTTACCAATGAAGATTATTCAAATCTCATTCTACTTCATGGAGAATGTAATTATGTTGTAGATAGAACGATTCGACTGTTCATTGAGAGGTTTCCTGACCGATCCAGACCAACGAGAGATACCATTAACAGAACCATGACAACCTTGGGAATGACGGATCTTTCGTTAAGAAAACTATACACAGAGAAAAAAGTGTAGTAAAAGATGAGAAAAACGAAATTACAGTTCTTGCATATTTTCATGTGAATCCTCAAAATTCTCTCAAAGATGCCGAGATTGCTCTGGGATTATCTCAATCGAGTGTTCGGAGAATATTAAAAAAACATAAAATGCACCCATTTAAATTCAATAGGGTACAGCATTTGAAGGAAACTGATTTCGTCAGGAGAACAGAGTTTTGCGAAGCTATGATGATTCGATTTCAAGAGAGTGAAAACTTTTTGGACTGTATAATTTGGACAGATGGATCTAAATTCACAAAGAATGGTTCTTTTAATAGGCATATTAGTCATTATTGGGATGAAGAGAACAACCACCACTTCAGACCATGGAACTTTCAAGAGACCTGGAGTTTCAATGTTTTTTGCACCATCAAAAATAATGCAATTCCCGATGTTCACATTTATGATGGGACTTTAACTGGTAAGATAGAACACTACTCATATTTGCATTATTCAAAGAATGTTCTCCCGTAGGAGATAGATATTCTGACATATTGACTCAAATAATGGAGCCGCTAGTACAGAACCATAATGATTTATGGTATCAACAATTCACTCAAAGCTATTTGAAGATCGATGGTTGGCGAACAATGGTCCACATCTTTGGCCACCACGTTCTCCCGATTTAACTCCTTTAGACTATTATGTTTGGGGTAGGATAAAAAATATTATTTACTCAACTCCCCTGACTGATAAAGAGGACTGCATAGAATGAGTCAGAAATGCGTTCAGGTTTGTTTAGATTTTTAGATTCATAGTTTTGAAACTCAATTTGGTTTTCAAACACTTTTGCAGATCTGTTCCTCCCGATGAAATAAGAAGAGCAACGCACGAAGCATTCCTGAGACGTATAAATAAATGTCTAGAAATTAACGGTCAAAACTTTGAGCATCTTCTCTAGTTATAACTAGTTTGCCATGGTTCTCCTAATAGTAACTTGAAGTCGGTTTCAAGAAGGGGTGAAAAATCTACAGCATGGTTCAAATAACAGTTCCTGAAAATTTCATCTTTTTGGCGTGAAGGGAAAAGAAATAGCTGAAAATTCAAGACGAAAAACAGTTTTTTGTGAATAACTCAGAAAATATCCACTTTAGGGCAAGGGTGTGATGCATATACTCACATTATTTTTTAACGTAGATTCAACATTTGCCATAAAAAAATGGGGTTCTAATTTGAAAAAATCGATTTTTCACGATTTTGTCATCCCTAACTTTGAAAGCGATTTTTTCGCCCCCTGTATCATGAATCGCGATTTCGATTCCCAAAGTGGATACATCAATCCTACATCTTGAAAAATCCCAAAAATGGAAATTTTCCTTTCAAAAACCTCGAAGTTATTCTTGTTTCAGCGGAGCTCTATTTTCGATTTTTTTTTCGAATTTTCCCGCTCAGAGAGAATTTCCCAACCAAAACTGAAAAATGTTACATCAAAATAACTTGAAATTTGTTGAGGAATCCTTTTCTGCAATAAAAAAATGGTGTTGTAATATGAAAAACGGAAGTTGGCGTCATTTCCGGAAAAACCGGAGGTGCTCATTCCCTGAAAATATTTTAGATTTCATCAGCATCGTGAAATACTTGTAAGTGCTGAATTTCATGAAAATACGTTCAGTAGTTTCCCGTATAAATGTGGGTGAGGTTCCTCGTGAAAGACCCTGTATAGATCTTGTAGTTCCCAACAAAGGTTTCAAGCAGGTTAAAAGTCGTTTTTTAGGTTGCTCAATGTAGGTATGCGCATTTCCGCAAGTAGTTAAATTTTATTTTGACCATGTTTTTCTCACATGAATACACACTCTTACACCTTTCCAGATAACTCATGCAAGTGACTATTTTTTCTAGCGATTTGAACATACAGTGTTATAGCATCCTTTTCAATTAGAGATGTATTTTATCGACAAAGAATTGTACATCTGATGCATTGGCGTCCTTGCACCCAGACTATAGTCCTATTCGTCCAAAAGAAATAGCATAGTTCTGTACTTAATTCGGATATTGACAAATGACAAGTGTTGAAATTTGGATGGATTGAAGTAAGGAAAATGTTTTATTCGTGCACGGAAGTGCTAGAATGATGCATCAGCCGCTACCCACTTCTGTTCTTTTTGATGACATCTTAGTAGTATTACCACCTCCATTAGAGCATCTAAGAGGAAGATAACGCAACTTTGTATGTTCGAATGAAATCGGATGGCTTAGGATCCCCCGTTTGTCGCCTAAGAAAACAGCCTCAGGAGCGAGCAGTATGTAAATGCCCGAAGGATAAGTAACGAGCAAGTGATTACCTAGAAATCAAGAAAATGGTTCAGAGCGGGACCGTGGAAAGTGAGTTACAAAGTAGCTAAAACTCATGAATAATCCAAGGGCTTAGCACTGACTCCAAACGGCGAGCGCTAAAGAGCAGACGGGACCGTTATCTAAGTCCCGGATTTAGTTTATGTCCAACTTTTCAAGAGGCCGAAGAATACATGGGACGCTCTCCTTATTATTATAAACCTGACCGAAAGTTTTCATCCGCCTCTGCCGGATTTGAGAGGCCGCGCCACGTGCGAAAGAGTTCGAAGAGATTGAGGAAGGTGTGCTAGTTTATGATGGCATCGACAGATCTCCCTGAAATTGGTATTTCAATCTTGATAATATGACATATATTTATTGTGAACGATAAAAACGATGTCTAAATACATCATTTATACTTTGTTTATTTTTAAATTTGACGCATTTCAAGGTGTATAATGAAAAGTTAGGTTAGGCTTCTTTTTTCTGTCAGATAATAATAATAATAATAATAATAATAATAATGTTTATTTGCAACAACAATATATAATGTACACAACATAGGTATATATGATACAATAATTACTTAGACGCCTATTTCTAGCGTTTGTGGTACTTGTACCTATCTCATGTCACAATAAATAAACATTCACATAACAAAATATAGTTTTATATTCTTTTCAAATCATTGGGGTTTCCGTGTGGGGGTGACAGATGCAGAAGGCATATTAAGAACTTGAGTTATTCTCAGTTGTTTTGTCTCAAACCTTCCCAGAAGAATGATATATTTTTTAAATAAAGATTTTATCATATTTTTCGAGTTTATTCTATTTAAATACATTTTATACATATCTTGTAAAGAATTGTAAACTTTCAACGCAACATTAGAAAAACAACGATGACTGACATTCCTATACAGTACCGAGACCGTGACGCTATATTTTTCCTTGTATCTTGTATAGTAGTTATGACTTACTTTTTTTAAAAGATTCATATTTTTGTAAGTATACATTATGATCTGATGCATGTACAATTGTCTTAGGTCCATTACAACCGTTTCCGAAAATAGCATATTCGAAGAGTGTGTGGACCTTCTACCATACATTATTTTGATAATTCGCTTTTGCATTACATCAAGCGGTCTTAGGTGGGAATATGCAGCACCACCCCAACCCAACATAGCATATCTTAGTCGTGATTCAACTAAAGAATAATATAAGATTTTCAAGTATGGTCAATCCAAAATATTTCTTAGATACTTAAAAAGATATAAGGGTGGTCTAAATGTCCTTGTGGTATTATTAATGTGGGCATCCCATCGTAAATGAGAATCAATAGTGATGCCCAGGTAATTGTAAGATTGCGTTACCTATAATTCGATTTCACCGTGAGTATTTTTGGCGCTCTTGTTCACCCGAACAGAGTGCCTATCATTTTGCCCGAATGTCTGTAATTTTGGAATATCGAGCCGAAAATGGTCTCAATCGATTGGGTTCGACTCCCCGATGAAGAATCCGTGGCGAAAGTTGAGTCTGTCCGGCCGGCCATCCGGCCGTATCCTCTCTAGCATCCAAATGGAAACAGCTAGAGTTTTCATATTTTCAGAATAGGTAAATTGTCCAAATATCTCGGTCAAGTTCGTTATTGGGCCAAATCCGACGGATTGTTCAGTAGTTATGAACATCTGAAATTTTGTTTCCTCAATAACTACTAGAATATCCATTGGATCAAGTTGATACTTGAAATATTGTTGAGGAAGGCTGCAACAAAACAGCTCGCAAAATTTCGCAGAAATCGTCAAGCTAAAACATTTTTAAAAATTCCAAAAAAAAAATTTTTAATCCTCACTATCTCATAAGTATTTTTCGGATTTGAATAAAAATTCGTGATTATGTTGAGGTGATCGATATCTTACTTATCCTCAAATTTCATTGTCGTAGCTCTTTTCCATCTAAAGATATGATCATTGTTTTCATTTACTCAAGAGAAAGGAGAAATGACATACGTCCCTATGATTTTCTTTGAACGATGGCCATCACAGATCGATATTCTAATGACAAATGCCAGGATCATTAATCAGTGTCAGTTGGCGTAATATTAATCAAAATTTTTCATAACAGGAAATCATAGAGATAAAATTCAATATCGGTGGCTGAAATAATATACGTTGTCAAAATTCAGAAAAGCACTGACGTAAGTTTTTAGGAAGAGGGAATTATAGCTTCGAACAAAACTTGGGAAAAATTGTGAGTAGTTATTTTCAATTTGAGATATAGGTTTGTTCATTCATTGGGCGTTCATATTTGCATCACATTGTCCCATAGTACGGGAAAAGACTATTGTTCACGTGATTAGAGTGCTCATAGATTTGTTATGGTTTGAATATTTACTCTCGAGTAGCTCAACAAGAGCGCCAAAGCAATCTGACCTCACGTCAGTGCTTTCTAAATTTTTATTATTAAGTGCATTTTTATGTTGTTTGAAAATGGCATAAAGAAGGATTTTGTATAATTTAGTGTTATTAGTTTATGACTGAAATAATCGAATTTTGCAGCTGTATTCCTTAGACTCTTCCATGTATCATCTGTAAATAAAATAGCAGTATCGTCCTCAAAACATAATAAATTACCAGAAAATTGTAAGGTTAGGATAATATTGAAATAAATCTTTATCAGTACTGGACTCAAAACAGTTCCCTATGGTAACCCAAAACTAACCACTGCTTCATCACTTAGGATCGTGTTTATATTAACTACTTGTCTGCGGTTTGATAAAAATAATCTGCAAAAAGATCATTAGATGCCCCCGCACCCCACATCCTCCAAGGCCCCCAACATCTGCATATGGTCTACAGTGTCAAAGGCCCTAGCAAGATCCAGGAACACGCACAGAACAGGTTTACTAACTTCCAAACATTTAGTAACGCCATCAACCAACTGACCGACAGCATCTCCCGTACACAATAAACATACATATACATATACATTATAACTCACCATTCCCTCCACAAAGATCATACTACGAAAAGATTTCTCAGAATGTCAATTTACTTCTAGTTAAACATATGATTTTGAGAATTCTAGAAAATGAGGATATAAAAAAAGTTTCTGTCCCTGAACAAATATTAAAGGTAATGAAAAAATTTTTTGTCTAGCTCCAAAGATAATAATAATAATATTAATCTTTATTTCCAGATATGAGCAGTAGGTACATTGCTATGGAAAAAGTCAATATCAAAGTTTCACATAAAATTTACACATACAAAAAGTATAATATAATTATATATAGGTACATTATCTTGCAACATGAAGAGCAGCATTTGCTAAATCTACACCAATCAAATAAAATTCAATGTTTGTTCAGGAACTCCGAAAAACATTCGGTAACTAAATACCGCTTCAGTTTCTTCTTAAAAATTTGGATATTCTGGGAGTCTCTGATGCCCACATCCTGACCATTGAAAAGTCTTCTTAGACTTCCTACATGGTCCCCTGATACAAGCCGAGTTGCGAGTATTGTGTGAATGCACTGAACTACCCGTCAAAAACTTATGCTTATTTTTGGAGATGTATATGCAGAGCTCAAGAATAACAAGCGATGGTACAGTCAAGATGCCGAGCGATCTAAAGAAGCCACGGCAGGATACCTCAGAAGAAGCTTCAACCAAATATCTGATTATCCGCTTCTGGGATACAAAAACACTGTCAGCAGCCGACGTGGAGCCCCAAAGATTAATACCATAACGAAGTCGTGACTCCACCTGAGCACGATAAATGGGTAGCAGTTGATCGGTAGCTAAAACATTTTTTAGATTGCGTAACATAAAGCAGACGGAATTGAGCTTAGAATTAAGTTCGAAACAGTGCTGGTACCAATTCAGATTCGTGTCGAAAGTTATACCCAGAAAACCAACAAAATTAGCTCTTGAAACATCGCGTCCATCAACTTTTAAGTCAATATCCAACTCACTTTTGCTCTGATAGTACTGAAACCTAATGTATTTGGTCTTCGATGCGTTCAAAAACAAAGAATTTCTGGAGAACCAGTCACCAAGACTCGCTGAGTTATTGCAGCAACTGCCTTCAACGATGCTGTTATTGAAGCCAGAGATCAAGAGAGTTATATCATTGGCATAGGCCGAAAAATCACAAGAGAGCAGCATCCCAATGTCATTGACATACAACAGAAATAAGATGGGCCCCAAAATGGAGGCCTGAGGTACTCCAACTCCAATAGAAAGCCTTTCAGACTCTACTCAAACCTTGCCACCATCTTGCACATGAGAAACAGCAACAAACTGACTTCTGTTTCTGAGGTATGACTTTACCCAGTCCAGGACCACACCCCTTATACCATACTTCTCCATTTTGCCAGAAAGAAAGTCATGATTTAAACAATCGAAAGCTCTGCTGAGATCACAAAGGATAGCAGCAGGGCCCTCACCACACTCCAGAGAATCAATAATGGTATCGAAAGCATAAATGGCAGCATCACCAACGCTGCGCCCTGGGAGGAAACCGAATTGATTATCTATAAATAAATCATGAGAAAGGAGAAAGTTCATCAGTCTATGTAAGTAACAATATTCATAAATTTTGGAAAAACAAGGACACAGCGCTATCGGTCTATAATTTTCAATATTTGATCTGTCACCCTCCTTGAGCAAAGGTATCACCTTACTCAGTTTCAATCTATCGGGATACCGTCCTGAAGCATAGGAAGAATTAAACAAAAAGAGCAAGGTCTCTATCAATTCACTTGGACTCCTTTTTAGGAGGAAAGTGGGGACACCATCATATCCTGATGGTCTGCTCGGTTTCAATCTTTTATTGATCAGGGAAAAAAGTTCACCCTCAGTGAAAGGAAATAAAAAAACACTACTACCATCGAGCCGAATTCAGTCTTCATATTCTTGTGTAGAGATTTGATTGATGATTCTTTTCGGTGCCGTCTTGAAAAAAGTATTGAACTTGTTGGCAATAGTTCGTGGCTCATAAATGAAATCTTCATTATTGTGAAGGATTATAATTCTAATACGGCGCTGATTCCCGTTCTTCAACTCATTTATAACGTTCCACAGGGACTTAGACTTGTTGTGATTGTCACTCACCTTGTTTTGAAAGAAGGCTTCTTCGAACGTTAGACCAAGGTATAGTGTCTGCGTTTTCGACTCAAATAATGAGACCTTAGCTCCGGAAACCCTTAGTCAACAGGGCAACAAAGGTTTGAAAATTATTATCAGAGTTACTAGAAGGGATACATGTATTTGGGGTGATATTCGGAAATCGAAAAATAATTAATTGATCTATTTAATGTAGAGCAATGAACCATCTAGTTTTAAGGAAGAGCTGCAACGGATGAAGGTAACTGTTGACGAAAAAACTTTGATGATGAAACTCGTGAAGAATTATTATTTGGACAATAACCATAATTTCTTATTGTTCTTCTGCCCAACGTTGCAACATACATATTCTGTCGTATTTAAGGAATGAGTTTTCAAAAAAGCTAACAAGGTCAGGAAGTTTCTCAATTTTCATTTATAAATTTCAAATAGACACATTACGAAAACTAGATGAAATTAGCACTTATCTGTGGTTTGAAGAAACAAAACTGCCTGCAATTCAATTGATGGTGCACTTATGGGATTGAGGGCCATATTTATGAATGCTGCCCCTTTAACTTTTTTTTTGTAGGCTCTTCTTGGATATGATAGATATTTCGTTCCAATTTACCAGGTGATTTTCTTCCACAGCATAATGAACCATTCTGGATCTACCGGTGTCTAAAGCTTGAGATTCTGATTTTCTTTTATATGGACCCAGGGGTGGTTTGTTTTTTCGTTATAAAATCTTTCGCATTTGCATAGTATATCATATATGCAATTCTTCGTTCTTTGATTCTGTTATCAGGTTCAGATTAGACCCGATGTTTTCTTCTGTCTTGATGTCGGTTTTTATGTCGTACCTCTCTCCAATTCTTTTAATTTTTTCTGATAAACTATTCAGATAAGGAATGACACATTTGAGGATTTGTTGAATATCTCTTTTGTGTTGTATGGGGTTTAAGCTGATTTTTTGTCATTTGTTCTGATCCCTCCAATATCTTTTTGGGATAACCATTACTACTGAGAGTTTTTGTGATGTTATTTTTTTCTTGTTGGGTTTAGCTTATATTTGTTACTCTATCATATTAACATTTTACCACGCCCAATTTATTATTTAGTGGTGTCTGGAATTAAAATGTAGATATTACCTTGGGTTTGTCAGTTTTTTTGTAGACACTGCTTCTTGGGATTCAATTTTGTTTATGATCACTTACTTCTGAAAATGAAAGTTGTTTATCTTCCTTGATTTCCATTAAGAACTTGATAGATTCTTCTTGATTGTCAGGATTTAATCCATCCGTATGTTCATAGTACGTTGCCAAATGATGAATTTATCGTTTATATATCTCTTCCATAATTTTAGTTTTAGTTTATATTGGTCAAGAGATTTTTGTTAGAAATTCTCCATATATAAATCATAAAAATAGGAGACAGTAGTTACTATATACAACAGAACTGATGGCCATTTCAAATTCTTATTGATGAAAAATATCTTTAAATTGGAAGTATGCTGTGTCGATGCAGATGGAGAACCTTTCCATTATTGCATTCATGCTAATTGTATTTCTTTCACTCTATGTTTGATCATCTTCAAGCTTTTTTCTTACGATTGTAAGTGTTTAATCCCATTGGTGAATCAACTCGTAACATCAAAGTTGACCATGATGTCTTCCCAAATGGTTTCTAGAATTCTCATTAGTTTTATAAAAAAACCTTTATAATTTTCAACATAAATGTTAAATTATTTAATTAAACAAGTCTGTTCTTGAAAGTGTAAATTAACCAAAATATTTAAAATTTTGTTCCGTCTGCGGTATCTCACAAAGTAAGTTTTAACCAAAAATTGTTTAAATTATTGTTAATCGAATATGAATGCCTGATGAGAGAAAAGTGTTGTACACAAATCTCGAAACACATGTGTCGTATTTTATTTTAGTTTTTGATTAGTTTTTTCTGTAGTTTTTTCGAATTGAAAAGAGGAAAACTTCATAATGTAGCGTAATGCTTAAACTTTTGATTTAAAACTACAGTCTTTAACTAAATACGCTATTAGGCGCGGGGCGCTCGGGGCGTATCCGTTATACACGGCTAGCAACTAGACGCTAAATGGGTTTACAACAATGCGACAAATGACGAGCGAAGAGCAGCGCGGGACGTTCGGAGTATTCCGACCCCGCTACATTTGTTTATTGTTTAGACTAGGCCAACCAGTTCATTCTAGAGTGTGCGTATGGATATTAGGATCAACTAGTTTGGCCTAGCCTAAACTAGTCCGTCCTATCAGGCTTAGGACAAATCAGTTTGGACTAGGCTATAGTTAATCCTATCGCGTATAGGAAGAAATAGTTGAGCCTAGGCAAAACTAGTTTGTCCTGAAATCGGGTTTGGCCGGTAACATATACATGATAGGGATACAAGTATGTTCACTTGTGTTGAATGCCTAATATTGTACAAATGTGGCATATATGTGCGAATCTTGTATAACCACACTCATACAATCGAGATATCTTAGAACTAGTAACTCTTAGAGAGAAAATGATCATTACCGTTTTTGTAGAAAATTTTTGAATCGGGGAAAATTTTTTGATAAAACTCAGTATTTTCGGGAAAAACCTAAAAGAACACAAATTTCGACCTTTGACCCCGAATAACTTTGATTGCAGGAAAGGAATCGATTGGGGCTTCTGAAGTTTCCTTTCTGATGGTCAACCAAAGCTTTCCACAAAAATTTGGCTCTGTCGGAATTTTTATTATTTGATCATTATTTTTATGTCCACCTTGACTGGGCTATAATTACTGAGGAGTAGAATTTCTAACAACAAGTATTAAATTAGATTGATATCTCAATTCGAAACTCATTCCAATGCGCCAGAAATTGAATACTAGGAATAAAATTCTACTGAAATTAGCTGGGTTATCTTGAGGTGCTGATGATTTTACTTTACGCACAACAACCTAAGGTCTTTTCAACAGCTGAGTTCTGTTGCTCCATTTGGTTATAGTTAAAATTTGAAAAACAAATGGATGCACAATTGAATGCATCTCAAATTCGCACCCAAACTGCAGAAGGTGAACAAAAAAAAAACGGATACAAAAAACGCATTTCTAACGCTTTCGAACTAACTCAAAGAAGTTTAAAAAAAGCGTTGGGTCATTTCAATCTCGACAATCGACCTATTGGACTTTGTCCCTTCCTAAAATGCCACTTTACTGTGAACGAAACAATATACCAATTTCAAATAAAATTTATCACATGTTATCAACAGATTCGAGACTATCTCATCAACCATGTCAAATTGCCAATTGACCAGAGAAAATCAAATTTTTTTATTCTTGTTACCTAATCTAACATCTCTTCATTTTATATCGATATAGTACCACATTTATACCCGAGAACAAATGTATTGAAACAATATAAAACGGAAACATTAAAAAAAAAACGATGAGCTACAATCAAGAGAGCACCCATCGGTGAAATACTTAAAACGATGATAAAAAACAGATTGGTCCCATAGGCAACGTAGCATGAAGGATTTTTATAGGCGGACGATAAAATGAAATGAATCCACATTAGCTTTCTGGCGCTGTTAGCGTCCTCCTCAATAATAGCGATAGCATCATCAAACAATGCCGGACGTGGATGACCGGCCACTACATTTGAATTCGTATTTGCCCTTAGTCCGTGAATTGTAAAAACGGAAAAAAGGGGAACATATGCCCTCTGTTATTTCAGGCCGCATAATAAACAGGACTGCGGGATAACACAGCGGCGTATTGAATATGATTCGAATAATGGAAATAAACTTGAAGCTGGAATATGACCTGAAGGAAGGAGGACTATACTCTGTTCATTTTTATTCAATAACGTAGTAATCCATTACTTCAGTTTCTTGCGTTGGTATCCTTGATTTCCGATATTTTTTTTTGATACTTCGGATTACGAAGTTGCCGGTTGTCAGATGTCATAACGATATAGCGAGAGGAAATTACCCGAGGAATCATTTGTTATTTGTTATTGAATTGTGATGCAGTCAGTCAAGTTATAAGTGAGTACAAAAAAATGTTATGATTTTGCACGCTTGTTCTAGTTAAAAAACTAGTATGTAATAATATATATATATATATATATATATATATATATATATATTTTCAGCCCACCTGTAAACTTGCGTCCGTACATTACGATTTTTACATGTAATTCTGCGTCCACCGCATTGCTGCGTCCGTATACGGACGCAGAAATACAAGTCAATGCTAAACGCTCTGTTATGACTTCATCGTTTGTTTCGTTATAATACGGCGAGGACGTCCCAATGATGAAATCGTGGACTTTTTCTGAATATTGTAGTTCGAACAATTTCCATTTGCGGCGCTGCAGTCGCTCAGTGTATATTCGAAATGCATATTACTGTCACACCATTCCGACATTGGTGCTTCAAAAAACCGGCAACACTGCATTGGGTATCGCCTACGATCAAACCGATATTTCTGCGTCCTTTAATGATTTCCAGATGCGGGTTGTTTACGCTTTTTATATCGAATGATTCAAGGTCATTGAACAACTGCAGTAAAGAAGTTTTGCTCTTATGAACTCGAGTCTCGAGAATAGGATAATTGAGATCTATGATGAATCCCACTTTGCACATCGCGTCGCTTTCAGGACACTTGGAGATCGAATGAGATATTCCTTGTATGATGTATGCATGTATGTATGATGTTACAATAATCTTGAAAGAAATGGTGGAATTTTTAAATAAGATTCGGCATCATTAGCATAGAATTACTTTGGTTAACTGAAATTACCGATTCAATGAAAATTTATCATTTTATTCATTCAATACAGATTCGTCAACTAACTTGCTTTATGGTCTACATTATATTATGTTGAGTTATTTTCCGAAGAATGAATTGAATATATGAAGACACTTTTTTGATGAATGAATGAATTTCGTCATTGACAGGTGATCATTTCTTATGTAGGTATTTTTTGTGATTTGAATATTTTCTAACAACACCGCAGATTTCGCTAGCCCTCAGTTCTTGAAATTATTCAATTAAATTTCTTGATATTGTAAAATATTCGATTGTCACGAAAACCACCCATGACTCAAAAGGTCGAGTCGCCCTCGCAGTAAGGAGATAAACTGTAAAAATTTCATTAGTTTTGTGAGCAATTCATCATACTGATTAATTTCGAATAGGATCAGTTAGAACTTTCAATAATTCATTGTTTCACAATATCTAATAAATTGGGAAATATAACTTGTTTTCCTGAAATATTTTTTCGATTGCTATCTCCAAGAGAATATCAATGCACAAAGCGTACTGAGACTGAATCTAAAAAATTTCCTCAAAACCAATGTGACATTTCCATATCTTAGCCGGTCGCAGCAGGAGCCAGAGATAGTTTTTGTTGACCAATTTTAACCTTAGCCATAATTTTTGTGAATAGACACATTTGGCTGGATTGTAAAGCATATTGATTGTCAGCTAGGACACTAGGCAGCGGAGGGTTTATCGACCTGATCATCAAAAACACGTAAAAGAAATTAGTTTAAGAAAATTTAACTCTGCTGAAATTTATAGAGATGATGGTTTATACAGGGTGTCTACTATAATAGGTACCAAACTTCAGTAGGTGATAGTACAAGTTATTTGCAATAAAAATGTCCTAAACACTTTTTCGAAAAGTTTATAGTTATCGAGTTATTTAACACTTCTTGGTTTTTCGAAACTTCTTGCTTCACCCTTAAGAAACAAGAATATTTCTGTTATTCTTACAGCTACATCAAATCTGACCATAACATCGCAGAGGGCAGTAAAGGCGCTATAAAATAGGTAGTTACTAATGTTAAAAAAATGTTTTATACCGGGTGTAGTAAAAGGGTATATGTAAAATTGAAAACAGTGCAAACTTAGTGGTATTTTCTTGTAAGCTGTACCATAGAAAATTGGTGAATAAGTAGAGGTTTTTTCTCTACGAAAAATTAGTACATGTAATAGACTTTTAAACGGTATATCAACTTTTCACTTAACTTTTGGTTTTCCAACAATATCTCTGTTTTAATTCAGAAAAACATAAAATTCAGACACGCAAATTTTATAACAATTCATCTTTTTCGTACAGAATCCACAACCTTTCGAAGTTCATTACGTTTTCGATGCATTGTATCACAACATTCCTGAATTCTGTTGATTAGTTCTTCTCGAACATTAATGCGATTTTTATTCACATTTTCTATCAAAGTGCCCCAAACATAAAAGTCTAATGGGGTATGATCGGGGCTTCTAGGTGGCCATCTCGAGGGACCATATCTTCCTATCCATTTCTCCCCAAAGCGTTGATTCATCCAGTCCCTCAAAATTCGACTATTAAGGGCAGGGCCTCCGTCCAGTTGAAAATAAAGTTGATATCTATTCGCTATGGAAATATCTTCAAGAATTTCAACCACGTTATTATTCAGTTAATTTGTGAATTCATTGAAATTGAGGCGATTGGGAAGTATTACGGGCTTGAATAGCCGCCAATCAGACGTTTTCGACCACCTTCTCTATTTCGTAAACCTCGAAACTAACACTAACATTATCATACTATTAATAATATTTATAACTGTTTTGAACCTACAATGTATTGAAATAAATTATCATAAAATTTGCGTTTTTGATTTTTATGTCTTCCTGACTTGAAACCGTAATATTGTTGGAAAAATAAAAAGTTGAGTGAAAAGTTGATATACTGTTTAAAAGTCTATTACATGTACTAGTTTTTCCTAGAAAAAAACAATAACTTATTCACCAATTTTCAATGGTACAGCTAACAAGAAAATAACACTAAGTTTGTACTCTTTTCAATTTTTACATTTACCCTTTCACAACACCCGGTATGAAACATTTTTTTAACATTAGTAACTACCTATTTTATAGCACCTTCACTGCCCTTTGCGATGATATGGTCAGATTTGATGTAGCTGTAAGAAAAACAGAGATATTCTTGTTTTTAAAGGGGAAAGCAAAAATTCCGAAAAACCAAGAAGTGTTGAGTAACTCGATAACTATCAAGTTTTCGAAAAAGTGTTATAGGACATTTTTTGTTGCAAATGACTTGTACTATCACCTGCTGAAGTTTGGCACCTATTTTAGTAGACACCCTGTATAATTATTCAAATAAAAAGTCGTCAGCTAGCTGTATGTCGGTGGAATAACCGTCAGCTAGTCATAAAATGTGTAAAAAGATAGACACCCTCGTTCTATAGTCAAGTATGTACCATTCGTTTGGTCCTTTATACAGGGTGTCAACGGAATAAGGAAACATGCTCGCGTTTAGATACCCTTGAAGTTATCGACTTCGATTTTTTTAATGTGAAATACGTTTTGATGAGTGATGAGCATAATTCGACGAAATAAAATGTCAGAAATACTTCCAGGAGACCATAAATGAAAATAATTTCTGATTCTTAGATGGCACACTAGGTATATTTTTTCGTATTTTCATCATACACGTCATTACGAGTACAACTATATGTCACTTGTCAATTTTTGACAATTAATGTGAATTATTTTTAAATTTCATTTTTATATCTAGATGGGTGAAAATGAGTTCGATCGTTCAATTTTCAGTCCAGCATGAGAGTGAATTACATCTCTCCACTAAATATCCCAAATTTCGTAATTTATTCGACTTTTTATACTTCCGGAAAAAACTTTCCACAAAAAATTATGTTTTCAAATGCAAGTATGTTGGGAACAGAGTATAATCTAAAAGGTTATTTCTTTCTGCTCAATTCGACCTAATTAGCTGAACTGAAAATTGAACGATTGGATCCATTTTCAGCCATCTAGTAATTAGAATGGAATGTTCGAAATAATTCACATGATATGTCAAAAATCAACAAGTGACATACCTAGAGTGCCATTTGAATTTTTTCATTTCCTTTCTTCCCGGAAATACTTCTGCAATTTTTTCTCAGTTGAAATATGCTAATCGGAACGTATTTCACTTTAAAAAAATCGAAGTCGATGACTCTAACGATATTCAAACGCGAGCATGTTTCCATATTCAGTTGACACCCTGTATAGGAACTCAAACAAGTAATAGAAAAAAGTTCCAAATAAAAGTTGTTCGTCATAATGTGATCTTTTAATGTAAAAAAATGTCGAAATGGCGTCGATTTTAGGTATTTCCTATATTTTTGAGAGGAGCTCAAAAACACGATTTCATTCATATACAACATTAATAGTCTTATGTTCCGTTCCGGATTTATGAAAAAGACCAAAAAATTTCCGAACTTTTCAGATTTTTTGCTGATAACTTCTAAACTAAGCGGTTACGATTATTTATTCAAATTTTCTGTACTTATACTCGGGCCTCGCGCTTCACGTTTAGCTGTACCAGCTGACGGGTTTTCCACCGATTTACATTCAGACGACAATTTGTTTTATTTGAATAAATACGAGTATATGAGCTGTCATCTCTATATGCTTCAGCAGGGTTGAAATAAGATTTTTTTTTTTTTATTTTGTATCTCATATTTCCCACCTGGCACATAAATTGAAAATTTTGAATACAAGCCTGCAAGTTTTTTTCAATTTTTGCCAATTTGATGGAGAATATGTATTGTAACAAGCTTCATATCTGTCAACCATCAAGCAGAAAATTTGCCATTTTTACGAAGATTTGAGAGTTTATAGTTTCAGCATTTTTTCAGAGAACACCATGTGAATCTGAAACATTTAAACCCGCAATCCTCACTCAGGTTTAGGTCCTTTATCTCTATTTAGCCGTTGTCTTTCACGAGACCACTCACCCTGTATATGTTTTTTATTCATTCAATTGTTTCGTCTTCAGTTGAGGTATTTACTCTTCAGTTCTTTTACTTGATTTTTGGCGCTCCTGTTCACCCTAACAAAGTGCCTATCATTTTGCCCGAATGTCTGTAATTTTGGAATATCGAGCCGAAAATGGTCTCAATCGATTGGGTTCGACTCTGATGAAGAATTCGTGGCGAAAGTTGAGTCTGTCCGACCGGCCGGCAGTATCCTCTCTAGCATCAAAAAGAATCAGCTAGAGTTTTCATATTTTCAGAATAGGTTAATTGTCCAAATATCTCGGTCAATTTCATTATTGGGCCCAACCCGTCGGATGGTTCAGTAGTTATGAGCATCGGAAATTTTGTTTCCTCAATAACTACTAGAATATCCATCCGATCAAATTGATACTTGAAATATTGTTGAGGAGGCTGCAAAAGACAGCTCAAAAATTCCGCAGAAATTGTCACGCTAGAAAATTTTCAAAAATTCCCAAAAAAAAATTTTTAATCCTCACTACCTCATAAGATATTTTTCGGATTTCAATAAAAATTCGTGAATAAATTGACGTGATCGATATCTTACTTACCCTCAAATTTCATTGTCGCAGCTCTTTTCCATCTAAAGATATGATCATTTTTTAATTTACTCAAGAGTAAAGAGAAATGACATACGTCCCGATGATTTTCTTTGAACGATGGCCATCACAGATCGATATTCGATTGACAAATGCTGGGCTCATTAATCAGTGTCAGTTGGCGTAATGTTTATCAAAATTTTTCCTAACGGGAAATCATAGAGATAGAATTCCATCTCGGTGGCTGAAATAATATACGTTGTCAAAATTCAGAAAAGCACAGACGTAAGTTTTTAGGGGAAGGGAATTATAGCTTCGCACAAAACTTGGGGAAAATTATGAGTAGTTATTTTTAATTTGAGATATAGGTTTGTTCATTTGCATCACATTGTCCCATAGTACGGGAAAAGACTATTGTTCACGTGATCAGAGTGCTTATAGATTTGTTATGGTTTGAATATTTACTCGCAAGTAACTCAACCAAAGCGCCAAAGCAATCTGACCTCACGTCAGTGCTTTCTAAATTTTTATATGTCCAATTTAATTCAAAATCAATATGATTCAACCCGGTACGACAAGCATTTCTTACAAACAACATGTAACTTGTGCTTTCGCTTAAAAATTGTCATTCCTTCATATGCTAACTGCTCCCTATATCCAAAGTGGCGAAAAAGGAAAAAGCTACAAATTAAACAGCAATATTGGTTAGCGTTCCTTCGAATGGAATGTCACGGACAGTGAGTAGGTAGATTCAACAATGAAAATTCAATCATGAATTTGGCAACACCGCCTGTGCAGAATTGTCGGAATAGTTGACATGTATATTAGCGTATGGACGCAGAAATAACTAGATAATGTTCAAATAAATATACGGATGCAGAAACGATGGTGTTCTGTAAGGACGCAAGGTTGCTGGTAGAATTGAGAAAAATTTGTCTCCTTCATTTTTCAAGTATACTGAGAACTGAAACTCGCAAAATGATTATGTGGTGTTGCCAACGTCATTCGGCTGAACAGATGTCGATATACACGAAGCTTTCTAGTGGACGCAATGATGATAGTATCATTGAATGACGCAGAAATGATGTCTGGATGTATATATATATATATATATATATTCAAGAAGTTTATTTGGGTAAGCAGTCGATGTCAATTCAATAAGTACTCTCTTTTTTCCTTAAAACTCGAGCTTTCAGCTTTATTTTAAGCCTTCATCAGGAGAGCGCTACAATATGTATAAATCAGAAAGGTGTATGATAAAGCGATGATTAGGTATACTATATACAACTTACGAAGGTGAGATTGTTGACTAGTTAACCAAGTTAACGTATACAAGGCTAAATGTATATGACTATATTTCTCTCTTTTTTGGTCAAAAGAGCAAAAATGTTCTGGTTTGTCAATTAATTAATAATGACATACAGAAAAAACACAGAAATATTATTGCTCTTTGATCTTACAATTCTCTATTAAATGGTTTATCAATTAAGTAGTGCTATTTGGATTTGGAATATGAAAATGATGATTATGTTTTTTATTATTCTTGTCAATATCAATCAGTAGGGCATAAATAGTACTCAGGAGTCAACGTCTTTCTTTGAATTCATACTACTATGATCATTTTGTGATATTCTGATCATTTCTAATAAGAGTCTCTTCCTATGATTTGGTTCACAATCCAAAATTTCTACTTCATCAAAAGATGGTATGTGACCTGTATCTATTACATGTTTGGATAATGCACAATAATCTCTACTTAATTTTATATTACTTCTATGAAGGTTAATACGTTGTTGTAGAGTTGTTTGTGTTTGTCGTATATATTTCAATTCACAATGGGAGCAAGGAATTTTATAAATGATGTTACTATTCCTTAATTTTGGTGTTTTATCTTTTAGTTTGCTGAATAATTTTTTTAGGGGTTTAACATTTTTATGGCTATTTTGAGATTCTCTTTAGGTAAGATATTTATCAATTTATTCGTTAGTGAATCTGCCTGGGAAGTGTAATATAAATTTTGTTGTCTAAATTATCTTGTGGATTCTCTTCCTTTCAATTTCAGGTGATCTATCTGGGTTGTTATAGATGATTTTCTTAGGAATGGTTTAGGATATCCATTTTCCAATAATGTATTTTCCAGTCTCGCCAAATTTTTATCTCTAAATGTAATATGGCTTATTAACTCTAGTTTTCAAGTTGTTTATCAAATTAATCTTCATGTGCATAGGATGATATGAAAGGTAGTGTATGTATCTTTGGGAAGACATTGGTTTTACATACCAGTCTGTGATGATTTTATTTTCTGTTGTTCTTATCAAATTCATATCTAAAAAGGAACAGATCTATCTGTTTCATTCTGGATGGTGAATTTGATTTTGGGATCGATTTCATTTAATGCATGTAAAACTCTATCTGTCCATTCTTCAGGTATAGCTGTGACTATATCATCCATGAATTTCTTACAAAATGGAAGTTCAAAAGGCAACTTAGTATTAATTTTCTCTAAGATATCATCTACTACAAATTGAGCAATGATAGGAGATGCTATCGATCCCATTGGAGCCCCTTGTATTTGTTTATAAAATTGTTCATTAAATGAAAAAACTGTAGTGTCAAACCACATATCTATAAGTGTGCAAAATGTTTTTGTGTTACTGAACAGTTTGGTTGAATGTTATTCCATTTTCTTCTGACAATATCTTTGGTCAAAGATACCGTGATGTTAGTGAAAAGTGATACTACGTCCCAACTTTGTAAAATATAATTATCTGGTAACTGAAATTCATTTATGTACTCTGAAAATTCGAAGGAGTCTCTTATGTAATAGTTATTTGAGAAATTGTATGATTTTGTTAAAACATCCCTAATGTATTCAGCAATATTATAATTAGGACAATTTATCGATGATATTATAGGTCTTAAACTCAATTCATCTTTGTGAATCTTAGGAAGTCCGTAAAATTTTGAAGCCGTGCCTTTATAATACATAAGTTTATGTGTTAATTCTTTTGAAATTTTATTCTCCTTTTTTAATTTTGTAACTAAGCCATTTATTCGTTGTTGGAATGAGCTACTTGGATCTCTTTGTAAAGCTGAATAATTTTCTTCATCTGATAATAAATTATTCGATAATTCTACATACTTCGTTCTGTCCATAACAGTGGTAACTGAACCCTTGTCTGATTGTAAGACAATTACCTCTGGATGTTCTTTTAGAAATCTTGCAGTCTTATTGAACAATTTGTTGATTGGATTGAATGATGTTGATTCTTTATGGCAGTAGTTTGTGATTACGTTAGTTATTTTAGATGTTAAAATATGTTTTTCTTTTTTATCTTCAATTTTAGACACCACAATATCTAATTCTGATAGTAATTGTGCGATAGATAGATCAATTCTGGAAGGTGCTAAACAAAATTTTGGACCCAGTGCTAATGTAGTTTTTACTTCTTCAGGGAGTGTTATGGATGAAATATTTTTGATCCATTTGTCATGAGTTATTATAATTAATTTTTGTTCGTTTTGAAGTCTATTGAATTTTCTTATATTGACTTCTCTTACTCTGTCAAATACTCTACTGTATTTAATTTTAATTTTATGGACGAATTGTAACCAAATATGTTCATTTAAGACCTGTTGAATACCGTCATTCAATTCCTTATTTCTTCGTTCTAAAAAACTTATGTTTTTATGAGTAATGTCCAATTCCAAATTGATCATTTTTTGTTCTAACTTGTTTGTGAAATTATGGATCTTCTGTCCTGTCTTTGCATCCTTGTATTCAAAGTTGTATTTTATATTCTTCAGACTGTTGTTAACGTGTCTGGGGATGATACCATTGGATCTGCATTTCAATAGGAAGATCTTTCTGTTGTTCAGGTTTGATAGTTTCCTATTATTGTTAGAATATTCCTTCATTTGCCTTACCAAACGTCTGGTCCATATTGTGTTCTGATGGTGTTGAAGAATCCCATACTGTATTGTTAATAAAAGGGGGTTGTCGACTGAGAATTTTAAATTCAAGAAGTTTATTTGGGTAAGCAGTATTATTTATATATATTATATTATTTAGTACTATTTATGCCCTACTGATTGATATTGACAAGAATAATAAAAAACATAATCATCATTTTCATATTCCAAATCCAAATAGCACTACTTAATTGATAAACCATTTAATAGAGAATTGTAAGATCAAAGAGCAATAATATTTCTGTGTTTTTCTGTATGTCATTATTAATTAATTGACAAACCAGAACATTTTTGCTCTTTTGACCAAAAAAAGAGAGAAATATAGTCATATACATTTAGCCTTGTATACGTTAACTTGGTTAACTAGTCAACAATCTCACCTTCGTAAGTTGTATATAGTATACCTAATCATCGCTTTATCATACACCTTTCTGATTTATACATATTGTAGCGCTCTCCTGATGAAGGCTTAAAATAAAGCTGAAAGCTCGAGCTGAAAGCTCGAGTTTTAAGGAAAAAGAGAGTACTTATTGAATTGACATCGACTGCTTACCCAAATAAACTTCTTGAATTTAAAATTCTCAGTCGACAACCCCCTTTTATTAACAATACAGTATGGGATTCTTCAACACCATCAGAACACAATATGGACCAGACGTGGTAAGGCAAATGAAGGAATATTCTAACAATAATAGGAAACTATCAAACCTGAACAACAGAAAGATCTTCCTATTGAAATGCAGATCCAATGGTATCATCCCCAGACACGTTAACAACAGTCTGAAGAATATAAAATACAACTTTGAATACAAGGATGCAAAGACAGGACAGAAGATCCATAATTTCACAAACAAGTTAGAACAAAAATGATCAATTTGGAATTGGACATTACTCATAAAAACATAAGTTTTTTAGAACGAAGAAATAAGGAATTGAATGACGGTATTCAACAGGTCTTAAATGAACATATTTGGTTACAATTCGTCCATAAAATTAAAATTAAATACAGTAGAGTATTTGACAGAGTAAGAGAAGTCAATATAAGAAAATTCAATAGACTTCAAAACGAACAAAAATTAATTATAATAACTCATGACAAATGGATCAAAAATATTTCATCCATAACACTCCCTGAAGAAGTAAAAACTACATTAGCACTGGGTCCAAAATTTTGTTTAGCACCTTCCAGAATTGATCTATCTATCGCACAATTACTATCAGAATTAGATATTGTGGTGTCTAAAATTGAAGATAAAAAAGAAAAACATATTTTAACATCTAAAATAACTAACGTAATCACAAACTACTGCCATAAAGAATCAACATCATTCAATCCAATCAACAAATTGTTCAATAAGACTGCAAGATTTCTAAAAGAACATCCAGAGGTAATTGTCTTACAATCAGACAAGGGTTCAGTTACCACTGTTATGGACAGAACGAAGTATGTAGAATTATCGAATAATTTATTATCAGATGAAGAAAATTATTCAGCTTTACAAAGAGATCCAAGTAGCTCATTCCAACAACGAATAAATGGCTTAGTTACAAAATTAAAAAGGAGAATAAAATTTCAAAAGAATTAACACATAAACTTATGTATTATAAAGGCACGGCTTCAAAATTTTACGGACTTCCTAAGATTCACAAAGATGAATTGAGTTTAAGACCTATAATATCATCGATAAATTGTCCTAATTATAATATTGCTGAATACATTAGGGATGTTTTAACAAAATCATACAATTTCTCAAATAACTATTACATAAGAGACTCCTTCGAATTTTCAGAGTACATAAATGAATTTCAGTTACCAGATAATTATATTTTACAAAGTTGGGACGTAGTATCACTTTTCACTAACATCACGGTATCTTCGACCAAAGATATTGTCAGAAGAAAATGGAATAACATTCAACCAAACTGTTCAGTAACACAAAAAACATTTTGCACACTTATAGATATGTGGTTTGACACTACAGTTTTTTCATTTAATGAACAATTTTATAAACAAATACAAGGGGGCTCCAATGGGATCGATAGCATCTCCTATCATTGCTCAATTTGTAGTAGATGATATCTTAGAGAAAATTAATACTAAGTTGCCTTTTGAACTTCCATTTTGTAAGAAATTCATGGATGATATAGTCACAGCTATACCTGAAGAATGGACAGATAGAGTTTTACATGCATTAAATGAAATCGATCCCAAAATCAAATTCACCATCCAGAATGAAACAGATAGATCTGTTCCTTTTTAGATATGAATTTGATAAGAACAACAGAAAATAAAATCATCACAGACTGGTATGTAAAACCAATGTCTTCCCAAAGATACATACACTACCTTTCATATCATCCTATGCACATGAAGATTAATTTGATAAACAACTTGAAAACTAGAGTTAATAAGGTATCCCATATTACATTTAGAGATAAAAATTTGGCGAGACTGGAAAATACATTATTGGAAAATGGATATCCTAAACCATTCCTAAGAAAAAAAATCATCTATAACAACCCAGATAGATCACCTGAAATTGAAAGGGAAGAGAATCCACAAGATAATTTAGACAACAAAATTTATATTACACTTCCCCAGGCAGATTCACTAACGAATAAATTGATAAATATCTTACCTAAAGAGAATCTCAAAATAGCCATAAAAAATGTTAAACCCTAAAAAAATTATTCAGCAAACTAAAAGATAAAACACCAAAATTAAGGAATAGTAACATCATTTATAAAATTCCTTGCTCCCATTGTGAATTGAAATATATAGGACAAACACAAACAACTCTACAACAACGTATTAACCTTCATAGAAGTAATATAAAATTAAGTAGAGATTATTGTGCATTATCCAAACATGTAATAGATACAGGTCACATACCATCTTTTGATGAAGTAGAAATTTTGGATTGTGAACCAAATCATAGGAAGAGACTCTTATTAGAAATGATCAGAATATCACAAAATGATCATAGTATGAATTCAAAGAAAGACGTTGACTCCTGAGTACTATTTATGCCCTACTGATTGATATTGACAAGAATAATAAAAACATAATCATCATTTTCATATTCCAAATCCAAATAGCACTACTTAATTGATAAACCATTTAATAGAGAATTGTAAGATCAAAGAGCAATAATATTTCTGTGTTTTTTCTGTATGTCATTATTAATTAATTGACAAACCAGAACATTTTTGCTCTTTTGACCAAAAAAGAGAGAAATATAGTCATATACATTTAGCCTTGTATACGTTAACTTGGTTAACTAGTCAACAATCTCACCTTCGTAAGTTGTATATAGTATACCTAATCATCGCTTTATCATACACCTTTCTGATTTATACATACTGTAGCGCTCTCCTGATGAAGGCTTAAAATAAAGCTGAAAGCTCGAGTTTTAAGGAAAAAGAGAGTACTTATTGAATTGACATCGACTGCTTACCCAAATAAACTTCTTGAATTTAAAATTCTCAGTCGACAACCCCTTTTATTATATATATATATACAGATGGCGAACTAACTGACATCCGCCCAAAAAGGGTGTGGTATGAAATCCTCGTGTATACTTCGTGTATATCGGGCGCTTTTGCGGTATGTCTTGCCGTCCGGCCCAATTATGATATCACTTTGCATCCGTATATTTTTTCCACTTTTGGTTTCAGTTGATACCCGTATACTGTTTTTTCATTCAAGTGGGCATCATGCAACGTTGCCACAATCCATAAAAATCGTAATGTTGGGAAATATTCAGAGGGTCATTTGATTCCACGTAGAATAATTTTATGAGATCAGATTGAAATACTCCTACTAATTTAGAAAATGAAAATCAATTGATATGTTGAAATAAGATGTGAGATCGCTCGAGCATCATATATAAATTACAAATTTATCTGTTCTTTTTATATTTCTTGATGTTTCTGTTTTTTTAATTTCATGTAGTTTCATCATTGTTTTAGTTCTCAAGTGTTTGAGTTGCAAAAGTCACATTCGATCTTTTTTATGTGAGTTATTATGTAGTTGTTTCAAATAAGTTTTCTGTTCGTTGAATTGAATTTACGCAGTTTATATAAAAATGAACCAAGAACTTAATATTCGTTTGCCCAAATAAATTCCATGAAATGAAATCTCCATTATATGGAGAAATTTCTTGAGATTTTGAAAGGGGAAAAAATGAGCATTTTATCAAAAGATATCCAAGTCTACCCTTCCTTTGTCTGGGTATTTTAAATTTGTTGACGAGAAATTTTTGATGATGGAACTTGTATTGAATTATTGTTTGGGCTATAACCATCATCTCTTCTTTTCGTTCTCTCCAACGTTACGACAGACATCTTTTGTCGTTTTCAAGACAAAATATTAGCTTTTAAAAAAGCTGAGATTAGAAAAATTATTCAACCTTTCAGTTTGAAAACGTCAAATCGATAGATTATGAGAACTAGATAAAATTGAATTGGGACTTATCTGTTGTTTGAAGATTTCTTTAAGTTACACTTCGAACATGAATATCGCTCTCGCTCAAGTATATCATCAATTGAGTTAGCGGAAGTTTGGACGCTGATTGTTCGAAATAACTTAAAGAAATCTTCAAACCACCGATAAGTCCCAATTCAATTTTATCTAGTTCTCATAATCTGTCAATTTGACGTTTTCAAATTGAAAGGTTGAATAATTTTTCTGAACTCAGCTTTTTTAAAAGCTAATATTTTGCCTTGAAAACGTGAGAAGATGTCTGTCGAAACGTTGGAGAGAACGAAAACAAGAGATGATGGTTACAGCCCAAACAATAATTCAATATTTTAAATTTGTTTATATTTTAAACTTGATTAGGACAAACAATCAAATTCAAATCGCAACAGAAATGCAATCAATTTATAATAATTTATTATAATTCCAAATTTTCCCTACTTATTTGAAATATTTCATTCTAAAACATTTTGCATATTCCCTCCAACACTACTGATAGGAGACATTTATGGCATTTAAGTGGCAAATAACGCTAAAAATAACCTGTACCTATGCTAGAAATATAAAATACGTTTAGATGAATAATGAAATAGTACTAGAGTAACTTTGATCTCTTTCCTTTTATTGTAAAAAACCTAAATATATGAAAATTATTTTAAATTATGCTTCTGATCAAAATACATACATTACATAAAGAGAATACGGAAATATCTTCATATATACCCTCAAAATGAGCAGTCAGTTCTTACCGTTTAGGAAATTCAACTTGTCTTCATGTTGTATGTCAAACTGACTAAGCTCGACATTTTCATCTTAATGTGATGACCTAAAAAACTCAACGTCAAGCGGGTACTGGTCGAAATGTTAGGTTATACCAGTTCTAGCAAAAATAAAAAAAAAACTATATAATTGTATAATTTTGAAAATGTTGAAAATTGATACCCTACACTACATCCTTAAGAATTGTAGTCACAAATTTTCCAATTTTGCAGTGATTTTTTTTAAACGTAATCCTAAATAACCATGCTATTGCTTACAGTTACAAATCCATTGTTTTCTGAGAGGTCTAAGTAATTATCACCATTGAGATTGCCGTGCATGAAAAAGGGGTCCACAATATTGTCGCCATAAATACCGACCTCGATATCGACCCAGGCATTCAGCTTTTCAGGATACTCTTTAGTCTTGGGTTGGTATAAGACCAATATGGACAGTTGTGACTTTTATAGATCCATTCGAATAAGAAGAGCATTCATTGGAGAAGCAGATATTCAAAATGGCGGTCCAGATTATTACTTATCGTATCACCCATTGTTTCGCAAAATTGTAAGCGGTGATCAAAGTCAAGTTCGTTCATTTCGTTGAGCAATCTCATCTCATAAAGGATTATCTGTGGTACGAGGAACCCAATACATTTCTTCCATTTTTATTAAACTTGAAGCAAAGTCATTGACGAAATGTCCTAAAACTTCTGTCAGCTGCTCGACCCATTTTCCCTATTAAGAACGAGAGCTGTTAGTTATGGAAGGCCCACCCTGTATGTTCAAATTAGAACTAGTGAGGATAATGAAACAGCTTGATGAAAAATATTCAAACTACCGAGCAGGTTTGTCCGATTAACTAAATAAGCCGAGATATTCAAACCCTCTTACCTATCCCATTCAGTTCTCAAGCTCTTTCCGATCGAGAGTCATCGTGCTCACGGACGGATGAAATCGTTTTAAGCTACCTACTTTTGATACATCTTTTAACAAAAATCCGAAAATTTCAAATATTCGAAAAAATTGGAGCATACACTGTTCAGGTAAACAAGAGTCCAGATATTCAAACCGACAGACCTACCCTATTCAGTTACAGTGATCGTTTCGTTTTGAGGTATTCGTGCTCACGGACGGACAAAATTTTCCAGATTTCTTCAGAATATCTTAAGTCTGGAGAGTATAACGAATAATAATATAATCTCAGTGTTCAGATTTCAGATAGACTCAGTCTCTCATAAACGTCTAGTTTGTACTTAATTTTGTGATACCTTCTCAAATTTTGTGGAAATTCCCCTCCTGAATAGACCTACGAAATGTTTTCCCCAAGTATTGAATCATCAGTGCAACTAATTTCTCGAATGAATTAAGTCAAGTAAAAACCACGTTGGATCTCGAAGACCTGTAGAATATTTGGGTAATAAATACCATCTCTTATTGTTTTGATTAAAACTCTTCGATTGACATCTTCCATCGTTCACAAGGCATAACAAATAGCTTTTGAAAAAGCTGACAATATTTGAAAGTTCTGTCATTCTTGACACGAAATGAAATGGGAAATTATTGAAATTGTCAGCTCTTTTGAAAGTGAAATTTTTGCCTTGATAACGATAAAAGATGTTTATCGAAACGTTGGTTGTAAGAACAATATGAGATGGTGGTTATTGTCTAAATAAAAATTTCACACGATTTGTATCATCAAAAAATTCTCGTCAACATCTCCAAGACTTACTGAATGTCATATTGTAAAATATTTCAGATTGGGTTTTGTTTTCCACATGAAAATATCGACTACAAAGTCACACAAATTTCATTTCAAATTATCGTATAAATAATAAGAATTTCATCTCTTGAATAGAAGAACAATTGTAATACCTAGGATTCATATTCAATTGTATATCAATTCTCCACTCCAATATGTTCCAATTGTTAATATGCGATTCAAGAGAATCAACGCATCTGCAAATATTCAATCTCAACTAGCATCGTGATTCCACTTCCAAGAACTATAAAACGCAGTCGAGCGCCAAGGTCACGCGAGATCGTAAAATTTCATTCCATTTCATGAACACCTGCAGAGTTGCGACGTTGCCAGACCCACCGGATGCTAAGATGGGCATTATTTGGACAAGTCGGGTATACTTTCGATATACACGAAATCGACCAGAGCGCCACCACGAGGAAGTCCAGTGAAGTTCGAAAATGACCTCCAATAAACATTTCCCAAAAATAGGTCAAAAATTCGTCCAGCTGAAAGTAGGCGCAAACGAAAGAGGGCGATGAGTTATGCCGGTTAGTGATGATCTTTGGACTTGGTAAAGTGGCATCCGTAAATCGGATGCTGTTTTACCGTGGATGCCACTTGAACCGGAGATTTAACATTGGTTGCGCCCACTTGTACCGCAGATAAATATATATATATATATATATATATATATATATAGGTGTTCAGTCCCGATACATGCGACAGGCTACCTGAGACCCGTATGATCCAGATGGTTTTTGCGTGTATATATGTGGAAAACCTGCTTTAAGGAAATATAACTCCTCAGGCAACTTTAGAGGGGAAAAATTTTTTTCATTCAAAAAGTGATATACTTGATTCACGTTTTGAAGCCCGATATCCTAAACCGACTTTTCATTCCCACATATACGCCGACGGAATGTTCTCCAAACCTTTTCAGTCCCTGCGGTGTTGTCAGATCGTTGGGACTGACCGCGTCGGTTAGTTATTCCGCAAATAACTCTAATTGCATATCTTATGTTGAGAATTGACTGACGAGGATCTTTTACTTTTTTCATTAGAAGGTCACATGAAATGTATAGACTGAATTCTCCCAAAATCTATCGCTTCTAACTACTTATACAATCCCAATAGAGAGAACCGTCGTATAGAAGATTGCTTTATTTAATTCTTCGAACCGGACAGATAATCAAATAACTCATCTTCACTGGTATTTAAATCTTCAACAGAATCATCATTGAAGTTCATAAAAATCGGGTAAAATTGCTCATCGTCAGACAGTATGTAAGAAATTTTCCGCATAAAAAAGTTTTTTTCGTTAACAACTGACATATGAATCATATTCGAAAAACTAATATAATAGAAATTTCAATCTATTTCTAAACGTTTTCGTTAAGGAAAATTTTCAATATTTCACGACATAATAATAATATAAAACTTTTTTCATTATTGAAAAACAAAAATTATGAGTAATATTTTTTACAATTTTGGGCTCAATATTTGGAACACACTGTGATGTGTTTGAAAATTTCAGTAATTAAGAAATATTTGCAGTTTTTCAGATTGTTTCCGATATTTTGTAAACAAATTTGACGAATGCCGATATTAAACTAGATCTTTAAGATATCATTTACGAAGAGAAAACATCAGAGAGATAACTTCTTCTAATTACTCATTTTTTACCTGGATAACTAGAAGTATTCGGGCTTCAAGAAAATTCAACAGGTGTTAAAGTTTTTTAATGTTCAATGTTTCAAATAATTTAAGTTCTTCAGAAGTGCTTTATAGGCACTCGGAATGCCCTATTCCAAAGCTGTATCGGAAAAAATTGTTTCATTGGGATAAAATTAAATAACCTTATTTATATCTTCATGAACCCAATCGATTGGAAATATTTTTGACTCGCTAGTCGAAAAGTTTATCTATTCTGGTTGAACAATAGCTTGCTGTTCTACTTGGAACAACCAAGCAAAAGTAATAAGCCAAAATCTCATTAATATCCTGAAACCAAATGCAATAACCCTCGTAATTCCTTTTGGATTTATCAGGAAGATCGCATCAAACCGTTTGAAATTTGCATTTCTATAGGGATATCTCACTCTACTGAGACCAAAGAAAGTTGTCATAAATGTGAAATTGTATTAAAAAAAACAGAAATGGTTTAACATCTCATAATGATACGTTGGTTTTTGTTGGGATATATTGAATTTTAAAACTCCGCGTTACAGGCTAGAGCGCTGACCCTTGGACCCTGAGTAGGTAGATGATTAACAAGGGATAAATAGAGGTACCTATTCAGTTTCACCCGTATTTATTCAAAATTTGAAAAATCATATCTCGGATACTCTCTCGGATTGGTTTGTCAAAGTCGAAACGGTATTGGTGTATACGCCTGATAAAATTGCACCATAAAAATTTTTTATTTGGAAAATTTTATTTTGTTACTTCGAAACTATTCTACCGATTTATCCGAATAACGAACTCAGCCGAGATATTTATAACTCAAATCTACTCTGAAAATGTCAACTCTAGCTCTATCGTATTCACGGAAGTATTTGATATTCAAGATTGACGAAGTATATCCTCCTAGAGGATGTGATAATAATTATCTTTATCAGGGACTGAATTATCCAAGTTTAAGTCTAAGAATAACTTTAGGATCAGTTATGGTTCTGTACAAAATCTTAAATAATAAAATTGACTGTGCCGAAATCCTCAGCAAATTAAATTTCCACCTACCATATTTCAATTCGAGAAATGCTTCAGTTTTTAAATGTGAAAGAGCTAGAACGAATATCCTGCGTAAGGTTCCAATAAATTTAATGTGTAATAATCATATTATAGTAGCTGTACCTGATGTGATATTTTTTCGTGCTCTCAACAAACTTTTATGAAAATTGCACTTGAACATCTGTCCAATTCTAGTAAAATTTTGATTTTGTGTAATATATGTATGTAGGTGGTTATGGAGAAGATATTCTTAATAGTAACATTTATATCCCTGTATAGTGACTTAAATGGATTTTCTGTTGAACAATAAAGCTATTATTATCATTATTATTAAAAATTTGGTTTTCAATATTAAAACCAGATTAAATTATGTGGGAAAAAGTGATAAGAATCAGTATTTACTGAAAAAAATTGGAGTTAAGATTTGAAGATGACGAATGAGGAAAGCATTCAATTTCTGAAATCAATTCACCTTTAGATCTTAAATTCATTAAATAAGCGAGGCAGGAATTTTTGCGCGCTTATTCCTAGTTGAACAGCGAGCTATCGTTTACTCAAATGCCAGTAACTTTCGAATCTCGATAGATTGTCCATTGTCCAAATATCTGGGCCAAAAACGTCGGATAGTTCTGCATGATTTATGCATTTGGAATTTCGTTTCCTCAACATTTCCTAACATACTAACATATCCACCAGGAATCCACTAGGAAGATGTGCGGATAGCGTTTAAACAAAGAAGTTTGTGAAATTTCATAGAAACCGTTCCTAAAAACTTGATATCTCGTAAGATATTCATCGGCATTAAGAAGAGCACGCTGATGCTCATGACCTCACGTCAGTGCTTTTCTAAATTTTTTAAGATCCATCCAATATTCTTGTACATTTCTCAATAAAAATTTTGTCCAGATTCATTTCATTTCGGTGAACATAAAAAAAATTCGGAAAAGACGAATTCAGAAAAATATCGAAAAGTTTTCGTAACGACTCCCTATAAAGGGTGATTGAAATTTCCATGACCCTTATGAATATGATTCGTAAGTCAGTTGTTATCCAAAGAATGATAATAAAATTTTCCAGGTAGTTTTCTTCTAACGACGAGCTATTGTACCCCATTTTTATGACTTTCAACTATACTCGTTTGAAGAATGAAATATCAGAGAGATGAGATCATACTTTTGGTCCGCTTGGAAGAAATGAATAAACTATCTTCTGGAGTAGAAGACGGTCCTCTATATCGGGTTTGTATAAGTTGTAGAAGAATGAGAAGTTCGGGTTTATACACAAGGCACAGCGTTGCCAGATTTAGGGATTGGAGACGTTGATCGAGTATACCGTTTACATAAAGCAAGAAGAGGTCGCCTGAAGCGCCCTCGCACTGGCCGTTCCCGAAGTATTTCTGTATAAAATATGATGTTTCACCGACTTTTCGGACCCGGCTCAAAATTCATATCTAACACCCCTGACCCCCTGATTATGATTCCATTGAAAAACGTTGTCAGACCCGGAGCCGGGTCTGACAACGTCACTTTTGGACCGAAAAGTCGGTAGAATATACCGATTTGGGTCTGTGTAGGCGGTCAAATAAATCTATATATATATATACATATATTGGAGAAGGAGTGGCGATGCTCGGTTCAGCCTCCAAAACCGGAGGTATCTAGGGTTGAAGCCACAAATTGGATGCTCGCTCCTGTTGTGGTCACCTGTTGTCGTTTATATATATATATATTTTATTATTCATTTCCATCTATATCCAGGTTTCTTGGTTGCCTTGCCCTGAAGAAGCCAATAAGCAGAAACACGTGTCGGCAATTACCTTCCATCCATTTCCAATATTTTCTGCATTCCTGCGAACTAACCCATTATCCTTCTCCAATATCTAATTTCTCCGCATTATGTTTTCTTTGAATTTATATATATATTCAGAGCTGTGCTAAGCACCGAAAAATAGTGCTTCGAGCACTATGCCATAAGCACTCGAAAAAAAAGGCTTCGAGTCTCGAGTTCTAAGCACCGTTTTCGACAGAAGGCTCCGGATTACCGAGCACTTTTGCAAAAGTTATTGAATATTTCGAGCACTAAGCACTAAGCACTTTAGTGGGAACTATTTTATGTAATGTTATTTGATTGAAATGAGAACTCTTTAGCTTCATCGACATATCTAAAATTATGATTTCGAGACTGGGAAAAACTCAAAAGCCAGTTTATTTGTTTTGTGAAACGCATGCATTCAATTTACATTCTGGTACTAGTTAATCTTATTCGTCGATCTGAATCTGAATGGATGTTCCTAATCAATACATAAAGTTGAATTAATAATCGAGGACCAATTATTTTATAAGCGAGAACACATTACTGAAAAAATGTGGAAAGCACTGACGTGAGATCAGGAGCTTTTACGCGCTTGTTCTGAAGTCTTTTCTCAGACTTAAAAAGAATGCGATTCAAAATCAGCCAGCACAATGAGTGTGAAAGAATCAATAAACATATATCTTAAATGGAAGTTAGGTGAACTTACAGTTCAGTAAATTCTTCGATCTGGCATTCTTTCCACATTTCTATACCATATATAAGTTGTTGTAGTTGAGTATCATCAATTATAACCAAATTTCAGATTCATAATTGCTGAGCTATCGGACAGGTCTGGCCCAATAACTAACTTGACTTATATTTGGATAATAAACTAATTCTATTAATATGGAATCTCTATCTCATCTCTTTCGGAAGATAGAGAATATTCAGCCAAACATTTTCAAATTGGACCACCGTTTCTTCATCACGAGTCAAATCCAACCGATGGCGATCATTTTCAGCTCGATATTCAGAAATTACAGACATTTGGGAAAAAAATAGTCCTCCTGTCGCAAAATTCATAATGACATTTCTATTCGAAATATGACCACTGCACACACCAGTATTTTAGACATGTTTGTCATAAAAATGAACCCACAGAATTAGTTTCATTTTCGGCTCAATATTCACTCATTATGACAACTTGTCATAAAATTAAAACCACCCTCATAGAGTTTTATAGTTGATGTGATGTGAATTCATAGATATAAATAAAATCTGTGACTTCATTTTCAGAAAAACTCTTATATCTTCTGGAGATTGTACGCTATGATGATGAAATTTTAAAATATTTTAGGTACCTATACCCTGCTTAAATGCCCTAAATTGTTGTGATCTGACGAATAACTTATGAGATATCGTGTATTGAAAAAAATCATTTTGGGAATTTAAAAAAAAATTTCTCTCGTGACGATTTTCTCGAAATTTGGCACACTCCTTCCTTTCAACGCTATCTAGACATTCTCTAAGTTACGAATTGATAGGATGAATATTCAAGAAATTAATGTTATTAACTGCTAAACTATTCGATGGATTTGGCCCAATAACGAACTTGACCGAAATATTTGGACAATCAACCTATTTTGAAATTATGAAAACTCTAGAACTCTAGGTCATCTACTTCGGAAGATAGAGAGTAAACAGCCGGAGGGCTCGCGTCCGGACATACTCAAATGTTCTTCATCGGGAAGTCGAACCCTATCGATTGAGACATTTGGGTGAAACGATAGCTCGCTGTTCCCCTAGAAACAGGCGCGCAAAAATGAGGGCTGTTTTTCAAGGATTGCCATAACTTTCGAATTTTACAACTACCGGTTACCCACCGAGTGCCACTGATAAGGTAGTTATTGAACCCTGGTTTTGTGTATTTAAATATCTCCGTGAGCTTAGGGCCCAATTGAACGTTTCACATACTTTCAAAATATTCAACAAATTTGCCGACAGAAATAAGGTAATAAAATCTCAATTTAATTACCTATAACTTTCTAACCGCCCTATATTTTTTCATGATATTTAGAACGTTTATCCTTGTCAAGAACTTCTTCATGCAGACATATTAATTGGATAACTCAAATTCAACCAACAAAAAAACACACTGTGTATCAAAATTCCTCAAATTTGAAAGGATATTTAGAAAAAAAATTAAATACTGAAGGCTGCAAGGTATTTCTGGTACTGGCGCATGTGATTTTAGCACATAATATATCTAGTCAAACCTGAATATTCAGGCAACACAGAAACCAAAATTTCAGGAAATCTCAATTTTTTCAGTACTCATTAATTTTTTCGATTCAATGGAATTTTTCAGGTCATACTTTCGAAACACAATGCAATTCAAAGGTCTATAGTCTAAGAAATCTTTTATGATTTCGATTTCTTTTCACCAGTGAAAACGATAAGATAAAATTTATCAAACAAATATCTAAATAAAAAATAAACGATAAAATGAGTCCTGAGAACGAAACACTCTAAAAATGACCCGAAAAATTCAATCGGATAAGAAATAATCACTGCATGAAATTGAGTTTTCTGAAATTTTAGTTTCCATGTTGTCTGAATATTCAGGTTTGACAAGGTTTACTGTGTGCTAAAATCGCATGCCCAAGTACGAAAATACACCTTGCTGTCGCATTTTATTTTCTTCCCACATATTCTAGCACATCAAAAAAAAATTTAATATACAGGGTGTTTTTTTTTATTGAGTTCAATTTACCCATTTTTACTAGGCGGGACCTGAAAAATATTCAACTACTATGTCCGCATGAAGAAGTTGATGACAAGAATAAACGTACCGAATATCATGAGAATATATAGGGCGGATTCGAAAGTTAAGGGTCATAAAATTGAGATTTTTAAAATTCTGGTTACAGTGTTGTATGACTATTCAGGTTTTACTTAATTTATTGTGTGCTAAAATCTCATGCGCAAGAACGAAAAATACCTTGCTCGTTTTAGTTTTTCATCCTTTCTTCGAATATCCTATGAAATTCAAGGAATTTTGATGTAGAAGGTGTTTTTCAAGGTTTAATTTTTCCCAAGCCGGTCCTGAAAGAAAATTTATTCCTAATATCGGTGTGAAGAAGTTGTTGAAGAGAATAAACGTACCAAACATAATGAAAATATTTAAGGTGGTTCGAAAGTTATGGGTAATTGAAAAAGATGACAAAATCAATAAAACAGTCTGACCTTGAATATGAAGAGAGATAGACCCTAAAAATAAGTGCTATTCTGACTCAGCTCGGTGTCCTCTAACTACCTTTATCTTTTGTTCATTTACCAATGAATCACCTTGTATAATACTTGTAGTTTTGAAATACTAATGTGAACTATGAGCTACAAACATTTTACATAATTATTCTTGTCAATATTTGGATGGAGCATATAAGTGAAAAATCTGAAAATGCTGCAAAGCAGTCTCAACGCGTTTGTTCTGTAAGTGATACGATATAAACATGAATTTATACGAACACAATTTAGCCCTTTAACAACTTCAGACTCATGAAGTGTCATCAATGGAAACATAAATTATTGAAAAATAAGCATTTGACCTACAATGCACAAAACACATTTTGATGAATACCATGTAATTACATCCAGTAATCGTTATGAAATCAAATGTAGCTGATAATCAGATTGTTTATAGAAATTTTCTTATTTTGGATCCCTTTTTTGTGATGAGACACGAAGGCTTATAGTAACAAGGAATGAGAATTCAAAATTTCCAATCTATTCGCTTTCGGTTCCATAAAATTATAATATATTTTCAGGATTGATGAAATTTAATTATATTTAGGAAATCAACAACGTCCATAGAAACATCATAGATATCTGACGAATATCTTATAAAGAATCGGTTCTAATAAAAGAAGAATTTTTTGGAAATTTTTAATAAATTTTCTAGAGTGGCGATTATCTCGAAATTTGGAAAACCATTTAATTTAACATCATTAAAACACCTTCTAAATTATAAATTGATCCGATGAATATTCTAGGCAAAAATCAAATTTTGAATGCTAATAACTAACGATGGATTTGGCCCAATAACGAACTTGACCGAGATATTTGAACGATCAACCTATTCTGAAAAATGAAAACTCTAGGTCATCTCCTTCGGAAGATAGAGAGTATACGATCGGAGGGCCGGCCAGCCTGACCTACTTAAATTTGACCAAGGTTTCTCCGTCAAGAAGTCGAACCCAATGGATTGAAATCATTTTCGGCTCGATATTCGGAAATTACAGACATTTGGACAGAACGAAAGCCCGTCTGTTCCACTAGTAACAAGCGCGCAAAAACAAAAAATTTTCTGGCCTACATAACCATAAAGTCAAAACAATGGTGACTGAAGAAATACTGAATATTAATTCAAAACGATCATATTATCTTTGCGCACATAAAAAAATCAAACAAAGTACCTGCTTATATTGACCCTACTTCAAGAATTCGGAAAGGCTTAGTGCTTAGCGGATTACTAAGCACTAAGATTTTCGCGAGAGTGCTCCGAAAAACAAGCACTAAGCACTAGCCTTTGAAAAGTGCTCGCGAGCACAGTGCTCGGAAGCACTAAAGTGCTTAGAGTGCTTTCATGAGCAGTAAGCACAATGCTTTGGCACAGCTCTGATATATATATATATATACAGGGTGAGTCTTTGGCCACTGCGTTAATTTTAACCATAGGTTCTTGAGATCAAAAGAAACACTTTTTCCATTGCGGTTTTTCCATATTCAGCTGCGTTAAAAAGTTATAAGCATTTTAAATTTTCACATTCACTCTTCTCTAGTCCAGTTTAGTTTGAATGGAAAATACCTTCCACAGCATCTACTAATGAATCTGAATTGTTTAAAACATTATTTTCCTTCAACAAAATGATTCACTCACTCATGTTTCATCCGATGAGGTCCATATCCAGAAGGAAGATACAAAATACTTATTTTCTGGTAAAAAAAATTCAACACCATAAACATAGATTTTTGTTGTTTTACCATAATTTCTTTCTACTTCAAGATTATAAACCATCCCTTTCTAGTGAGAAATTCATAAAAAATCTCAGAATTATTGGATGTTATCATCATACTTTTGTAATTTTCTTCTTAAAATTTCCAAATCATGAAAACCATCATTTCTATGAAAACTTCCAAGGCAAGAGGTTGTCACTGTGCTTTTTTTTTCACTCAAAGCCAGAAAAAATCATCTATGATTTTCCAAACTCTGATATTTCTGAAGTTTCTTCTCCTTGACAGAGACCAGTGAACTGATCTATGAGGTCTCTTGATATCATACTGTTGAATGAAAATCTTTTTCGAAATCTTCAACAACAATGAATGATGACACTACGAATAATTATTTTAAACTGATGTTACTTTGCTTGATGATTATTTTCTGTACTGACCCAATAACAATTTAACTGGATAGATTACAAGTATTTCCAGATTTAAGTGTGCAATTATACTTGCTTGTGCATGATCTTAATTTGATTTTGAAAAATCAACTAGGTGTTCTTTAATAAAAAAATTTTGTTAAATCATTAGTATGAATCTATTCTGTTTACACTATAATTACTAATTACTGATCATGCGTAAATTATTGGTTTTTATAATCAGAGTATCTGTTTTAATTACGTAAACAAGAACATAAATATTGAATAATGGTTATTCATAGATAATGTCAAATTTTGATACCTTACCATAGAATATTAATTTATTACCGAACCCCGGGAGAAAAAAAATTAATAATTGCAATGTTTTTTTCAAATGGAAAATAATATCCATAACCATTATTGATCTTTAGTTATAATTTTCCTCAGAATAACTAGAGTGAATTATTATCACATTAAAATATTATAACGTCTCTGTGGTGGGTAGTTCCCAATAAAAAAGTGTTCTGTGGTTCCTTGATGTTTCGATTCTGTTTGAAACTGTCAACAGTTATTTGTAGCTTTCTTTCAAAAATATGTGGAAAATATTGGAAGGATAATATCGATTGTTTGAAATTATTTAAGTCAGTATGAAATGATTATGGTCAGAAAATGCATTCTATTCTAATCTTTCTTGTTTATGAGTTTATAGCTTCCAGTTTCAATATTGATTGAATTTTAATTAACCATGCATCATAGCAAACATTCAGAAATATTAAAACTAAGTCAAATTTTATTATCTCCTAAGTTTGTGAACCAGATTGAATTGGTGTATAAAATAAAGATAATAAAGATACAAAACAAATCTAGGAGACTTGGTTGTAAGTATTTAAAACTCATGTGAGCTTAAGTTGAAGCATTCCTATGTTAGAATAGATATAATTTGATGAACGCTGAAAGTCTGAAGCTATAAAGGACCAGCTCTTCATAAAGACAAGTCTTCAATTTAACAGGTCCTGACAGAAAATACATTACCTATTTCAACGCTTATTACGACAATATACCGAAGTACCTATGTGAGTGATGGAAAACTTTTTCTCTATTTATTATGGAATATTACTCTGGATTAAATATTAAACAAGGTGCTGGACATCATTAACAATGAATACAGCAAATGGCAATTAAATTTTGTGGTGAATGTAAGACAAAAATTGTTCAGTGGTTAATTTCATCTATAGTGTTTAGTGGTGGAACCATAGACTGGAGAGATTTCCCCAACCTTTTGTAGAAATATTTTATAAAGACATAAAATATGGCAACATTGAACAAATCTGATTATTGAAACATTTCAGCACAGAGTTGGATTTTGGAAAATCAGAAAATTTGGACAAAATTATATAGATTCAATTCCTTTCTACTTCAAATATCTCAAGAATGGTGCAATTTAGGAGAAAAGATGAGGAATGATTTCATCTGCAAAAAAGACTAATGATTCCAGGAGGTACGAATATAGTTCCGATATTTGTTTTTCATGCAATTTGTTATCAAAACCCACAAGAAATGGAATAAATCTAATGATGCCACAGGAGATCATTATCAAAAACCTTCTACAGGAGATCATTTTAATTGATATTGTTGTTTGAATATTACAGGTGAAAATGCAATTATTTTATGAAATTTCAACACCCTTTATCTTTTGAACGGGGCCAAATTTGGAAAAATGTAATAGGATGAAAATGTTTCTTTTGACGTCAAGAATCTATGGTTAAAATTAACGCAGTGGTCAAAGACTCACCCTGTATATAAGTTGTGTTGAGTTCATCTCTGATTATATTTATGAAGAATTGATATATAATTGGTAAACAGAGATTGTTGGTCTTTCAATAATTTTACCATTTATTGCAAATGATTAGCTTTCGCGGTATATCAACTGCTTCTTCAGAACATCTAAAAAAAGTACATACGTAAAGAATCTGTAAGTTATACAAACTAAAATTAAGGTTTGTTACAAAGGCATGACTGTAAAATGGAATATCCAACTTACACAATGTTGGTTTTTTTTTAATTGAGAGTTTAAAATAGTTCAACTGACATCCAAAAAACTTCACAATGTGATGAGGAGAGGATTTCTTTTTTTTACAAACTTTGAAATTAAATTTACGAATTTCTCAAGACCCAAAAGCAATGAACAGAAGATCAGACATCAACAACCTGAGCAATATCTATTCCTATTTAATTAAAACAGATATTGACCTGTTGAACTTAGCATTCTTCGAAAATTCAGAGATAACTGAGTCATAATCACTCGACATAGTTAAATTTTAATATTGAAAAATTTTAAAAAAAATCAGAATTCCTCGCAAAATTACTTCACAAATCTATGATTTATACATTATTATGATGAATGTCATAATTATGACTATGTCAATTTAATTTCAAAACTTGTAAAAGATAGAAATCCTCTCCTCATCACATTGTGAAGTTTGTAAGTTATTTATTCCATTTTACAGTCATGTCTTTGTAACAAACCATAACTTTAATTTACATAACTCACAGATTCTTTACGTATGTACTTTTTTCAGATGTTCTGAAGAAGCAGTTGAATTACTGCGAAAGCTAAACATTTGCAATACATGGTATAATTATTGAAAGACCAACAATCTCTGTTTACCAATTATACATCAATTCTTCATATTTATATATATATTTTTATATCACATCAAACTAAGGTGGTACACTTGAAATCATTCGGGCCAATTGACCAAGAACAATTCAGTAATCTGTCAGTGAGGGTAGAGAGTCTGACGAATAATTCCAATAGTGCCAAGGTCACTGCCTTTAGCATCCAAAGGGTTGTGTTATTGGGGAGCATCAACTCTCGAAGGTGCTGTGTGGTTTTTCTGTGAACAAGACCGTTGCAGCTGATTATCATGAGCTTCATCTCAACTTTATCGAGGTTCCACATATTTTTCATCTGACTTGACAGTGGCCCGTATTAATTGATCTTTTAGCTGTATGTTTTCGAAAGGTTCTGGTCGAGTGATACGGCGAAGTCGATGATGACAGCAGTGTTACTCTCTTTGGTCCATATCACCATATCTGGCCTATTGTGCTCTGCTCCTTGGTCCGTAGTGACGGTGAAATCCCAGTATACCTTGATGTTCTCATTTTCCAAAACCGCCACTGGGGAAGAGACATGATGTGGTGTGAATCGGCTCAACAGACCCTCCCTCAAGCACAACTAGTGATGCACTAGTTTACCCATGTTGTCATGGCGAGCAAGGTATCTAGTGCTGGCAATGGCTGAGCATCTTGAGGACAAGTGTCGCACCGTCTCCTCGGCATTATCACATAATCTGCACTTCGTTGATTCTATTTGTTGTTTCATTATAAGTTTGGTGTAGACGCTCGTCTACCTGATCCTGGATTGCCAGCAAAGTACCCTCTGATTGGGGAAAGAGGTAACTCTGGGTGAGGTAGGTGATGAAGCTTGACCGCTCAACTTCAGGATGATTCAGACTGGTGTAGAACCTTCCGTGGAGCGTTTTAGACCGCCACCGTTAGATCCATACGTCGGACATTTCCCCTGATGCGAGTGTTTGAGCGTCTGTCAGCTTCGGCTGTGGGGAAGTGTGAAGTTGGGCCGCCACCCACTGTTGAACAGGTAGGTTTCTTCGCGCAAAATCTATATATATATATATATAATTTAAGGAGGTGCGCCATGATGACATTAGGCCCCTGGAGCAGATTGTTCACTTCAGAATGGACTCTGTAGATCTCAAGTATTTCGAGCAGCCATGGGGACACTGTCGAAAGCTTTCTGGTAGTCGATCCAGGCTATTGAGGCTATTCTTTAGTTTTTTTTGCCTGTTTGGTGACAGCACTGTCGATTACCAGGAGCTCTTTGCTACCACGGGCTTTTTTTTGCATCCATTCTGCTCCCAGGACATGATTCCACTGGTTTTATTTTGGGAATTGACCTTGTGGCCAACAGTTAATGTAACGATTTTGTAAATGGATAGACAGGTAATAGGGTGTAGGTTTTTGGCAGTGCGTGATCGCCATTTTTTTTTGGTATCATCGTGGTCATCCCTTGTGTGAAAAAATGAGGAATGGTGGATGGTTCTTTTGTGGCCTTCTGGATAAGCCGAGCTAGGGGTTTGTGTGTAGCTGATAGGGATTTCCACCAGATGTGTTGTATTCTGTCTACTCCCGCTGCAGACCAGTTTTTCATTCTGATGACTGTGGCCTTAATATCGTCTTCGGTAATTGTGATCTCCGGCATTTATGGCAGTTCTTGATGCGCTTCTCGTTCTTTTTCTCTTCAGGCTGCCTCAATGTTGTGAACAATTGCTTGAGTCCTGACAGCCGACCAGTGCTGTTCCATTTCTTGCAATTTTGGCGCAGATGGTGATAACTGCCTGCGTCAGCAAGACGTCTGAAAAATTGTTGTTGGTTAGACCTGAACAGGTTATTCTCCTGGTACCTTTGCGCTCTTTTGTTGTATCTCCGGAGCCTGCCTCCCAACGCGGAAATTTTTTTGCTTTAGGGTTTCCATGTGATTTCTAAGATGTTGCCGGTAGTGTGCATCTGTTTTAATATTCAATTTCCGAAGCTTGAATTCAATCTTCTTTTCCATCTTCCTGCTCACTTTCTGGTGTTGGAGGTATGTGTGTAGGACGCCTATATCCTTTCGAAGAGTTTATTTTTCTTTCGATCCGCGCTTTCCATGGAGGTTTTTTCTGTTGCTGGCTTGATCAATAAATAAGAATAAATTTCATCAATAAAATAAAGGCAAATCAAATTATACATTCTATATATTTATATATTCTTTTGAACTTTTGGCTCACAAAAAAACCGGAACAGCGGAATACCGTTTTGCCCATTTATCTGTTATTTTTGAATATCGAGCCGAAAATAATGTCAATCGATTGGATTTCAGTTCCTGATGATGATTCTGGGGCAATATTGAGAATGTTCGTTCGGCCGTATACTCTCTATACTCCGAAGAAGAACAGCTAGAGTTTTCATATTTTCTGAATAGGTCACAGTCCAAACATCTCGGTCATGATCGTCATTGGGACAATTCCTCCAAAGCTTCAGGAGTTATGAGCATCTTAAGGATATTTGAATAGGTTGTAACAAATGGGCTTGCAAAATTTTGCAGAATTCGACACGCTACAAAATTTTAGACGCTATACCCCATAATATCCGACATATTTGAACAATGATTTGTGTATGTATAAACGACATTTATATCATACATATTCCTAATTTCAATTGTCGTTACTTTCCTCCACTAGAAGTTATAATCATTTTCGCATTTACTAAAGAGCAAGCAATCACAGAGGTTAATGTTAATTTAAATTAATTGCGTTGCCATTTACGTTCCTTCTCCACTGTTGGCTCATTGAAACGCCCCAAACAAATAGAAAAAGCCCCGATTTATTCGTCTGAAAATACGAATTATTTATCGAAATGTTCCATTTACGGTTAAATAATGTATGATAAAAACTTTCGAGTGAGGTAAAGCTATAGCTCAAATTATAAATAACGACTGACAGTTTTCTTTTTTAGTAATTGCATTTCAACAAAATCATATGATTTCAATAATCCGTTTCATGTTTCCGATTCATTACAGTTAGCATAATTTATTTCGAAACAATTATACCAGATGTTTGATTATCTTCTAGTCAGATTGGAAGCTATTTCATTATTTACGGTTTTAACATTCGAATTAACCAAACTAAGTATTAACGAACCTTGCTAAAAAAACTCCAAAAAACTATCCTTCATATATAATTGAATTCATGAGAATCCTGAAAAAAGTTTCGAAACAATGAAATTTACTTTTGAAGGCGAATTTTACAAAAAAAAATAAAGGACTCACATGGAAAAAAACTTTTTCCAATTATAGCTCAATTCGTTGTTGATCTAGTCCTTCGTAATGTTTTACCTTAATAACCAATTCAAGCATTATACATAAAGATATTCATGCGTGATATTTCCACAGCTGCACCAAAACATTTAATAAATGAACAACTCCGAAATACCCATCAATTCAATAATAACATTTAATTTGCCGTAGGAAAACAAATAGATATTCAGCCTTTTTTGATGTTATAGTTAAAAAAAAAACATAAAACTAATTACTGATTGGTACATGAAACGAATATCCTAGGAAATATAGATTCATTGGAAATTATTAGGCAAAAAATAAGTATAATATAAACTGAAAATAGAGAGTATTCAATATTTCACATCCAAAATTGAAAAATGAACACCGGCAAAATTAGAAACTCTTCTTTAAAGTAATGGCTATCCAAAATTTTATTCAATTCACCAAATAACAATATAAATTCATTGGATCAAGTATCAACTAAAGAAATACCAAATTATACTAGATGAGTCTCTCTACTACGTAAATTTCAATCATAAATTCTTAACACCAAATTTTTTCTATAACATTTTTGTACAATACAGTTGATGTTTTTTTTAGTTTTTGCTTGTATCTTCGTAGTAGATAATCAAAATGAATTCAAATTTCGTGGAAAGTTTCAAACAAATGGGTGAAAAATTTCAGATCAAACACACTTCCTTTATCCTCTGAAGACCTCGTTAATACATCATCAACTCGTAAAACCATCAAAAGTTTCTATGAAATAGACAGTTACTGAACACATCCTAGCGTTTTCTATATGTCTATATATCTTCTCAAAATGCACCGTTTCCAAGATATTCGATTTAGAATGATTTGAAATTGTAAAAAAAAATTACATTTTTTTTCGTGGATCTAACTCTCACTAGAAGAACTTCACTGAGAGACAAAATTACCCATTACAACATCATTTTATTATTATTTTTTTTTATCATTAAAAATGTTGCTTCTAGACGTCTGAAAATATTTCATCTATTCTGTGGATTAACTAAAATTAGGAAGACATACTTCGAGAGTTTTTTGTTATTGTGAATAAACGTCAGTTTTTCTTTCGATAGCATACTTACATAAATTTACTTTCTGTATTTGAACATGTTATCAAAAATTCTCAGTTTTTGAAATTTAATTTGAAAATTTGAAACGAGATAGCGTAGCTCAGGTGAAGTTTCCGTTTCATAATAGAAGAAAAGAACTATTAACTAGGAACTTTGGTCTACAAAATTCAAAACGGTGTTTCAGAATTATTTACTATGCTATATTATCAGTTATAATTCATTGATACACAATACTGAATATTTTATCCCAAAATTAATAATGCATTATCTAATTCCAGTGAGAATTCCTACTTTATTCTATAACTCAAAACAAAAGCTACAACTTGAGCCGTTGTTTATTTCAAACTAATAGAAAAATAGAAAATCGTTATTACATTTTTCATGCAACTTTTCCCTGAAATCAATAAATTCAAAATCTAACATTAAATACAGTGTGGAACAGCCAAATGGAATAAATTCGATAACGAATAAATGAGAGCGTGTTTGGAAAAACGCTTGGACACGGCGATTTGTATTTTTAACTGAGCATTAAAAAAAAATTATATAGGGTGCGTCATGTGACAGTGGCCAATACCCACTTTCTTATTTTAAATGCAAGCCCCTGTATATTATTAAATTTTTGGTTTCTTCAGAGAATTCTAGACATAAATCATGTACAATGTCCTATACACATCTTCAACTGTTTCGGAAATATTAAGTGTTTTCAGATTCCTGATTTGTCGCTGTTAGACTACTTTTTGTGGGGATATGTCAAAAGTATTGTATACAAAACTAAACCCCTCAACTCAGATGACTTAAAAAGACGAATCACGCTTGCGATTAAATCAGTTACACCTGAGATGTTGAGTAATCTTAGAAGACATTTCTATACCAGATTAGCATGTTGCCAAGACGTTCGCGGCGAGTATTTTGAACATTTACTACATTGACATTAATATTTTTTCGTAAAGACATCCGTTCCCATTTTTCACCAATGTAGAATCGGAAGAATTAAAAGAATTATTATTAAGAAAGTTGAACCGGGCACCTAGTAAGAAAAATAGTCAGTATTTATTATTAGGTTTTTAGTGTAATGTTATAGTGATGGAATTTGTGAAATATAATAATTTACGGAATGGGAAAGGCGTCTTTTTTCAATGTTAACGTCGTAAAGACAACCGTTTTGTAATAAATCCTCGTCCCTCAATATTTCATGAAACAGTTGAAGATAGGTATAGGACATTGTACATGATTTATGTCTAGAATTCTCTGAAGAATCCAGTAAAATTAATAATATACACCGCGGGCTTGAACATTTAAAATAAGAAAGTGGGTATTGGCCACTGTCACATGACGCAACTCATCAGTATATAAAGTTTTTTTTTTGAAAAAATGCTCCGTTGAAAATACAAATCGCCGTGTCCAAGCGTTTTTCCAAACACGCTCTCATTTATCAGTTATCGAATTTATTCCATTTGGCTGTTCCACACTGTATATCTATATATGTAATCTGATGTGCTTGAAGATAATTCAAAAAGACAACGCTTGAGCCATACTGCTTTGAAGAAAAACTAATTTTTCTTCCCAAAATGAAACTTGTGAAATTCATAACAGAATAAAATTTATAGTCAATAATACTATCCTGATGTTATGTATAGATGAAATAAATAAACAACACATTGTATAATTTCTTCGAGTATTTGAGGATGCTTCATACAGTTTTGAGGAAACTAGTTCTTGTTGAAAAGTAATAATAAAAAATCTTCTTGAATTTCATAATCTATCCCCAGTAGTGTTGAAGTTGATTCAAAAATGTCTTCTGAATAGGTTTTAACAATATCACTTGAATTTCATAACTTTGACATTTGATGTCTATGAATTTGTAGGTTCAATATAGGTCATAATAGATAACACAGATACGATTCTGATATTTATGGTGAATAAAAACATGGAAATATTCGTGATTTGATGATCCAAAGAAATGGAGAGACTGATAGAATTCAGAGTATTGTGAAATTTAATGATAGCGTATTTTCTTAAGAATCTTATGTTCAGTTAAATTAAAACAAAATTCATGAATTTCATTATTTTCACCAATACTCGGCCGGCCAATGATTCACTATACAGTTCAGTATGATTTTGAGGTGAAATAATGATTTCGATGAAAACTTATGTCACATTTTCCAAAAAGCAATGAAAATGTTTCATCAGTATACTTAAAATGAACTCAGTTTTCAAAGACTTCAAATGTATGGTGAAAACTGACCCAAAATACATGAATATTATTTATCAAGACAATCTCATATGCATCAAAATTGAAAGTTCTCAATAATTTATCAATCATTCCATATTCTGAAGTTTTTTAGATGATAAATTAGCCATAGAGATATAAAGAGAAATAACTATTTATTTACATTAAATCAGGTAGCTCCCATTGAAAAAGCAGTTTGGCAACCATACCCCATACGCATCCAACCCGTTTGTGATGTTGTCATAATGCGTTTTATTTCTTGAAACTGTATGAAAATATTCGGCATGTTGACGTCGGCACAAAACTAAAAACTAAGAACTGATACTTCACTATGTGACAGTCGACAACTTTGTGCGAACATATTCATTCATAAAATTCACTCACCGTATTTCTTCCTTATATTATACGTGACGTTGCCGAAGCGCTAGAAAACTTACTTGGATTTGTTTACAAGTGAAAATCAAGTAAAATTAAGTGGTTATTGTGATTTTGCAGACTTTGCAAGTGTGTTTCAACTGTAAAACATGGTTTGATAGGCTCTCATCTGTGATGGATCAGAATCAAATATACTGGTAAGATTTTTTTGTGGAAAATATGAATCATATTCATAGCCGTTTACGATCTCTTAAAAGATGAACTCTTCCACCATATTTCAGTTTGAATGAAGCATAGACAAACTATTCAAAAGATTTGAGGTAAATTGTAATTCTTTTCAATTTCCATGTCTTGCAGGAAATAAGGATTTTGTTAGTACACCTTCTTTTGGAAATGATGGGTCTTCGCCCCATAAAAATCGATATGATGAAAGAAAGAGCTCGATTTTCCTACAGAACCTGAATGACTATCACCTCTCTTGAAATATGTACTAAAGTGTGACAGAAATTTATCTGAAGTGTTCATGTCTTATTTTATTTGTATTATATTTAAGAAATTACCTTGATTTCTATTAGATTTCAGAAAATATTTTATAATAACAACAACTTCAGGAACTGCTAAAGACATCCTTGTGAGAATGTTGAAAGGACCAAGTACTCAAAAATACCAACCAGAGTTGAGATCTTTTGCTTTAACATCAGCGTTCTATTCGCCAAGAGCCTATAATTTTGTCAGGAATACATTCAATAAAAGCCTTCCTCATTTAACTTATCTGTCAAAATAGTACATGTCAGTAGATGGTTCACCAGGATTCCATCTGAATCTTTTAACGCTTTGCGATTAAAAGTAAGGAGTTCTAATCATCCATTACTTTGCAATTTGGTAATGCATGAAATGTCAATAAGACGACAAGAAGAATGGACAGGAAAAAAATGTTGTGACCTTGTTGACATAGGATAGTCCGGTCAGTACCAGGTTACCATTGTTGCTAAAAAAATTATTCAAGGTCAAAGGTCGCGAAAATGGGTTTTTCGCTTTTTTCAGCCAAACGGTGAGTTTTATCATAAAAATAGATCAGACATAAATTGTAGATCGGGCAATTATCTACAAAAATTGTCTCAGTACTTTTTTTCGTGAGAGTCACCGTTTCCGAGATATGAGCGAAGAAAATTGTATGCTCCATAAAATGCGTAAGTACGCCACGTTCATTCGTCACTGGCGCCGTAATGCGAGTTGAATTATTTTTCTTTCGGTATATTAACTTAAGAAAATCAATATTCACTCAAAAGAAACTGGGTCCATTGCCTTCTACGCCAGTGCAAACTTGACGTCTGTTTTTAAAATGTTTGAGAAACAAGATTTACTAGATTGTGCCGAAGTTTTTAAAAATAATAAGTCTCCTCCAAAAGACATAATTATTCATGGAATTCGCTTTCTTCACCTGCATTGATAAGTTCCGTTACGTGTCTTTTGTCAAAAATACTCGTAACAAAAAGCAAGTGCAATTGGCTTCTCTTCCTCCAACCTCGGATTCTGCACATCTTCTTCGGGTATATTATCAAGTTCAAGTGTGGCTTGGTAGTCAATTAGACCCAAAAGACGGGTTGGATGTTGATTGATAATGGATTAGAACCTGTCCAAACTTTACTTCCACCTGCACCGGAAAAACTCCTCAACACCAATTTTTGCAATTGTAAAAAAGGATGTAATGTGGCTGCCAAAAAGTTGGGTTGTTTTGTTCCTTAACCTGTACAAGTTGTCAAGGCCAGCTTTGTTCTAAGGCTGAATCTCCATTAGAAGAGGACTCATTTCATATAAACGACGAGACATCCGATCCATCGCTTTTGGACGAGTTTATTTTCACTCAGCTCGAAGAAGAAGACGAAGAACAAAAAGGAACAGATGTAATTAATGATTATAATTCGGACCAATAATTTTATCACATTCTTTACAATTAACGACAATTTTTTTTATTATTTATTAGTACAGATCGGTTCGTGGAATAGGACTACCGGGGAAACCACGTTAAAAAAACGCGTCAAGTACACTACCTCACAGGTGACGTGGAAACGTGTGCATTTTATGGAGCATACAACTTCGCTCATATCTCGGAAACGGTGACTCTCACGAAAAAAGTACAGAGACAATTTTTGTAGATTTTTTTTGCGCGATCTACAATTTATGTCTGAGCTATTTTTATGATAAAACTCCGTTTGGCTGCAAAAAGCGAAAAACCCATTTTCGCCACCTTTGACCTTGAATAATTTTTTTAGCAACAATGGGATTTTTGGGGACTTTTCACCCTTTCTTTCTAATGGTATCCTGACCATCTCTACCAATTTTCAGCTCTATGCGAATTTTGGTAACCTCACCTCTGTTATTTAGTCTAACTTGACCGGACTAAGGAACAAAATTCAACTCTGATAAGTTCGCAGAAGCACGTGAAGCTTTACTATTCATGGTAGTATGCATTAACGCACATTGGAAGATTCCAGTGGGATATTTCTTAATAGATGGATTAACAGCTGCTGAAAGGGCTGAAATTGTACAGAAATGTCTTGATTTCTTACATCAGACTGGAATAACCATAACATCTCTTACTTTCGATGGTGCGCCAGTAAATTTTTCTATGGCGGACAATTTGGGTGCAGATTTCAACAATCCCCCAACATTTGAGAACTTATTACAACCATCCTATCACAAAGAAACCAGTATATATCCTACCTGATGTATGTCATATGATCAAATTAGTCAGAAATTGCTTAGCTTCTACAAAAGACTAAAAAATGGAAAGGGAGAATATATAAAATGGAAATTCATTTCTGAATTAGAGAAGAAGTAGTCTATTGAAGGATTACATGCTGCCACTAAGTTGAAAATTAGGCATATTCAGTGTACAAGAGAAAAAATGAAGGTCCATTTAGCAACACAAACATTGAATAAAAGTTTGAATAATGCATTGGATTTCTTGAGGGAAGACCTCAATTGTCCAGAATTCAGAGATTCAAAGGCCACATCTGACTTCATACTGCAGTTTAATAACCTCTTCGATGTTTTTAATTCAAGAAATGCTTTTTCCAAAAGACCTCTTTCTGGAACTACATCTGTACGAATCTTCGAATTCCTTGGTTCTATGAAGAATTATATTTTGACTCTCACTCTGAACTACGTTGCAATTGTTAAATCGGTCAGGCAAACAGGATTTTTAGGTTTCCTTAAGTTGATTGAAAGTTCGAAACATCTTTATGAAGACTTGGTTGTAGAGAAAAAAGTCCTTAAATATTTTTTAACCTATAAATTCTCACAGGATCACTAAGAACTCGTTTTTGGAACTATACGTAGCAGAGGTAGCGTCAACAACAATCCGACCGCTAAACAGTTTGAAGCAGCATAATAAGAGACTACTTATTCATGCCAGAATTTCAGCACCAAATACAGGAAATGTTGTCAATGTTGATAATGTTTCAATTTTAACATATGGTTCTAATAACACCATCTCATTGTGTAACAGTTCAAATATTGAAATTAACATAAACTATTTAATAATGGCTTCACAAAAAACTTCAAGATGATATGAACGAAAATTCTTATATTGATTCTGGTGCATGGAACCTAACTTCCTTTTGCTGAAGATGTGTCATATATTGCAGGTTACGTGGTGAAGTCATCAAAAAAGTTCATTTCATGCTTCAAATGCCTCAACTGACTAGAAGGTAACTCATAATTGTCTCTGTTGCAAAAAAGAAAAACTTATGACAGCTTAGTAATCGCTAGCAACTGGGTTATAATGATTTGTGAAGAAGGAGAATGGTTTTTCAAGTTTTATCACAAAACAAATAACATATTTGACAATAAGAATAATACCTTCCAAATTCTTGTGAATCAAACTGTTGCTAATCTGTCATTTGAAATTTGGTGATTATTTTTATGATCAGAATATATTAGATGGACATGCTATTCAGTCGGTGAAATTGATTTTGAAAAGTTATTTTCATATAAGGCTCAATCATGAAACCAGAAAATCAGTAGAAATTTCGAAATAATTTAGGACTAGGTCAATATATACTAAAACAATTTTGTTTAGGAATGAGTGATCAATGTCGAGTCTATGTTTCAGATGCAAAAATATCATTTTGAAGGGTTTTGTTATGAATTTATGTTATTAATAAATTTGAACATTGAAAGTTCGTTTCATTTACTCAACTTTTACCCGAATTTGATGAAACATGTTCCACACAATTTTATGCTCTGGTTCAGAGTTATTTTTTTCATGGCATTCTATTAATGCCCTATTACAGCAAATAAAACTGCTACTCGGTAGAATTCAACAGACTTAGTAAGTTCACTCCTGTGACTACCTACCAAAGATATCGAATGTAATCGTACTTGCAGGGCTTATAGTTCAATATAATAATATTGAACTATACACTTTTCATTGAATCTTTCGAAATATAGAACGAAATACCCTCTATTATAGTATGAATCTAATTCATCATCATAGTGACGCAATTTGTCTTGAATCATTTACCTAATTATTTCTTTAGTATAAGTTACGGTTTAGCTTGTTATGTTAAAAAATTCTTGATTCGCAATATCGAGTTAATCCAAGAAGGCGAATTTGAGTGTGTTTCCTTTATCTCTTTCAGATTTTTTATTTTTGTTATTCAGTTCTTTTTTCTGCTCTTGTTTTTTCATTTCCAGATTAGATTTGGGCAACTTGTAGAAGTCTCTGTTTCCATCAATAGAAGACCACTCTTGAAAAAAGAAGTCCCTAAAATATATTTCAGCTCATTTTTGTACTTTCACACTCAGGTGGGGAGCCAAGGTTTTTTTTTCCTGGGGTTTTTTCCTTAGGCTTATATGTGATACGCCGAATTGTATGACACCCCATCACTAACCCCAGATCTATATGCTTTTTTTGTTTTCTAACTAAATGTTGTAAGCCAAAAGTTCAAAAGAATATATATATATTTTTACCTAGAATCCATTATACTAGATTTACAGTTTATAATTCTATTGGTTTTCTACCATAATCTCAAATATTTCTAATTTTGAAGGTTCCTCAAAATTTAAACTAAACCATTTAATCTGTACGCCACTGAGTATTTCACGACTTCATTATGGAGCGTTGTCAAAGTGCCAGAAAGCATAAATTCTCATCAAGAAGTCCACTTTTGTTCCTTGGTATACTCCTGAACTAAAAAAACTTGTTTTAAGAAAAATAAAAGAATTTCATCGTGATTATAAGAGATATAAATGCTGGGAGGATTATATTTCATTTTCCGAGATTCGGTCGGCTTGCGCTAGAATGGCTGAGTCACGTTATTCTGATTATATTGAGAGCATGGAAAAATCAATAAAGGATAATATAGAGACATTTTGGAATTTCACTAATTCTAAAAGAACTGACTATGATTTGCCGTCAACTATGCACCTGCATGAAAGAAGTGTAGAGGGTGACACCGACATAGCTGCCCTCTTCTCCAAACACTTCAGATCTACCTATGTTTCGGGCCCTACTCCTTCCGTTGACTCGACCTATTCGGATCACTTAGGCGGGGGCAATTCATCTTTTTCTCTTGGCGAGGTTGCCGGGAAGTTGGAAACTCTTGATACTGGGATGGGTCCTGGACCTGACTTCCTGTCTGCATTCTTTTTGAAGAACAGCTGTTCCTCAATTGCACTTCCACTCAGGATATTGTTCAACAGGTCCTTATCAACAGCCATTGTTTAAGTCTGGGAGTCGGTATAATATTGCTGATTACAGGCCTATAAGCATTATAAGCGCCATTCCTAAAATTCTTGAGACATTGATACTGGATCGTATACAGAAGGATATATCGTCCAGATTGGTCGAGCAACAGCATGGCTTTAATAAGGGTAGGGGTGTTGAGTCCAATCTATTGGTTTTCGCCCAGTATGTCTTCGATATCTTGGAAAGTGGAGGTAAGGTTGATGTTGTATATACTGACTTTTCTAAGGCCTTCGATAAGGTAGAGTGGGAAATTGTGTCATAACTTTTGAGGAAGTGGTTTGAAATTGTCGTCAGTTTGTGAAATAACTGGCATCTTAGGAGGAAGAGGTTTTGTATCATATATCAACTATTGGTTTTCGCCTGCCGTATCTGAAAGTCAGTTAAAGTTGATGTGATTCCTTCTTTTCTAAGGTCCCGATAAGGACATACATTGTTGAAATTTCAGGTGTAACCATCAGGGTAGTTTCATCATATTTGAGCCGTACTCCAGTTAAAGTGTTGATTCCTTCTCCCCGACATAATTTATATAAGGGAGTCATTACCTCTGTTGTTTCTAATTTTATAAACGTTACCACATGCGTTTGCACGTTTGTTCGCCGACGACCTCAAGGTTTATTTAAGAGTTAACACTCTAATCGATATGCTAGATCTTCAATCTGATCTCAATCGATTGGAACATTGGTGTAAAGATATTGAAGTCATCATTAACCTTGGTAAGTGCAAACATATGAGTATAGTTAGGCGTGAGAAGAGCTTTGTATCGTACTACTATCTGAGTGAGCAATCAGTACTTTCTGCGGACATCATTAAAGGTGGTTTTTACGACAATAGTATGTGTTTCAGGGCGCATATTGACCATATAGTTAGTGCGGGGTTTCGTATGCTGGGGTTCATTTTGCGGCACTCGTTTGAGTTCAGGGATGTCAATACTTTGAAACACCTTTATGTCAGTCTTGTTAGGCCGCATCTTGAGTATGCCTTCTGTGTATGGTCTCCATATATTTATGAAGATTGTGTCAGGATAGAACGAGTCCAAAATAGATTTTTTCTCTCTATGTCGTGCAAGATGGGAATCTAGAGAGTAAATTTTTCCGCAATTCATATGAGATCACTTCTTCACCTTGCTGCTTTAAGTACTCGTAGGATAAGGGCAGATGTATTGTTGTTTACTAGAAATCTCTGTTTGTTTCACGTTCCATCTATATACTAGAGCTTCGCCAATTCCAAGAATCTCGCAACATTGCCAGTAGAACAGGCATAGACTTCTTTAATCTCAGTTACCCCTTGATTGTGCGTTACGAAATTTGTATTGAGTTTGTATTGATCGATGTTTATCATGTTAATAAATAAATAAATATATTTCTGTCTTTTTCTGACACATGGTGAAATAATTCAATGTTGGCTATTAATTTCAACAGTTTTATGAATGAAATGCTCGTCTATCTCTCTATGTGTCTATGAGATTTACAAAACATTATTTCTACAATCTCAACTTCCTAAGTTGTTTCTCATCATTTTCCATTTTAACATATGTGTTATCGAATGTTCATATGTTTTTGTTCTCCTGTTCAAGATATAAAAGATATCGAATGTTCGAGTATGAAAACATAGTTTTGATTATAGATTGCCGCAGGCTAATTAATTTTCACTGATATTCAAAAATACAGCGAATATTATTCACCTCATGTATATATCTATATTCACTCAACCTTATCTTCATACTGTTGACCACAAATCATTATCAAATATCTCGCGAACTAAACATTTGTAGTGATGATTGCGTACTTAATCAGAGGAACGAATCGAGAAAATACTCATTTTTTTGCGTAATACACGCTGCGAGTTATCCAGGGATAACGTACAAGATAAAATGGAAAACTCGTTCCGATTTCCTCCCTCACTCTTTATTAATTCTCGTAAACATGTCAAATAAATCCACGGAAATGGCTGACCACTAGGCGTAATCTGTTGGAAAATATTGACACATCCGTGGTTCGTAAATTTGGTTTCTTTATTTCTCTTTCATTCAAGCCTGAATAACTGACTCTCGACTCGAGTTTTTTGTAACAAGAGATCCGATGAACGTAATCAATTATCGTAAATTTTTTGGGTCTACAAATTTTGGATTCATTTGTTGGTATTCTCTGGATGATAATTTATTTTTTTAGGTTACGAAGCACCTAAATCCTCTTCGGCTGTTTCAAACCACGAGAGGAGATTTATTACAAATAGTTATTTTATTCACTGTTTTTCCTAGTTATTATGAGGTCTTTGAAGGTAATCACTAAATGTCTTGGATTTTCGTCAAATTTCGGACCTCAGCATAAAAATTATGGTTGAAAATATATCCATGACGTTGATAAACCTTCTCATAAGCATGATAATATCGTGAACTAGCAACTTACTCTCGATATACGTTAAATTCACGATAGTCGCATGTAAATTTTGAACTGATCTGAAAACAGCTGAGTTTTGTGCAGAATTTTTTGTACTGGAATATTGGCCGGATAGCGATGCAGATAATTTTGATTCGCCGCGATTATTTGGGATTTTTCTAGTTTAACGTTGCTATCTGGATATGGTACGTTCTTTACGACAATGGCCCATGATGAATCCATCACCAGCACTCATTCCATTTCGTGTCGATACTATGTCTACTTCTCGAGATATTCGTATCTGTTTGAATGATCATTAGGCCGTTATTTTAGCTCCCCATTGGGGGAACAAGTCAGAGATAACTACTGAAATATTTTTTGTCAATATTTAGTTGATTCTGCAGAAGTAAGGTAGCAGAATGATGTTTGGTTGATTTTTTAGGAATTTTTTATTGTTAGGCTGAGTACCTACTGACCCCCTAGGGCGTGCAAGTGAGTGTGACTTATGCAGAAATTATGAGTTAATGCTTCTGGATGTTAATGTCTAATTTGACACCAATCGTATGTCTAGTTTCCCAGGTATGAATTTGTCACATAAAACTCGGCTGGAACTCGGCTAGCCCACCCAGAGGGTGCAAGGGGAAGCGAGACATATAGTTATTTTGTGATGCATATTTATCATTCTGATATATCAATGTCGCATGAAACACTAAGCAGGTAAAACTTGCTGACTTGTCATTGCTCGAGGAACGAAAAGTGGATTGTCAAGTGTCATTTCATTGCTTATCAAATTTTTATAAGATTGAAAAAGACTCCGATAATACGCTCTTGTTTTAGTAAAACAGAGGGATATCGTATTGCTCAAATGTCTGTTATTGTCGAATATTGAGCCGAAAATGAACTCAATTGGTTGGGATTAACATCCTAATAATGAATCCAGAGTCAAACTTGAGCATGTTTATCCAGCTGGTTTTATACTATTTATTTTTCGAACGAATCAAGCTAGAGGTTTCATAGTTTTAAAATATGTTTATTGTCCAAATATCTCGATCAAGTTCGTAATTGGGCCAAATTGGTTTAATGGCTCAGCATTTAAGAGATTCTGAAATTTGGTTTAGTCGATAACTCTCACAATATCGATAGGCTCAAGTTGTAACTTGGAAAATATTTAAATGCGGGCAGAACAAATGAGCTCACAAAAAAGGGGAAGTCGACTCGATAGGAAATTATAAAGAGATAAATAAAAAATGTTTTTATAGTTAATGTCATGAGATGTCCGTCGTATTCATGAAAATATTTGTGCATGTATAGACGTAATTGATATCTTGCATAACCCCAAATTTGTGAGTCACAGCTTTTCTTCACCAGAATATGAATACATTTTTCATTCACCTAAGGGCAGGTAATCACAGAAATTAACCCGTAATCATAGACAATGAGTCAAATTATCCATGTTTCAAATATAATACTATCCATAAACCATGACTGATATAGATTTCATAGGTAATGTACCGGTCAATAAGTCAGTAGGTATTCATATGCGAATGATGCAAGATCAGCATCAAGAGATCGAGGATTCAAAAGGATTACACGTCTGCGTTCACGTAAGTTATTCGTGAAACAAATGGACTCTACATACGAGAGTCGTTTTATAAGTTTGGAATGGCTCATGATGCGAAATAAAGCTCCAAAATCTAAAAGGGTGAATTTAAGTGATAAGATTTTTGAAGTAACTATGTCGAAATGTACAGCAGAAATTGGTGATAATTGATAAAAGTGACTTTTACTCTGACGATGATTTTGTTCCCTCGTTGAATACGACTCAAAATCTGGCATCTGGAGATAATAAAATGTTTGCAAATAAGATAGATGAAGAAATACAGAAATCTCTTTACAGCTCGAATTTGAGTGAGCTTTTTCATAAATTTGATTAACCTGAAAAAAGGTTGAAAAAATGTATTGCCGTTATTCAAAGTATTGCTTTTTTTTATTAATTAAATCTTTGTTTTATATTCATTTATACCTTCATCGTGATATAAAACAAGAACTAAAACCATATTTTTATGAGTTAACTGAATATATTAGAAAAATTGAAGCATTGTCAAATATTGTAATTGATCGACCCATCTTATGAATATGAGTTTGTTTACTGATCACATCTATTATAATCTTCCTAAATAAGGAAAAATTGAAGATTCGATGTTAATCTATCACTTAATGCTGATAGAGATGCAAAAGATTCGGATTTTTGGGATAATTCAATGTATTGAATGAAGTACAAAATTACAACAGTTCTATTACCGCGTGACAAACTTTTCCCTTCTGTGGTTACGGATAAAAGTTAATTGAAGATTATCTAAATCAACAACCCTAAATCGTGCTGTAAAAAGATTTAATGCACCTCACGTATAAGTCATGTACTGGTATCCGAATATTCGATAACGACCAATCAACGTTTTTGTGTGATTTGGATTCTAAGATGTAAGGTATTCCAAAGGATAAGTATTTTCTGGTCCAAAATTCTAGTGTGATTAATAAATAGCATGATATAAACAAGTGCATACAGATAGATCAATTTTCCTGATTTTCCTGATAGATCAATTTTCAGATACATTGAATGATTCGAGTGGTAAAATTATGTTTTCTACACGCGTGCACTTTCATTCTCTTTCCCGCACGTATTTCAATTCGTAAAGAGTCGCCAAACAGTGTGGGAAAAACCCTGCTGCAAGGGTTTTTCTCGCACGCTTTTTCTAGAGAATAAACTGAATAATGATATATCTCTATGCCACCGACGACGTTACTATGGAAACGGCATGTGAATAAGACTTAATACATTGTCATTATATTATGAAATTGTGTTTAGATATAAATAATATCAACTCGAATTCAATCAGTACGCTCCGGTAAAATGGATACTTCGGGATCTGATGGTGGCCTGCCCGAAGAAATATTAGCAGCTTCTTATGAAGCGAGTTTAAATTTGTTACCGGCCAAGTCGAAGATAAAATATGAGAAGCAATATTCAGAATTCATTTATTGGTGTAATTCCAAAAAGGTTCAACCGAGGAAGGAGGAAGTGTTTTCAGTGTATTTTTTGAAATGTCCAAAATTTGGAGACCAAACACATTATGGTACCGATATTCAATGATAAAGAGTGTTTGTAAACTGAAACAGGCTTTGGATATTGGAAAATTCCATAAATTAACTGCCTTCATTAAACGACAGAATATAGGATTTCGTTTAAAAAGGCCAAATCTTTTAATGAAGAGGTAATAACAAAATTCATGAGTGAGGCATTTGATGAAATTTACTTGATGATCAAGTTGGTAACAATTTTTGGATTAGCTGGTGCCTGCAGACGAGAGGAACTTACAAAACTCACCATCGACGATATAGATGATAAAGGAGACTTGATTATCGTCAATATTAAGGACTCCAAAATCATTCACCAAGATCGTTTGTTATATCCCAAGACACCAATAATGGATATTTTCTGAACATATACAGAAAATATATGAATTTACGTCCAAAGAAAATACCTCATCACCGAATTGTCATAAAGTATAATCGGGGAAAATGTAAGATTCAACCTGTCGGAATCAATACAATAGGAAAAATACCGTCCGAAATTGCAGCTCACTTACGCCTACAAAATCCGGAATTATACACAGGACACAGTTTTAGGCGCTCCTCGGCTACTTTCCTAGCCAATTGTGGAGACAATATCACAAATATTAAACGTTTAGGAGGATGGAAGTCAACTGCTGTTGCTGAGGGATACTTGGAAGAATCTATTAACTAGAAAAAAAAATGTCCTCTAACATTCTTAATTTGAATGGTTCTTCCTCTTCAAACTGTAATACAGAATCATTACCTTCCAAAGAGCCTTCGAACAATATGATGGCAAATATTCAACGTTTTGGTTCTTCCTCTTCAAACTGTAATACAGAATCATTATCTTCCTCATCTCATCAATAGTTGTCCCATATATAAAATTCAAGATGGTTTTAGGGCTATTCATGCTGTTTGCAACTCTTTCTTGGAATGGGTTATAAATTTCAAATGAATATGATACGTATTTTTGTTATTCAGTTCTTTTTCTGCTTTTGTCTTTTATGTCCAGATTCAATGTGAGCACCTTGAAGAAGTCTCTGTCTCCATCAATAGAAGATCACTCTTGAAGAAAGAAGTCCCTGAAATATATTTCAGCTTATTTTGTATTTTCACACTTAGACTGGGAGCCAGGTTTTTTTTTTACTGGGTTTTTTCCCTACACTTTTATGTCATACGCCGAATTGTATGACACCCCATGTAACTAACTCCTGATTTATATGCTTTATTGTCTGCTAACTAAATATTGTCAGCCAAAAGTTCAAAGGATTATATATATATATATATATATATATATATATATTACATTATTAAATTTTTTTTTTCATATGTGCCTCACCATACTATATTGTCACGAGCCGCCACTGTAAGGTTCTTCGAACGATGAATAGGAAGGAATATATTCTAAAAAGATTTCGATGGAGTTAATATGCGTACAGTTTAACTGACTTCCTGGAGAAGGGCATTAGAGATTCGAAACGAAATTACTAGAAAACTGTTTTAAATATTGTTGAATTGAGATATGGTTCATTCATCTCGGTGCAAAAGCTCTAGACCTCACGTCAGTGCTTTTCTGAAGTTTTGTTAAAAATTTGGACCGCCCGTGGAGAAGCATTCGCGAATTATTCGAATCTTTATCGAGCGTTATTGAAGCAGACAACCATATAATTGCCAAGCATTCATATGAAGTAGAATTTATGACCATCGTTCATGAAAGGAAATGATGAATATTTCCTCTCTCCTGGTCTAATGAACTTTTTTTAGTAATTCACTAACGAGAACAATAAATATATAATTTATAATCATGGGTTTACCTCAGACTAGTTCTGAAATTGTTCGTCCATCAGTCGATATGAAATTATCAAATATTTCACATATCCTTATATTTTTAATATGCGTTCATGATAGTCAATCCATGTTTGGGGTAGGTGAAGATAATATTAGGGATTTAGTTAATTGATTGCTTGTTTCAGAAAACGAAAAAGTTCCAAATTTTAAAGTACGGAGAATGTGAAGATCACCCGAACCTACCAATGAGGGTAGGAGATTTCAAAAACCATGTCTATTCAAAAAATAACAGAACCGTGGAAATATCGTTAACTGTAGACAGAGAGATAGCAACTGATTTTCATGTGAGTATTCGATTTTTAAGAATCTTTTTTCTCAACATAACAAAACTGATCATTATGAGAGATATCTGATTTTCTTCAAGATATATATATATATTCTCTTGAATTTTTGGCTTACATTATTTAGTTAGCAAAAATAAAGCATAAAGATCAGGGGTTAGTGACGGGGTGTCATACAATTCGGCGTAAGACATAAAAGCCTAGGAAAAAACCCCAGTAAAAAAAAACCTGGCTCTCAGTCTAAGTGTGAAAATACAAAAATAAGCTGAAATACATTTAAGGGGCTTCTTTCTTTGAGAGTGGTCTTCTATTGATGGAGACAGAGACTTCTTCAAGTAGCTCACATTGAATCTGGTAATAAAAGACAAAAGCAGAAAAAGAACTGAATATCAAAAATACGTATCATATTGGTTTGAAATTTATAACCAGTTCCAAGAAAGAGTCGGAAACATCATGAATAGCCCTAAAACCATCTTGAAATTTATATATGGGACAACTACTGATGAGATGAGTTATTGTTTCTTCTGCTTCCTCACATTCACAACTTGCGCTAGGAACTGAGTTCCATCTAAATAGAATGCTATTGGTACGACCATGACCTGTTCTCAAGCGATTAAGAACTGTCTAAATTTTTCTTAGAAGATCAAAACCAGGAACATTTTCAGAAGGATCAGAAACGAGATACTTATTGAACATTTCGTCAAGAGTTCCACTCAGTCTTCCATAATTCTCTATCACTTAAGTTCATATTGAAAAACGTATTATGCCATAATGGTTTACGTGACTTCAATCTGGGAATTCTATTTTGTGGAAAATATGAAATAATTGGGAATAAATTGGGAAAAGAATGATATTTATTCCAAGAATTCAGAGCTGCAGTCTGTCGGCGAATATGGTGAGGGACAATATTAGACAAAGCTGGTAACCAATGAACAGTGTAGATCTTATGGTGCCAGTAATTATTCTCATGGATGTATTCAATTGTGCATCAATTTTTAGTGTATGTGCACTACTGAACCAACTAGAGCAACAATACTCAACTGCAGAAAAGACTAGGGCTAGAGATGCTGTGCGAAGAAAGGAAGCATGAGCACCTAAGATGATCAGATAATTTCTGAAGAATATTATACCTTGTTTTCAGTTTTAGGCTCAGATCATTTGAATGAGCCTTGTAATTTGAGATGAATCTAATTTAACTGAAGTATTTTGGATAGAAACTATGTTCGATAGGAGAATCATTGAAAGTTACAGCTAATTTCCTATATCTTTCATGATTATTCAGATGGAAACAAGATACCTCTGGTTTGTTGGGATTTGGACTTAATCGCCACTCAATAAAATAATTCTTTGAAATTTCCAAATCCAAGTATGTTTTCCAGAGTATGGAAATCCGAATGTTGGTAAGCAATAGCAATGTCGACAGCATAAACAAATTTTTTGAGATGATATCGTCGGTAAATCACTTAGATATAAATTGAAAAGTACAGGAGCTAAAACTGATCCTTGAGGAAGACCGTTTTTCAATGTTTTGAAATTGCTACTCTTATTGTCAATAAAAACACGAAATCTTCTATCAGATATCATATTTTTAATAATCATACCATTTTCCCACACTTTAGATGGGTGTAGAGTTTGAACCTCAATACATCTTTTCACACAATGTCATATGCCGAAGATAAATCAATGAAAGCAGCTCCTGTTTTTTCAACCTATCATTGAAGCCTGATTCTATGAAAGTTGCGAGGCTGAGAACCTGATCTGAACAATTTCTATTTTTCCTAAACCCTCCTTGAAATTTTGTAGAGAGAATATTATTTTTGCATTCAGTATTAGAAAAAAAAAATTGTGATGCATATTTATCATTCCGATATATCAATGTCGCCCGAAACACTAAGCAGGTAAAACTTGCTGACATGTCATTACTCTAAGTTTGAAAAGTGGATTGTCAAGAGTCATTTCAGTGTTATCACATTTTTATAAGATTAAAAAGACTCCGCTTGTTCTAGTAAAACAGCGGGATATCGTTTGGCTCAAATGTCTGTTATTGTCGAATATTGAGCCGAAAATGAACTCAATTGGTTGGGATTAACATCCTAATAATGAATCCAGAGTCAAACTTGAGCATGTTTATCCAGCTGGTTTTATACTATTTATTTTTCGAACGAATCAAGCTAGAGGTTTCATAGTTTCAGAATATGTTGATTGTCCAAATATCTCGGTCAAGTTCGTAATTGGGCCAAATTGGTGTAATGGCTCAGGATTTAAGAGATTCTGAAATTTGGTTTAGTCGATAACTCTCACAATATCCATAGGCTTAGTTGTAACTTGGAAAATATTTAAATGCGGTCAGAACAAATGGGCTTACAAAATAAAGGGGAAATCGACTCGATAGGAAATTATAAGGAGATAAAAAGAAAAATGTTTTTTAAAGTTAATGTCATGAGATAACCGTCGTATTTATAAAAAAAATTTGTGCATGTATAGACGTAATTGATATCTTACATAACCTCAAATGATGACGAGATATTGTGTATTATAACCTCAAATTTCTGAGTCACAGCTTTTCTTCACCAGAATATGTATACATTTTTTCATTTACTTAAGGTCAGGTAATCACAGAAGTCAACCCGTAATCGTAGACAATGAGTCAAATTATCCATGTTTCAAATATAATATTTTCCATAAACCATGACTGATATAGATTTCATAGATAATGTACCGGTCAATAAGGCAGTAGGTATTCATATGCGAATGATGCAAGATCAGCAGTTCAGTCAATCTGTCATTTATCCTAGCAAAAATTTCCGAAGGGATGAAATGTTGAGGAATCGTTAGAAGACCCGTAGCCAATGCGAAAGCCAAATTTGAGACTTTTTGCTGTGTTCCATTTTTTTTGAAAATAGAAAAAAAGCAAAAAAAAATTTTGAAATGCGTTTTTCTTGGAAACAACGCATTGATAGTGAAACAGCCAAATGGGCTTTGAGCATGTACAGTTTAATGTACATTTCCGAGCAGTTCGAATCATTCGACGGTGTTTATGGTCAAACTTCAGAGCAGCACGTTGACATGTGACCTGCACGAATTGAACGAGATAATAAGGACATTTCCGAGTTGGACAGTTGGTTTGCTGCACACGATCCATTTCTAAGAATCGAAGAAATAGGCACAGGAATTGTAGGCGACGAAACCATCAACTGTCACCTTGTAGGAGAGTAGGGCATAGAATTTATGAGAAACGCAACGGACAACACTTTCAAGTCCATCTCTTTCAAAAAAGTTAACGAAGTCAAACCTCTATCAATCATGACAACCAAACTGAAAGTACAGGATACAGTTGTAGCAGTGGATCCAATGTTGATATTTCAGAGGATTGCAATTTCGAATGATACATTGGGAGACCTGCAAGATTTTCTGAAATATGAGCTTTCTCCTTACCCTATGTCTCTCTTCGACGAGAGTGGCATGCGTAAGGGAACCAAGTCATCTTTCTACGAAGCATTCTCCACTATTTCTCCGGGAGCTTTGTTTACTAAAAATCGTTCTGAAAATCGCTCATACGTCGTCGATGGAGGATATCTGCTGCACAAAGCAAGGTGGAAAAAGGACATGACCATTGAAGACATCTGTAAAACATACGTCAATTATCTGAAGAAGAACTATTCTGATGGAAAAACTACTGCAATCTTCGATGGATATCCGACTAACAGTAACATCGGCGGAACCAAAGCAGCTGAAAGAATACGTCGTTCTACGAGATACACGTCTGTTTCAATTGAGTTCGACCGAAAAACTTCTATCAAAGCTCTTCAGGAAACTTTCTTATCCAACGACAGCAACAAGGATCGTCCTATCCGTTTTCTACAAGATCAACTAAAAGTTGCTGGCATTGACTCCGATCAAGCTTTCGAAGATGCCGATCGTATGATAGTTCAGACAGCTCTCCAACAGTGTTCTAAGTACGACTGTACAACAATCATCGGCGAAGACATCGACCTGTTGGTTTTGCTTGTTGCTTTGGGTAGTACGCAGCACAATGTATTCTACAAAAATCCAAGTTCAGGAAAAATGTACTCTTGTCAGTCATTCAAGTACAAGACTTTGCAACCGTACGTGCTCTTCCTTCACGCTTTTAGTGGTTGTGACGCCACATCTGCTCCCTATTCTAAAGGAAAACAGAAACTCGTCAAGTTGCTGGACAACGATAAGGATCTACTCAGTTTTGCAAAACACTTCTGCGATGAATCCACAACTGCTGAAGTCATCGAAATCGCTGGACAAACAATGTTTGCTGCATGGTACAACAATGGTAACAAGAAGGACCACACACTAGATATGACCCGCTTCAATAAATTCACACAATGTGCAGCAAAAGCGAAAATGAATTTATTTTCTCTACCACCATCATCTGATGCAGCAAAATATCATAGTGAGCGAGTTTACCTGCAAGTGCAAGCCTGGTTAGGCCATGACTTAGAGCCTACGAACTGAGGATGGAGAAAAACAAAGCGAGGATTGGAACCAATAATGACACAATTAGAGCCAGCACCATCAAGGTTGATGAATCTTATCTGTTGCGGATGTGCAGAGAATGGTTGCGGCGCAGCATGTGGGTGCACAAAAGCAGGTGTCGCATGCTCAGTTGCGTGCAAACACTGTAGCGGAGAAAATTGCAAGAACGCAAGAAAATTGCAAGAACGCATCAGTTCCCGAGGTTGACGAAGAAGATTTTATTGACAATCTTGATTTAGACTTTCCTTCCCAAGTTGTAGGCTGGTGTTCAGAATCAACGAGTACCATATTCAACAAGGAAACGAATAAAGAAAATGACAGACAATCGTCCGAAAATTCTTCCAAGGAGGTTACTCGAAGGGAATCTCCGGATCAAGAACCAATTAAAAAAATATTGCGACGCACAGTAAAACAATAGATATATGTATAATATGTGAAACAATCATTTTGCAATAACATTATGTACATAAATACTGCTAAATGAATGCGTTAACAAGTATTGGATCAATTCATGTTTTGTTATTCATATTATAAACATTGTTATTGGTAAATTGTTAAATGTTAATCGCCATTTGTCTTTTGTTGTCAAATATACTTTCACAATTACTGTTATTTTACAAAAAATTTCAACTCACAATTAACAAACATACTTAATTCTTTATTGTTTAATTATAACTAATGATTTGCATTATTTGTATCAACTATTTTTATTTCAATTTAACATTATCATAAATAGAAACCTTATAAAACCCGAAACCAATGTCAAAATCTTCCAATTATCCTATTTGAACGAGTTGTAGCTGTAAAATGGTAAGTTGTATTAAAAAATTGTTTTAATAAATGCTTTTCTTATTTGTAAGAGGAATAACTTTCTCATGCGCATATTTGATAAAAAAATGATTTCGAGGCATAAAAAGTGAAAAAACACTTTTTTGGTAACTTAAGCGCCACCTACTGTGTACACTTCAAGTCGTAGCGTAATGCTACAATGACATTAATTGTAGATTTCAAGTTTCTCTCCATTTTTTGTTCAATAAATTTTCTTGTAAAATGCGTTGTTTCCAAGGAAATCACATTTCAAAATTTGTTTTGAGTTTTTTCTATTTTCAAAAAATTGGAACACAGCAAAAAGTCTCATATTTGGCTTTCGCTTTGGCTACGGGTCTTCTAACGATTCCACAACATTTCATCCCTTCGGAAATTTTTGCTAGGACTAAGGGTTTTTCATGACAGATTGACTGAACTATCAAGAGATCGAGGATTCAAAAGGAATACACGTTTGTGTTCACGTAAGTTATTCGTGAAACAAATGGAATCTACTTACGTGTCGTTTTATAAGTTTGGAATGGCTCATGATGCGAAATAATGCTCCAAAATCTAAAAGGGTGAAATTAAGTGATAAGAATTTTGAAGTAACTATGTCGAAATGTACAGCAGAAATTGGTGGAAATTGATAAGAGTGACTTTTACTCTGACGATGATTCTGTTCCCTCGTTGAATACGACTCAAAATCTGGAATTTACGTAGAGATAATAAAATTTTTGCAAATAAGACAGACGAAGAAATACAGAAATCTCATTACAGCTCGAATTTAAGTGAGCATTTTCATAAATTTGATTAACCTGAAAAAAGGGTGAAAAAATGTGTTGCCGTTATTCAAAGTATTGCTTTTTTTATTAATTAAATCTTTGTTTTATGTTCATTTAAACCTTTATCGTGATATAAAACAAGAACTAAAACCATATTTTTATGAGTTAACTGAATATGTTAGAAAAATTGAAGCATTGTCAAATATTGTAATTGATCAACCCATTCGAATTTGAGTGAGCATTTTCATAAATTTGATTAACCTGAAAAAATGGTGAAAAAATGTATTGCCGTTATTCAAAGTATTGCTTTTTTTATTAATTAAATCTTTGTTTTATGTTCATTTATACCTTTATCGTTATATAAAACAAGAACTAAAACCATATTTTCATGAGTTAACTGAATATGTTAGAAAAATTGAAGCATTGTCAAATATTGTAATTCCTCGACCCATCTTATGAATATGAGTTCTATTACCGCGTGACAAACTTTTTCCCTCTGTGGTTACGGATAAAAGTTAATTTAAGATTATCTAAATCAACAACCCTAAATCGTGCTGTAAAAACATTTAATGCACCTCACGTATAAGTCATGTACTGGTATCCGAATATTCGATAACGACCAATCAACGTTTTTGTGTGATTTGAATTCGAAGATGTAAGGTATTCCAAAGGATAATTATTTTCTGGTCCGAAATTCTAGTATGATTAATGAAATAGCATGATGTAAACAAGTGTTTACAGATAGATCAATTTTCCTGATTATTTCAGATACATTGAATGATTCGAGTGGTAAAATTATTTATACACACTACAGTATAAATACATAGTAGAGTTTTAAGTAGAACATGATTATGACTGAAATTAAAATAGAGAAAAAATGAAAGCCTGGTTATTTTTAATTAAATATATTCGTAATTTGCACTTGAATTCATAAGGTTCTTCGAACGATGAATAGGAAGGAATATATTCTAAATTGATTTCGATGGAGTTAATATGCATACAGTTTAACTGATCTCCTGGAGAAGGGCATTCGAGCTTCGAACGGAATTACTAGAAAACTGTTTTAAATATTGTTGAATTGAGATATAGAATGGTTCATTCAACGGTTATTTCGATGCAAAAGCTCCAGACCTCAAGTCAGTGCTTTTCTGAAATATTGTTAAAAAATTTGGACCGCCCGTGGAGAAGCATTCGCGAATTATTCGAATCTTTATCGAGCGTTATTGAAGCAGACAACCATATAATTGCCAAGCATTCATATGAAGTAGAATTTATGACCATCGTTCATGAAAGGAAATGATGAATATTTCCTCTCTCCTGGTCTAATGAACTTTTTTTAGTAATTCACTAACGAGAACAATAAATATATAATTTATAATCATGGGTTTACCTCAGACTAGTTCTGAAATTGTTCGTCCATCAGTCGATATGATATTATCAAATATTTCACATATCCTTATATTTTTAATATGCGTTCATGATAGTCAATCCATGTTTGGGGTAGGTGAAGATAATATTAGGGATTTAGTTAATTGATTGCTTGTTTCAGAAAACGAAAAAGTTCCAAATTTTAAAGTACGGAGAATGTGAAGATCACCCGAACCTACCAATGAGGGTAGGAGATTTCAAAAACCATGTCTATTCAAAAAATAACAGAACCGTGGAAATATCGTTAACTGTAGACAGAGAGATAGCAACTGATTTTCATGTGAGTATTCGATTTTTAAGAATCTTTTTTCTCAACATAACAAAACTGATCATTATGAGAGATATCTGATTTTCTTCAAGATATATATATATATATTCTTTTGAATTTTTGGCTTACATTATTTAGTTAGCAAAAATTAAGCATAAAGATCAGGGGTTAGTGACGGGGTGTCATACAATTCGGCGTAAGACATAAAAGCCTAGGGAAAAAACCCCAGTAAAAAAAAACCCTGGCTCTCAGTCTAAGTGTGAAAATACAAAAATAAGCTGAAATACATTTAAGGGGCTTCTTTCTTTGAGAGTGGTCTTCTATTGATGGAGACAGAGACTTCTTCAAGTTGCTCACATTGAATCTGGAAATAAAAGACAAAAGCAGAAAAAAGAACTGAATATCAAAAATACGTATCATATTGGTTTGAAATTTATAACCAGTTCCAAGAAAGAGTCGAAAACATTATGAATAGCCCTAACACCATCTTGAAATTTATATATGGGACAACTACTGATGAGATGAGTTATTGTTTCTTCTGCTTCCCTACATTCACAACTTGCGCTAGGAACTGAGTTCCATCTGAATAGCATGCTATTGGTACGACCATGACCTGTTCTCAAACGATTAAGAACTGTCCAAATTTTTCTTGGAAGATCAAAACCAGGAACTTTTTCAGGAGGATCAGAAACGAGATACTTATTGAACATTTCGTAAGAGTTCCACTCAGTCTTCCATAATTCTCTATCACTTATGTTCATATTGAAGAACGTATTATGCCATAATGGTTTACGTGACTTCAATCTGGGAATTCTATTTTGTGGAAAATATGAAATAATTGGGAATAAATTGGGAAAAGAATGATATATATTCCAAGAATTCAGAGCTGCAGTCTGTCGGCGAATATGGTGAGGGACAATATTAGACAAAACTGGTAACCAATGAACCGGTGTAGATCTTATCGTGCCAGTAATTATTCTCATGGATGTATTCAATTGTGCATCAGTTTTTAGTGTATGTGCACTACTGAACCAAATAGATCAACAATACTCAGCTGCAGAAAACACTAGGGCTAGAGATGCTGTGCGAAGAATAGAAGCATGAGCACTCCAAGATGATCCAGATAATTTCTGAAAAACATTATTCCTTGTTTTCAGTTTTAGACTCAATTCATTTGAATGAGCCTTGTAATTGAGAGATGAATCTAATTTAACTCCGAAGTAATTTGGATAGAAAATATGTTCGATAGGAGACTCATTGAAAGTTACAGCTAATTTCCTATATTTTTCATGATTATTCAGATGGAAACAAGATACCTCTGTTTTGTTGGGATTTGGACTTAATCGCCACTCAATAAAATAATTTTTTAAAATTTCCAAGTCAGTTGACAGTATGTTTTCCAGAGTATGGAAATCCGAATGTTGGTAAGCAATAGCAATGTCGTCAGCATAACATTTTTGAGATGATGTCGTGGGTAAATCACGAATGTGTAAAATTCATTTTTGATACAACACTATCCCATTTCTCTTTTCGGCTTGTATTGATAGAATTCATAAGCTTTCCACATTTATCAACGGATGGTGATTTTTGATAATCCTTGTACAAATTATCGGTTTCTTTCGACCAACCTGGAATATAATCTTTCCGGAAACCTATTGGAACGAACTTTTTTTGCTGCGGCTTTTACAACACCTAAGAATCTATGATAGTTATCGTGAGTGGGTTTAACCCATCTAATATCACTGTCTACCTTCTTAGCAAATTCAATCCAATTCGCTTTCTTGAAATTCCAACGAGGTCTTCTTAAACATTCAGAATATTGAATTAAACTTCTTGATGTCAACAGTATAGGCCTATGTTGGCGATGAGGAAAAACTCCCAGAATTTTACGCTTTGCAGGAAGCGATTTGAAAGTATTGTCACAAGACACTAAACAGAGATCAGGTTTGTAGCCTCTATTCCATCAGGAAAAATTTAAAGAAGGTACATCTTTTCCATAAAAAATTAAATAGAAATAATTATCTTCCATCCAGTCAGCTAAAGCTATTTCACTTCTATCATTATTATTATAACCCCACATTACGTGGTTAGAATTAAAATCACCGCAATAAATTGAAGGATGAGGAAGATTCATTTCGAAATTTCTTGGCCAAATAGTATTTGGAGGTTTATAAATGTTAACGATAGAAATATTACAAAATTTGAAAGAGATAAAGAAAACACCCTCAAATTCGCCTTTTTGGATTAACTCGATGTTGTGAATCAAGGATTTCTTAACATAACGAGCTAAACCGTAAATTTTACTAAGGAGATAACCAATGAATACATAACCTGTTATGATTCCTCTTACACGAAGATTTTATTCAGTATCCGCATGTGTCTCTTGAAAAAGAATAATCTCAGCACTATAGTCCGTTGCTGATTTAGAAATATAATTCCTCTTGTCCTTAGAAATAACTTCTATATTCAGATCCAATATACAAAATTTGTCGCCAATCTGCAAGGAGGATTCTTCGAATCGGGTCTTGCGGTCCAAGTGACGATTTTTCAGATCTTCTGATGTTTGAAGTCTGCTATGGAACCCATTCAAAGGGAAATCATCATCCATAGTTGGGGAAGGTTGTGATATAACACTTATTTCATTAAAAAAATAACTGAGGAAAAATTATCGACTGAAATTTATTATGACAAGTGTCATAATTAATAATTATTAAAATATAATATTTATACTGTAAATGTTTTTAACGGATTATTCACCCGTTCTTATTAGATTTTATTGATTCTTATGCATTCTGTTTTTTTCATCCCATTTGGTTTCCAGCTTCAAGAGATAAAAGTACAAATCTAGCTATCAATTGAGTTGATCAAATATATTCCGTTGAACGTGGGACGATCGTTTGAACTAGATCGAGATATCCAAATGATGATTTTTCCGAATGAGCAACCGGCATGAGGGGATGACTTTTCTTAGATCTCAGATGGTTGAAGTAGGAAAATATGAAGGAAATATAAATTAAACATTTCGAGACTGACTTTTGTTACTGTAAAAATGACATTCAGAGGGTGTTCTGATTTGTTTTCGACAAACTGAAATTTGTGATAGATCACATCATTTTAAGCAAAATAGTTTCTATGAACATGGGTCCGGAAATGCTTCGTTTCCGATATACAGGGTGTTGAAATTGAAAAAATAATCCACGTTTTCTTCGACATCTTTCCACTGATTTCTAATAATTGCATAGGGGTTTTTGAAAGGAAATATTCAAGTTCGTGGTCGATTTGGTTGTATTATCTAGATAGCACCACTGTCAATCGTTTACTTCCCTTCAAACCATTGCATCTTTTTGTGCCACCCTGTACGTCATTTTGGACTGAAAAAATCGATTTCCCTGGCTTTTGTAGTTACAAAAAGTATACCTCATTCAAGTCATTAGGCCCAACGTTTTCCGAGAAAAACGCATTTGACTCATAATAGAATTTTCATAGTGAATTTTCAAATTTTTCAAAAACTTCTATTAACGATTTAAATTTTCAATTTGTTTTTATATTACACACTGTTTTGAATGAACTATTAATATTTTGCAAACCCCTATGAAAGCTTACAAAAATCGATTCCCCTGACTTTTCTAGTTGAAAAACGTGTACCCCATCGAAGTCGCAACCATTTCAGAGAAAAATGCATTTAAAGCCAACTCAATTTAATTGAAATCTCTAAAACATGTAGAAACAAATTTGTGATAATTTATATGAAATATTTTTGAGAAGTTACAATTTAAAACGAAACAAAATAACATAATAATTTTGGCAGAAGGTGATGATTGATTGTTTTACATTCAACAATTGTTGGCGTGATCACAATTGCTGCATTTCAAATTCTTAAGAGTAATTCTTCCTGGGTGTGAACTGGGGTAGCATACACTTGATATTTCATTGTCCTCCAAACAAAAAAAATCAACAGCATTCAAATCAGGGGAGCCCAGTGGTCATTCTCCCAATCCATCTGTTTTCATAAGATGCATTCAGCCAATTTCTGACGGGTCAAGAATAATAGGCTAGAGACCCATCCAACTGGAAAAATATATCTTCTCTAATATTTACTGGCAGATTTTCAACAAATGTGGGGTGGTTGCCAATTGAAGAATTCAAAAATATTTCATCATTTAAAATATTGGGGAGCTGAAAGGGTCACAAAATTTCTTCAAAAATTATTCCCATCCAAATATTTGATTTGAATTCATTTTGGAAATTTCTAGGGCGAAATGAATGCGGATTTTTATCGCCCACTCATGCAAACTGTTCCTCTTCGAGTAAAAGTGGTCTCATCAGTCCAAACGACTTCTCTAAAAATTTGGCTCTTGCTTATTTCTTGCAATAATAAATCAGCAGAAGTGCTCCCTTCTTATTCTGTCTGCAGGATGGAGGGCTTGAACAGGAGTTAAGTGGTGGGCTTTGTGATTGTTGTTTTTAAGTGTTTGGAATATTCTGTTTCCTGAAAGATTTAGTAATTGGGATTCTTTACAAATACTGAGTTTTTATTGCCTTCGAAGGTCTGTAAAATCCTATTTCTCTGTAGATGATTTCTTCTGTGTATGCCTCGTTCGGGCCATCGGTGACCAATACTATTTTCCCTAATTGTTGATAAGCTGCTTGAAATGCTTCATGATTGGGGTGTCGACGATTTGGAAAACGTGTTGCATATTCATGTGCAACAGCTCTTGCATATCCATCACAGAAACCATAAACAGAAATGATGTCTGCATATTCTACATTACCATACACAAACACCATTTCTTAAATTGTAATCAATTAGTAAAAATAAAACAAGTTATGAGTTAACTATAATTATATTTAATGACATCTAAATCTGACATGATTATTCGGGTTTTCCATGACAACCACAATAGATTTAAAATGGCTATACACAATGACTAATTTGAAGTGTGTTAAGTTTAGACGTCATTAATTATAATTATAATTAACTACAAAGAAGAAATCATCTACAGAGAAATAGGATTTTACAGACCTTCGAAGAAAATAAAAAACTTAGTGTTCGTAAAGCGTCCCAACATCTCAATATTTCAGGAAACAAAATATTCAGAACACTTAAAAACAACAATTACATAGCGTACCACTTCTACGTATTAGTGAAAAATAGAAAAACTGCATGCATTTCACTTAAAAATTTTCAGAATGAATTCAAATTAAATATTGGGAATAATTTTCGGAAAAGTTTTGGGACCCTTTGGCTTGAAATGCATTTTTCTCTGAAACGGTTGCTTCTAGCGACTTTGATGAGGTATACCTATTTCAAGTAAAAATGATGAGAAAATTGATTCTTCAAGTCCAAAATAGTGTACAGGGTAGCACAAAGAAGTTGCAACGGTTTACATGGGTTGCAACTGTTGCCAATAGCGCCCTCTACAAAATAGAACTGAATCTACCACAAATTTGAATTTATCGTCCCAAAAAGCGCCTGTATACGAAATTTCATGAAAGGATTTCGAAGCAGTCAAAAGATATTAAAGAAAACGCGAATTATTTTTTCAACTCCAACACCCTGTATCTCGGAAACCAAGCATTTCCAGACTTTGTTGTTTAAAATGATGTGATCTATCACACATTTCAGTTTGTCGGAAACAAATCAGAACACTCTGTAGAGGGTTCCCGAAACTCAACGATGATCTGGTACCAGGAATAAGGCCTAAGTACATCAGTTATTGATGAAATAAGACAAGAAATCAAGACATTGCAGCGATAATATGAATTTGTCGGAACAGCCTATAATTCGATATCCTTAGATTCATGACGTCCCCTAAGACAGTTAATGGAGCAGTAATGAAAAATTTTCGAAGAATTCGAATATTCAAAATCCTTAGTCGCAATTTCATTAACCGTGATTAAAATTTCACAGTGATGCTTTCAAGAATACGTTCTCAAGGAACAGTGCCAATTATCCGAACGACAAATCAAAGTAATTCCCTAATTAACTCAGTGAAATTAATTGAGTTTAGACAAGGTTTGCTTTGAAAAGTTATTATCAGTTAATTTTTTCACTCCACGTTGAAACGAAATGTATCACACTACCGTTGACCTATTCAGTCTAGATGTGAAAATGGTACAGCACTGGCCACTTAACTTGTCAAGATAAATGTGATTTCATATTTTTTTAAAGCCACATGTTTAACTAAAATATATCAAAATAATCAATTACCTATCGTGAAATTTTACTATCCTTCTGAACCTAACTTGATCATGAAACTATTATAATAATAATAATAATAATAATAATTTATTAATCCCATCTGACAAATCAAGTTTGTATAGGACACGTCAACACCAAATAGAAAACCGAAAAGAAATTAGCTTAAATATACAATACCCAAATGAAAACAAAATCAAACAATTTTGAACTGAAATATTCATTCCTATTATAAAAACACCCATCGACTAGGAGGGATTTCACTTGTTTCTTGAAACTCCTATGATCTAAAGCCGTCAGCCTAAGAGGCAGATGATTAAAGAATTTCGCTCCGCTGTAGGATGGAGACTGTTGGAACTTAGTTGTGCGGTGTTTTGGATAACAGAGAGTTTCTTTGTTCCTGGTATGGTATTCATGATATTCTGAACATTTTAACATCTTATTATAATTTTTGTGTATATACAACAAAGAATTGAAAATGTGTATGCAGGGAACAGTTAGAATTTTATAATTCGTGAATACTTGTCTACAGGACTCCCTTGGTTTGAGATTAAAAATGAGTCTGATAATTTTTTTCTGAGCCACAAATACGGTATTGATGTCAGGTGATTCACCCCACAGAATTACATTGTAATTCAGGTGGGAGTATACTAGGGAATAGTAAACGCCCAACAATGAGTTCAATGGCAATATATCCTTCAAGGTTCTGATGGCATAATAGGAACTAGATAATTTCCTGCAAACATGATCAACATGATTCCTCCAGTTCAATGTGGTATCGACGTGTAGGCCTAGAAATTTTACGAAGTCCGATGATTCCAAGTCAGCAGAAGGAATATTCAAAATCAGCCAACGTCCTGAATTGCGAGTTTGAAAATAAATCAAGTTAGTCTTTTCAACGTTCAATATGAGAGAGTTTTTGTTGCACCAATCGGAAAAGATTTTCACCAACAGCTCACACCGCATTTTGAGTTCGGTCAGATTCAGTGCTGTGATGAGAAATGAGGTGTCATCCGCAAAGAGCAAGATTTTAATAAAAGCATATAATGTTGGGAAATACTTATTTATATAATTGGGTAGATCATTCACAAAAATAATGAACAACAAGGGCCCAAGAACAGACCCTGAGGTACTCCCATTAATACAGGATATTTATTGGAATCATGTTGATCTACACTTGCATAAAGGCATCGACCGGTGAGGAAACTATTTTTTCTTTCGATACGGAATACAATCTATGCATCACCTCACAAATGATGAGTTATCGAGTTATGTAACTCACAACTTTTTGCCCGATCTCGTGGTTCAAGAAACTTGTGTAGAGTTTATTACCACTTGATTACGAACCCAGACTTGCTTTTTGCAAAACCATTCTGGTAAGAACTCGGGAAGATCTGAATTTTGCAAATAAAATTTCTGGACTGACGAATCCATGTTGAAAAGAGATGGTCATTCCAACATCAATATGGATATTCCACCATCATTTCTGAAAGAATGTAGCATTAATTTAGCGAAGCCACTCACAATAATTTTCAATTCTCCCAACATTCTGGAATTTTCCCCCATAGATGGAAACTGTCGAAAATAATCCCAATTCACAAGAGTGGTCCAAAAAATATCATCAGGAACTATAGTCCAATATCTATAATATTTGCTGTTCCCAAGCTGTTCGAGTCACTCGTATATGACTTCGTATCTAACCATGTAAAACACACCACAATCGAGTGTCAACATGGGTTCATCAAGGGTAGTAACCTTGAAACTAATTCGTTAACTTTCATGGAGTATCTTCTTGATAGCTTCGAATGCCACTCTCAGGTTGATGCCATTTATACTGATTTTAAGAAGGCTTTTGACAACATTAATCATGTTGTTTCACTAGGGAGACTCGAGGAGGTGGGCATATGTGGCAGTTTGCTGAGGTGGATACAGTCTTATATTCTGAGGCGATCACAATTTGTCAGCGTGAATGGACAGAATTCCAGGAGTTTTCCAATTGAGTCGGGTGTTCCACAGGGATCTCATCTGGGGCCCTTATTTTTATTATTTATTTGATCAATATCTCCTGCTGCTTTCATCATGTTAAGTTCTTGATATACGCTGATGATCTTAAAATATATTTAAGGATAAGCAGTCTCGAGGACTGCATTAGGCTTCAAGAAGATTTGAATAAGTGTTGAATGATTGTTTGGGCCATTACCATCATCTATTGTGGATGTAATGATCAAACCCTTAGTGAAAGAACTACACTTAGCGTGAATGCAATTATGGAAATGATTTTATTTGTATTGAAACAACATATTTCCAAGTTGAAGACATCTTTTATCAACAAGAATTTGGAATGGCCATGGGTTCACCTCTATCACCAATTTTAGCTGATTTATTTATGGAAATTTTCGAACAGAAGGCATTAGAAAAATATATACTAAAACCCAAAGTGTGGAAAAGATATGTAGATGATACTTTCATTATTTGGCAACATGGAAGAGACACTATAGATGGATTCCTTCAATAGGTATCTAAACAATCAAGAGGAATCAATTAAATTCACAATTGAAATAGAGAAAGACAGACAAATTCCATTCTTAGATGTACTCGTACATAAACAAAATGGAATCCCAAGAACCACTGTGTATAAGAAGCCAACGAACACAGGACAATATCTACATTTTGATTCAAACCACCAACTAAACACTAAATTGGGAGTAGCAAAATGTTTATTTGATAGAGCAATAAATATTTTTTGTACTGAAGAAGACCAAAATGAAGAAATAAATAACATCTCGAAAACTCTTAGAAGCAATGGCCACCCCAAAAAGATATTAAAAAAAGCTAGACGAACAAGAGAAAGTAACCTGAACCAACAGATATAAATCAGATCATTAAAACCGTAATTCCTTATGTAAAAGGTTTGTCGGAGAAAATGAGAAGAATTGGAAATAGATACAACATAACGACTGCATTCAAAACTCAAGACACTATCAGAGCTAAACTTACAAAGATTGAGCCTAATAATGAGACACAAAGGACAAAGAACTGCATATATGAATTACCTTGCGAGTGCGGAAGATCTTACATTGGAGAAACTAAACGCCCTCTGAATGAACGAATAAAAGAACATCAGCAGCTTCTACGAGTACTAGACAGCGACAAATCCAGGTTGGTCCAACATGCTGTAGATGAGAATCATCGTATAAAGTGGGATGAAGCATCAATAATATCCAAAAAAGAGAAACTTGCAAGAAGAAATATCAAAGAAGCAGCATTTATGAAAATTACACCTGATTCCATAAGTGCTCCATCTATAGATCTGCCAGAAGTTTGGACGCCGATAGTTCGATCCAACTTAAATAGATCATCATCTCACAGATGAGTATATAACCTCTTTCATTTTCTTTCTTGACTTCTGTCAATATTGACTTTCTGAAAATTGATAATTTTCAAAAGTTTTCTTACTTTTCTCCTTGATAAAGATAGAAGATGTCTATCGAAACGTCGGAAATCATTAGATGATCATAGTTCACTAGAAATGTCAACATCTTCGTATTCAATTACACTATTGATCAAGTGATCATAAGACAAGTGAGTGTTTGGAAAGTTCTGGGTGTACTTCTGGATTCTAGGTTGATATTCGACATGCATATAAACGCAGTTATCGAGTCATCGAATAAAATGCTCGGATTTACCATCAGACATGGAAGATTGTTCAAGAGAATTGAAAGCTTGTTGACTCTTTACTATGCTTTTGTGTTCAGTAGGTTAAATTTTGCAACGTCCATATGGAATCCTCAGTACAAATGTTATGTTCAGAGATTAGAAAGTATACAACATAAGTTCTTGAGGTTCTTAGCCAACAAAAGTAGAATCAGAGTTACTAATCATGATTACACCGATATTCAACAGAGCCTCAGAATGTTGAGCATGGAGAATCGTAGAAGATCAAACGATGTATGTCTGCTCTTCAAATTGGTCAATGGTATGCCTAATGTCCCGGTGATTCTCGAATCCATCGATTTTAGAGTACCAGAGAGAAGACTCAGATCCCGTGAATTGTTTGAATGTCACCAAAAATTCTCCACTCTGTAGAATAGTGTCTACTTTTAACACCTGGTCTTTTGGCGTCGATGTTTTCAATGTGCAACTCAATTAACTGAAGAGATTTCTTAAGTTGAAATTATTAAATGTTCCTCAGTCTGCAGATAATTCATAGACCTTGTTATAGATAATATTTAGTTTATTGAAAAAAAAATTTATTTGTATATTATAATGTTTATTAACTATTGAATGATATATCACTTTTTCAAACTGTGAGGGCTGTATTGGGTTTTTTACCTGTTTGTACTCCTATTGTCTTGAATAAATAAATAAATCAAACATCAATCAACAGCCAGAAGTGATATCTACATAATGGTTGGCCAACTCATTATTTTCGCCCTGTACGATATTTAATCGAAGAATGTCCAGACTGATGGATCGGACGCCTTCGGTCAATTTCATGACCCATTATTTCCCCAGATCTGAATCCAATAAATTTTTTTCATCGAGGATGCATAAAACAAAATCTCTACTCAAGACCAGGAGTCAAATCCATAAGAACTATTTCAAAAACTTGATTCAACATCAAAATAATTGAAAGCGAGAAAATATACACTATCAGTAAAAAGTTTAATTCTGAGGTGAAACAATGTTTGTATTCGCACCTGAAGGAAACAATATTTGGATTGCAAAGATATAAAATTTTACGATAATGGTTTTTTTTTTGTTAGTAAATTTTTTGACTGATGAGGTTTTCTCTCGAAAAAGTTTGCTTATGAAAGTGTGAAACAAAATGTCAATTTGAATTGACGATACATTCATTTGAGATAGTTAACGATTACAATATTTTGATATGTATTTGTGATTGATCGTACTGTCATTTGGGATTACATATTACAAAAAATTGATTTTCCTTCAGAAGAAATAAAAGTGAGAAAATATGCATGACCCGTGCAGAGAACATTTCTCAGGTTAAACAAAGCATGTATTGTTACCGGAACGAAATTTTTTGAGCACATATCTTCAAATTACAAAGATATCAAAAAGTTATCATGATTTTTTTTTCATTTTGAGGTCCAGAGGTCTCTTTACAAAAGTAGGAAACTGCACTTTTCATGACAATAAAGGTGGTTAGTCTTTTCGAAACCTTTCGACAACATTTTCCGACAAAAGTATGGTACATTCCGATCCAAAAAAGAATAACCAATTGAACTGACGATAATTTTTTGAATCAATGACTCATCAGAATTCACATACATTTTAGTTAGTCAACAAAGATATTATTACTTCGATTTGTATTTGAGATTGATAGTACTGTTGCTTGAGTTGACATGTTATAAAAAACTTATTTTAAGTGTTGAGAATTGTGATCACAGCACTGAATAGTTCAAATTTGGTTATTCATTGAACAACACGTAGAAGACTTAACTTATGGATTTTTAATGATTCAACGATTATTCATTCTAGACCGTTAGTAACCTATGGAAATGTGATTCATCAGGTGCTCCAGATACTTGTGAATTTTATGTGAAGGATCTGAAAGTTAAAAAATTATGTGATAAAATTCCACAAAAAAACCAGGCATGGACCCAATTTGTGGAATCATTTCAACCTGAATTCTCATGTCCTATTCAGAAGGTAAGATCAGACAATGTACTGTTGAAGATTTATGAATTTTAATCGGAAAAATCTAGTTGCAAAGAAGACCAAACATATTTCCCAATACCCACTATTAAAAGAACACAGATTTTAAGAGGAATCTGAAGAAATTTAAATAACCTCACTAACTGCGAAACTGCAGAAACCAAGGTACTCGTGAGATTCAACTCAATATTCATATGCCAGGTCTAATTTTACATTCTCTTTCAAAATGAATATACATATATGTTTTCAGCTTTCCGGTTTTAACACTGCCGCAGTCAGAACCTAAAATGTGCTGTTTTTATAGAAACTTTATCCTTACATTAGATAATTCGAATACCGATAGTATCGTTATAAATCAGTAACAGTCTCATGTATATTTACTTCTATGTTTAGACTTTTCTGGAAACATAAATAATAGGAAAACATGAATATGACGATTATATACACAGAGACATCACACTAGATCTGCCAAGCACCTGATTGCAACTAAGAAGCATATAATTTCAACTACAGAATATATTGAAATAGTTTTCAACCATGGTATTGTTCATAAAAAATCTCTTCATCAGTGACATAATTCTAAAGAAAACATTGATTCAAAATCCAAGGGAATAAACGAATGAATGTTTAGTCAGATTATTGCAACAAATATCCAATACATTCACTAAATAGTCAAATAGTAATTCAATAAAGAAAATGGTAGTTAGTGGTGAATTACTTTTATGAAACATTTTTCAGGGAAAATATACATCAGTTACATCAGTCAATGAAGAAACTCTTCGCTTTTTTCCGCTTCCAACTGGGTTATGGAAGTCGAAGTCCTTCTTGTACGACCATGGAGACGAGATGATTTGTTGCCTAGATTTCTATGTCAAGATTTTCGAAGTCCGTGAATGATGAGATGAAGTTTTGTATAAAAACTATGAATGAAAGTTGTATAATGTCAAGACATTTAAATACTGTTTGTATTTACAATCAAATACAATTCATAAGTATCACAATATGAAATTATGATTTGCAGGCGATTTTTGAGTATTTGGACGCTCTGAAAGATTTTCTCCATGTCTACGCTGCTCAGCAGACTTACGCTTCGAAACCGAAGTGAAGTGATGAATTCATGTCGCCTCTCGAAACAGCTCTTTAAATAATATATTTGTTGATGTTCCTGCACTGCCTGGTGCAAATCCGGCACCCATTTGGAAAACAGCCTTTTCATACCCAACTGTTCGTGTATGCTGACAGAAACTCTTCATTCTGATAACTGAAGATTGTAAGTTATCTCTTGCAACTTCAATTTGAGATACATATCATGATATTTGTGGGTTTTGAATGTTTTTCGGAATTACTGCCTTGTTTGGCCAACCAGGGCGTTAATCCTAATCGCTGTCTATACTGCCAAGTTGGAAATCGGCGAACCATTGTTTGATGGCCGCTCTCAAATAGGTAGAATCCGTATAACATTTTTTTAAGGCAACCTTGGGCTCAAGCGGTGTTTTTTTCCATCAAAAAGCAATGATAGATCATAACACGAAGCTACTTTGATCCAACGTTTTGAAATATTAAGAAATACAGTCATTTCGACCACTGTAACTCGCTAAATAATGAACCAGTCGTTATAAAATTTTGACAGTAGCCTTTGACGACTGACACTTCCGAAAAATTGTGTAAGTTGGGCCATTTGGTAGTTTGGACGCATGAGGACATGGCTCATTTACTTTGATGTGATAGTACCTGATGAAATTGCTCACTGTATGAATGTCGGCCGTTACAATTTTCTTCATGAGAAAGTTTCAACCCTTTAGTACTAATAACATACCTACTCAAAATAATAACTGTTTTATAAATTCGAATTTTTCATGTGAGGGGTTTGGGAGTTGTGCGTGAACAACGTGAACAAACTGTTTAATGGTCGATTTTCATTCGGTGGAAAATTTCATCAGGTACCTTTGTCTCAAAGTATATGAGTCACGACTAAGTTCATACACTGAAAACTTCTTTGAACTAACTGATTTTCAAAAAAAAAAACAAATTGTTTTCCTTGAAATTTCTGTTTGTCAAGAAGATGAAAGACCTTGCCAAAAAAGTATCACATTACCAACTTTTCCAATTCAATATTCTCTGATGGTTGATGGGAATATCACAGAGTGCAACAAAAATGTATTGAAATTTGGTAAAATTGGAACAAAAATTGCCATGTTCCAGGATTTCGTTGCCAAATATTTTTCTATTGAGAAAATTAATTTGTTTCTTTATTTAAGCTCATTGTATAATGTTTGAGAACAAGTACTCTGAGGGTGAACGCTTGTTTGGTTTTGGTCAGTTTTTTTCAGAAGAACTTGTCAATGAATTCCTCTATGTCAAAATAGTAACGAAAATAATAATAATAGTAATAAATAATTTTTATTACTGATATTGAAAAAGGATATTTCAGAAAGAAAATATGGGAAATGGATGGAAGGTACTTGCGAACGTGTTTCTTATTGGCTTCTTCTATGCAACCAAGAAACCAGGATAGGGATGGAAATGAATAATAAAAATATAAACGACAACAGGTGACCACAACAGGAGCGAGCATCCAATTTGTGGCTTCAAATAGATACCTCCGGTTTTGGAGGCTAAACCGAGCATCGCCACGATTAAGCAACCTGTGTGATCACACAGGTTGCTTATTAATTTCACCGCGTTATCTTCTCTTGGAATTTAATTTTTATTACTATGATACTACATTTTTTGTGATAAATAAATATATTCATCCCAAAAACTTGGAAATATTACAAAATTGCAAAAATGAGACAAGTCATAACACAATATCATTGTTTTTCACAAAATTCTTTAAACTCATCAACAATATATGGTTCACAATTCAAGACTAAACGATATAAAGAACAAATGTTCTGTACCTGGTAAGGCAGGAAAATTAATAATATGGGAGGGCAAAATATTGGACAATGTTTTTGCCATACATTCAACACTATTTCCTCTTAAGGTGGTTTTGTGAGATGGCACTGAGTATGGAAACATTCTTCTGGTAGCGTTCACGTTCTTATGTGGTTCAAAAAAATTGCCATGATTTCAGAAGAACATCAACAATTTATATATATAAAGTCCATAAATTGTAAGTATATTGTTACACTTAAAGTCACCTCTACACGGTTATCGAAACCCCAAATGTAGCATGGTTCTTAAAGGTCGTTTTTGAATAACAAATAAATTACCAAGATAAGCAGAGTTACCCAAAAAGGTTATTCCATAGGCCAAAATTGACTTGAAATTGGCAAAATATATAACTTTCAACAAGTCAAATTCAATCTGATTTCTCAGCATAAAGAGCACATGACATACAGAGTTAAGCCTAGATTTGAGTTCTTCAGTATGAGGTCCACATTTCAGATGCCTATCCAACACAATTTCCAGAAACAAATCACACTCTTTGACAATGACACTGCTATTCGAAAGATTTACTGATGAAGGATGGTTCTGTTGGGATGTTTCAGTGTAGAAGAAAATACATTGCGTCTTGCCAACATTCATGATGAGATTATGTTCAGAAAACCAGGCTCCCACAGCCTTCAAAAATTTATTCTAGCAGCTACTGCTGAAGCTACACTAGAGGACTCAAACAAATAATTGGTGTCATCTGCAAGCATCCCCATAGAGTGCTTAACTGAAACTTTAGCGCTGGGTAACCTGTTGATGTGAAGGATGAATAGGATCGGTGCTGGAACACCTCCCTGCGGTACGCCCATAACAATCTCTCTCATGTCAGACATGAGTAATTCACCATCGGCCTCTATAGCAACTACTTGTTTGCGAAACGTAAGATAGCTGGCCATCAACTTCAATTAATTATCTCTAATTGTACAGTCTTCAAGTATTTCCAACAGTCTTCCATGATCCACACAATCGAATGCCCTGATTAAATCTAAAAACAGACCCATAGGTACCTCACCCTGCTCAAGGCAAACCAAAATCTCATTAATGAGTTCAAAAGTGGCTGTTTCAATATTTATGTTTTTGACAAAGCCATGTTGACGTGTCGAAATGATATCAAACTAAGGATAAAATTCAGTAATCTGTTGGTCAAGATTTTTTCGAAAACTTTGGAGAAAGAAGATAGAATGCTGATGGGACTATAGCTATTGGGATCGTCTGTAGAACCCTTCTTATACACAGGTTTAACCACAGCAATCTTGAGCTGATCCGGAAAAATTCCTTCTTGGAATGAGCGGTTGATTATAAAACAGAGTGGAGCAAGAGTGATTTCAATCGACGATTTGAGAATTTTTATTGGGATCTCGTCGTAGCCACATGAAAGCTTATTCTTTAGAGCTTTGACAGTTTTCCTGACTCCATCTTGTGAAACCTCAAACAAATAAAAGGATTAATCAAATCTATCTCGATCTGTGCGATAACTTTTATTCAGATTCCTAGTCAGTGAAGATGGAAAGTCGACAAAGAAGTTATTGACCTCATTTGGCAGAAGAGGAGATTCGCAACGAACACAGGAAACCGCCGGAGTAGATCTGCCTTTTGCAAGAGAATTTATGACCTTCCAAGAGGCCTTCGACTGACTTATTATCAGAGTTCCTGATGAAGTTATAGTTGTGGTTTGTTTTTTTCTCTTAGATAAAAGCAGATCATAATGTTTCTAATATGTAGGCAGTAAGAGCAAATGAATAAATTTTCATTTCTGCCCAACTAAATGACCCTAACTGTCTTAGCGTACAACTGAATTGAAATTTATTTGGGTTCGTGAGAAAGGGGGCTGTTTGATTCAAACAACCAATTTCAAATGCGTCTATATTTCGAATCTATATTGGCTTCTTCATCAGGACGCTGAAATTATCATAAAAATAACAATTATAACAAACAAAAGGGTCAAACAAAAAAAACATGCAACTTCATAGGTGCCTATTTGTGAAATATCAAAAACACAAAACATAAAAACAGTTGGAAACCTAACACACTTCCATTTGGGGAGAATTCATATTGAAAAATGTGACATTTCGGTAAGCTCCTGAGAGTAAGGACTTGACGTCACATCAGGTCCCTCTCTGATAATTGTGCCTTAGTGTCTAACGCAATTCAATTTGATCATTCGTTCGATTTCGATAACGCCAGGGTTCTGACTTGTTGCAACAACTATCAAAAAAGAATTTTCCTAGAGATGTCTTATATTAACGAAGATACTAATTACTAATTGTATCAACAAGCGAACTGACATACAAGGCCTAAGTAATATTAATAGCTACCTCCTGGTCTTAGACAAAAGGGATGCCCCCCGTAGCTCATTAAATTTAGATGCCACTTCTTGAAGTTAGAAACGAAGCTGTGTGTCAACCCATTACTCTGTGCTCTCTGTATCTGTGGTCCTTTTTTCCTAACCTGAAATTGCTTACCGAAATGTCACATGTTTCAATATGAATTCTTCCCAAATGGAAGCGTGCTAAGTTTCCAACTGTTTTTTCAAAGAATTAAACCATAGCAAATAAAATAGTTAGATTCCATGAAGCTGTTTTGTCCATTCATACACAACTGATAAACATGTAAGTTTCAAATGGCGTAGGTTTTTGTTTTGAGTTTTTGATATTTCACAAGTACGCACCTATGAACTTGCATGTTTTTCTGTTTGACCCTTCTGTTTGATATAATTGTTCTTTTTATGATATATTTCAGCATTCTAATGAAGAAGCCAATATAGTTTCGAAATATAGACGCATTTCAAAATGGTTGTTTGAATCAAATAGCCCCCTTTGCCACGAACCCAAATAAATTTCAATTCAGTTACATAAGTCGGCAAAATCTCCACAATTAAGTAGCGTACAACGTTACCAACTCAAACTTCTTCAGAAATGGTAAGAAATCATCAATCAGTAAAATAGATATAAACGACAGAAGGATATTTCCCTGAGGAACACTTGTCCCTTGAAAACACACATTAGATGCAAGATTATCAACCTTCCCTATTTGAACGTGAGATAACTAGAATTACGATAACTGAACAGTCTTACGTAATATACTATAACGTGTGAACTATTCAGAGCATACCTTGTACAAATCTGGTATTTTCACCTAATATTAGTCACATATGTTTCAACAAACTCACTGAAATTTACCCAGTTCAAACGAATATGAACCAACGGTTCTCTGACATCGCCATGTGCCATTCCGAATCCATTATCATTCATTATATTAAAATTTAGCGAATATGGGGACAAGAAAAGCGCAGCCATTATTCACTTGATGACATTTATGCAGTTAACACGTCCGACAAAAAATGGGTCTCGGCTGTTCGAAAGTTTTTTCTCATTTTTATTCATTGTTTCGAGCGAGAAAGAAAGCCCTGAATACTCCAGTCGATCTATCACCTCATTATTAAACTTCTCGAGTATGAATTGATAATGGTCCGAGATTGTTGAACATTTCTTACGGCAGTCTGAAGTCATTTATTCTGGACGCAATTATAATGTGTCAGATATATTGGAGTTAAAATTTGTGTATTAGAAATATGAGCTGCGATGTCGAGAAAAACGTACATTTATTTATTGGCTGGTAAAAATTCTCAGAAATTTGTCATATCAGAGTCTTCCAATATGAAAGTATGAGGGTAAGACGTCTAAAATTAAGGTTTATGCAGCATGTTTCAGAGGTTTGGAGACAAGCGAGTAGTACCGTCAAACCGCGTAGGTGGCGCTGGCGACCCAAGTAGCATTTTGGCGCTCTTGTTCACCCGAACAGAGTGCCTATCATTTTGCCCGAATGTCTGTAATTTTGGAATATCGAGCCGAAAATGGTCTCAATCGATTGGGTTCGACTCCCTGATGAAGAATTCGTGGCGAAAGTTGAGTCTGTCCGGCCGGCCGTCCGGCCGGCCGGCCGGCCAACCGTATCCTCTCTAGCATCCAAAAGGAATCAGCTAGAGTTTTCAAATTTTCAGAATAGGTTAATTGTCCAAATATCTCGGTCAAGTTCGTTATTGGGCCAAATCCGTCGGATGGTTCAGTAGTTATGAGCATCTGAAATTTTGTTTCCTCAATAACTACTAGAATATCCCTCCGATCAAGTTGATACTTGGAATGTTATTGAGGGAGGCTGAAACGAAATGGCTTGCAAAATTTCGCAGAAATCGTCACGCTAGAAAATTTTAAAAAATTCCCAAAAAAAAAATTTTCAATACTTAATATCTCCTAAGACTTCATTTAGATTTAAATAAAAATCCGTATATATATTGAGGTTACCGATATCTTACTCATCCTCAAATTTCATTGTCGTAGCTTTTCCCCTTCTGAAGATATGATCATTTTTTTCATTTACTCAAGAGAAAAATAGAAATGTCATGAAGTCCGAGCTTTGTCATTGAAAGATTTGCCATCACAGATCGATATTCGTTTGACAACTTTCGGACCTAGATATCAGTGTCAGTTGGCGTAATATCAATCAAAATTTTCATAGAATTCATAGAGGTAGAATTCGATGTCGATGACGTTGTCAAAATTTTGAAAAGCACAGACGTAATATTAATCAAAAATTTTTTATCATAGAGAAAGAATTTGATGGCGTTGTCAAAACTCAGAAAAGCAATGACGTAAGTTTTTAGGAGAAGCATAGAACAAAATTTGGTGAAAATTATGAGTAGTTATTTTCAAATTGAGATAAAGGTTTGTTTATTCGTTAGGCTTTCATATTTACATCACATTGTCCCATAGTACGGAAAAAGACTATTGTTCACCCGATCAGAGAGCTTATAGATTTGTTAAGGTTTGAATATTTACTCGCAAGTAGCTCAACAAGAGCGCCAAAGCAATCTGACTTCACGTCAGTGCTTTCTAAATTTTTTGTTTTATAAAAGTGCGAATACACCCTTCGACACTGTCTTATAAAATTCAAAGGTATATAATGTAGATACAATAAGTATTCCCTGTCCCCTATATATCCTGTATTGGCCTTAAATGATATAATTTATAACTTCCCCATAAGTGTCCACAAAGACTTTCCGTTTTTCCGTTACCATCTGAACACTTTTATAATCCTATCTATACGACTGTTATAAAACTCGCGACCACAGATCTGGTAGTTGTTTCATTTACCTTTCTGAATGAAAACGTGCATGCGCAACTTTGTCCTATTGTTTCACTCTAATTCAACGTCAAGTATTATTCATCTTAATTTATCTGTTGGTTTATTGGTCAAATGAATTCAAAAACAACAACCCTAATGAAATGCATTTAGTGGTGATACTGGTGATACTTCCCAAGTAACATTAAATATGAAGTTGAAGATACGTAGTTTGTTTTATTGAATGCTCACATGTTACATTTCGTATAAGCGCAAAGAAAATCCTGAAGGTAAGTGAGCAAACACTTGCAATTTGTTCTACACTGTATGAAATTGAATTTTACCTCCGAATCACAAGTGCGCCCTCAATATAAGAAAGTTTAAAATTTTTTATTGAATAATATCCAAATCATTTTCAATTATTTTTCTCTAAATGTCACAATTTTTCAATACAAACAGTAAGTTTTGAATAACAGTATCTTAAAATTAACAAAAAATTCATTTTCAATCCAAATTCGACTTTTTTTCTTTGTTCTAAATTTCTCACAAAGCTGAAAAAACACGACATTTTCAATAACAATATGGCCGTGTCGGATATTTAGTCATGCTCAACACTTGGACTCATATAAATTATTTCTCATTCCTAATATAAATACACTGCCTTTTTGTTCTATAATAATTTTTGACATTTTCATCACCGATTTAAGTGATAAAAATTACCGATTAAAAAAAAGTAGGAGCTTTATAAACTTTAAGTGATTTACACCACCACCATCCCTGTATTATAACTGATGGTAACTCAAAACACCTTGAAATGACCAGTATTTCTCACGCATGCGAATTAATTATCGGATGCGTGAGAACTACTGGTCATTTGAAGGTGTTGCTCTCTGAATGAAAATATAACCTAATATTCTTGACGCAAATTTTCACTCAAGGTATTGTGTACTATTTTCAATAATTGTGTTTAGGTGTGGACATGTCTTTCAAAACAGTACAAACCGAAGAACCAGGAGAGAACTTCCTTTTCTTACAATTTTTTCTGAAACTTGGGAACAAAACCACATCGTTTATAGGACCAAATCAAGGAATGCAGCGAGTGCAGTACGAAATCCGTTTTCAAAGCCCGATAAAGGCTGGAAACAGTATCCTTGTATTAAGAAGGGAGACAAATTTTTGTTATATAAGGCTGAAGGAGAAGAAATGTCTGCAATGCTGCAATAAATGGACAGTGATAGATCATTCAACGAATTTTCCTGTTGACACCATAACAGCTTGAAGAACATTTTGTACGTTCTTCATTTTTTGTGAATTAAGAAAAGTTTTCCTTTTGAAACAATAACTGTTTTTAATATCGACCATTTACTCCTCTTGTTCTCCATCTCGACAATAAATAATTTCAATAAGGACCTTTCCCGATTGTTGGGTGTAAATATAATGATTTTTATAGGTTATTCTGCAAACAATGCCATTGCAGTGATGTCAAAACACTTTCAAGTAGTTATGAAACTGTTTTCAAAAACACCTTTTTATTACTCATTCTCATCTTGATTTATAAGGGTACTCGGTTATTGAACACATGATTTTTATGTATATAAAAGACTTGATAAAAACTTGAAAACACTGAACACTATCGGTTATATTACAAAGTTGCTTACACTTCTATAGAACGCCCTATAAAAACTATTGTATCACCATGCTAATGATGTTTCATAGGCGGGTTCCTGTCACCTTTATAAACCCATATTATGAGTCTTTTGGTACTATAACCTGAAGTTTTTATGAACAGTTGAAAATCTACAGTTTATAGAAACATTTGAGAATCAATAATTTTCGTAACTCCTATATGAACTAAAATACCTCAGGTATTTAGCATCCCTATTATGAATCACTAATAACACCAATTTAAAATTTATAAACCAGTTACCAAAAATATTACTTGGGCGAGAGTGTAGTTACCGTTTTTGTGTGCATGTATGAAGAGATATGTCTTGATCGGTTATTAGATGCCGTAAGTTGTAAGGTCTTTTTATAATTGAGGTTTCAGATATTTTACATTCCGAATCTTGGCTAATCTCCTGGCAAGAATATTTATGGGCATTTTTTGAGGATCTGAGCAGAATTTCAATTGATACCTTGAGAGAAATCTGATCGTTATTCTTTTGGTTCGTAGGTCGATTGAGTTTTGTCTCAGTATGCGGATTTAGGCGTTTTGCAAGGTATGTAGGTAACTGAATAACCTAAATTTGGACGATGCAAAATTTTCTCAATCTCTCAACATAATGTTGTTTCGAGTATTTAGAAACATAATATTGTTACCCTCAATAACAAGCCAAGATTTGAATCTGTCTGTGTTATCCAGGAGGTTCGTAGTATTCGAGAGATCACTCATCCCGGAGAGATATGTACCTGAGAGGACAAGTTGTCATTCTGTGTAAAGTAAGAACTAACCTATTATTTCCGCTTGCATATCATCCTGCCCTGATGGATTTATGTTGAATTCATATGAATAACCTGTACTATGTTAACAACTGGATAGAATATTTATCGCGAGGGTTGAAGATGGTGTATTGATCAAGAGATAAATATATGCTATAGTGAATCAGGTTGGTCGAACAACTAAACCAAAGATAAGTAAATGGCTGCAACATAATTGTTCGTGAATGTTTACTACAGCTTGGTTTTTAGCCACATAGCATATAATGTACTGATCTGGGGTTGCTCTGGGGATCTTATGAGGGTATTTGTAGCACAGAAACGCATCATTCGAATGATACTCCGTCTCGGTCCACTAACATCTTGTAAGACTGTATTTGTAAAACATGAGATTTCAACAGCTCCTTGTATATATTTATACAAACGTCTCTTATTCATTAAAAAGAATGAAGCGTATACTCCTAAGCTTTCCAGCGCTCACAACTATGATACAAGGAATACTAGAACTTTTATTGTACCTACACATAGAACAATGAGATATAAGACATCAGCTAAATATAAGATTATTATTTTGTATAATAATTTTCCCGATTCAATTAAATCACTGAAGTTGTCTGCTTTTGGTAAGAAAATGAAATCTTTACTTTTAAGTAAAAGTTATTATAGTATTAATGAATATCTTAATGATGAAAGCATTCAATGATTTTTAATTTCGATTCCTCTCTATGTTATGTATATTTTAACTTGTCCCTTACACTGTATTGTGTCTGAATGGATTAATAAAAACTATTCTATTCTAATAGAATAGAATTGAATAGAATAATTTATTTATTCCATTACACGAAAGTGTTTACATACGTCAAAGCAAATAAATACATCATAAGATATCTGATACATCATCTGAAAAAAACTCATTCCAAAAATAATAGCATTTTTTACACAGATAATCTTTAATTGTTGTCTTGAACTTATCAAAAGACAGAACCCTCACGGTGATTGGCGATTTATTAAACAGTTAGGGACTATAGAATGACACACCACACTTAATTTTGTTCATACGATGGAAATCTGTATACACGTGTTCATCGTGGCGAGTACTGTATTCATGCACATCTCCGTGCGTCCGGTAATCATTAACATGAACTCTAACATACAGCATGCATTGCAACATGAACAAACAAGGTACAGTTAGTATTTTTTTTTTGCTAAATACATCTATGCAATCGTCTCTATATCCAAGATTTTTCAATATTCTGACCCCAACATAATATAATAATAATAATAATAATATCGTTTATTCACCAAGAAAATTAAAAAAAAACAATTCGGCAAAATGCCTTCACAGACTCATCATGTCCGCAAAATAATCTACAGCAAATAAGCTAACATCAGAGAATATAATCGTCTCTATCGGGATGACATAACCTGTTTAAATTTAATAAACCTAAACACTAAACCTGCTTTAAAAAGAATTCAATTATAATTTTTAACTGTTCAGACGAACAAAGATACGGCAGCGTTAGGTGGGTCGTCCACTGGAGCCGTTTTCGTCCGAACTTACATCGGCCGAACACGACAGAACTCGACCGAACGGTCCCCCAACAAAGAAAGGAATAGATGCGCGTCCTTTGCGACAGATTCATACGGCCGTATTCGGCCGTATACGGCCGATGAATTTGTCGATCCGAAATAAATGGGATTTTTCGGTCCTATTCGGCCGAACTAACTAGTCAAGCTCAGGCAACCTAGTGTAGTGTTCCTAATCTGAAATTGTTCCACACTCTTGTTTGTTCCTGTTTTTTGAAGTTGTGCTGTTTTATGAAGTTCTTACTAGGGACAGTGAAAAGTTGATGAGTTTGGTTGAAGAACATGTTCCACTGTGGGATATGCGAGACAAAAGATATCATCGTCGAGATGTTCAAAGGAATCAGTGGACAAAGATTGCTGAACAAATAGGTGCTGATGATTTAATAAAGCCTTGGAGCACCGTTCAGGGGAGTCAAGTGAGGCTACTTACAATTCTTCATGCCCATACTACAACCAAATGCTCTTTTTGAAAGATGTGGTGTCACAGAGAAAGCTACATGCCAATCTCTCACCTAAGAAAAAGAACCGACTGCACAGGAATATAAATTACAGCAACAAGGATCTGACAGCATCGCTGATGACGGCAATTCATCGAACCAGCAGGGATCAGATCTTTTTGAAAGTTCAAGTGATGCTTCCCAACATTCACACTCAATGGTTTCTGAAATGCAGCCTCCTCCAGCCTGTGGAAGAGCTTCTGGAACCAAGCCTAAGAGAAAATTTGAAAGTTCATCTGAGGATCCTTTTCTTGACATAGGAAAACAAAAAATTAAACTGCTTCAGGAAAATTCTGCTTTGAAACAAAACCCAGATTATTTGTTTCTGCAAAGTCTGCTTCCTTATTTAATAAAGATTCCGGAGAATATGAAACTGAAAGTTAGAAATAAATTACAAAACGTCCTGGTTGACAAACAATTCTGAGTTACACGTCAGTGACACGTCCCTTGGCTTCTCCTTCTCCTCTGTCTTCGTACAGCTCTGCTTCCTCTGCTTACAGCTCTACAACTTCCCCTGTATGTCCACAGCAGAGAAATTCTTTTGAGTACAATGAAGAAACACAAATGGATTGTAACCCTGTCCAAACGTACTTCAATTCTTTTTAATATCAAATTATTGTACTTTTTTAAATAAAATTTTAGAGTTTTTTAGTTTTTTTCTTGGAGAATTATTTGTTATTTCTTACCTTATTGTGACAGCCAATCGTTCTTCTGATGATATAGTTTCTCGAAATTTGAAATTCTTTCTATTGACTGCCAAATTTTATTTAATATACCTATAATTAAATGTCTCTTCACTCATACGATAGTACTCAGAAAACTTAAAATTTTCTTCCTTAAGTCGGCTATGCAAATGATGAAACTCGCCAAGTCGGCTCCTTTCAGTCAGTATCGGATGCACCCAATACCTTTTAGTCCTTTTCCTCTCCCTCCTCATCACGTAGGTATTTTCAACAAGTAACATCATCTCATCGAAATCTATTACAATCTCGCGGAGTTTGTAAGTAACACAAAGAAAAATCACTTTCCGTACTAACTAACTTGCCACTTTCTGGCAACGTACTACTGAACTGGACTGACAAAAACGGTTACAATGGAAGATCGTGTTCGGCCGAATTGACGGCCGAAATTTCAACCGAACCGACGGCCGAACGGTTCGGTCGAATGCGGTTCCAGTGGACGGGTACCCTTAACCGAATTTTCACTTCCGCAGAAAATGTCGAACACAAACATAAGCACTGACTCGGTGAGCAAGGCGTCCAAATCGGGCAAGTGTCAAACTCGGATACACTCCACGTTCAGGTAAGTTTCAAATTCGAATTCCAGGGTAAGATACAATTATTCAACATTATATATATATTCTTTTGAACTTTTGGCTTACAATATTTAGTTAGCAAACAATAAAGCCATACAGATCAGGGGTTAGTGACGGGGTGTCATACAATTCGTCGTATCACATTAAAGCCTAGGGAAAAACCCCTAAAAAAAAAAAAAAAAAACCCTGGCTCCCCGCCTAAGTGTGAAAGTACAAAAATAAGCTGAAATATATTAAGGATTTCTTTCTTCAAGAGTGGTCTTCTATTGATGGTACAGAGACTTCTTCAAGGTACCCACATCGAATCTGGAAGTAAAAAGACAAAAGCAGAAAAAAGAACTGAATATCAAAAATATAAAATTTGAAAGAGATAAAGAAAACTTCCTCAAATTAGCCGTTTTGGATTAACTCGATATTGTAAATCAAGGATTTTTCAACATAACAAGCTGAACCGTAAATTTTACAAAGGAGATAATGAATGAATACATAACCTTTTATGGTTCCACTTCAACGAAGATTTTTTTTTTTTAGTATCCGTATGTATCTCTTGAAGGAGAATAATCTCAGCACCATAGTCCTTTGCTAGTTTAGAAATATAGCCACTCTTGTCCTTAGAAATACCTATATTCAAATCTAATACAGAAAATTTGTCGCCAATCTGCAAGGAGGATTCTTCGAATCGGGTCTTGCGGTCCAAGTGATGATTTTCAGATCTTCTTATGTTTGAAGTCTGCTATGGAACCCATTTAAAGGGAAATCATCATCCATAGTTGAGGAAGATTGTGATATAACACTTATTTCATTGAAAAAATAGCAGAGGAAAAATTATCAACTGACATTCATTATGACTTATGTCATACATTATTCAACATTACACTCAGTAAATGCAGCTATGACGGGTTTATTATATTGTAAATAAGCAGTCTATTTTCCAATATCCATAGTTTCAGCCTGTGTCTGAATGTCCTCTCGTATTCAATATTCCTTATAATTTCAGGAACCACACCGAGCACTCTAGGACCAAGATAATCTAAACTCCGCCTCCCAATTGTCCCCCAATTGTATATTGCATAGGATATTCTCGAATCAACGAAAGCATGGTACACGGCCAATAAAACTTTTTCTGAAACAGTACCCACTAAAATCCTCAGTGCAAACACACTAGAAGGTACACTTTTACAGATCTTATCAATATGAGGAATCCAGGAGAGTTTAAAATTTACCGTGACGCCAAGAAAATTCACCAAATCGGAGGTATTAAGACCCTCAAGTTCTCTTAGAGAAAAGTACATGAAGTGAGTTTTAGTATCATTCAGTTTAAGCTAATTACTGAAAAACCACTCAGAAATAGAGAAGTGAATATGCCTCATCAACTGCTCAATAAGGGCCTTACATGCTGCTGTCTTCAGAGCTGTACAAACAACTACAAAAAGTATCAGATCGGCGTTTGGATCACAATTGATATTATCATTGATATAAATGAGAAATAAAAGTGGGCCAAGGACCGAACCTTGAGGCACACCAATCGCTACATTCAATAAATTGGATAATCTCTCCCCAAAGATAATATACCTGCTGGATTGTTCGTTGATTTGTCTAAAGCGTTCGACTGTGTTGACCACAGTATATTAGTTCAGAAACTCGAAAGGAAGGGGATCAGAGGTATTCCATTAAGATTAATTTTGGGTTATCCGAAAGCAAAATAAATTTAGAAAGCACTGACGTGAGGTCAGATTGCTTTGGGGCTCTTGTTGACCTACTTGCGAGTAAATATTCAAACCTTAACAAATCTATAAGCCCTCTGATCGGGTGAACAATAGTCTTTTTCCGTACTATGGGACAATGTGATCTAAATATGAAAGCCTAATGAATAAACAAACCTTTATCTCCATTTGAAAATAACTACTCATGATTTTCACCAAATTTTGTTCTATGCTTCTCTTAAAAATTTACGTCATTGCTTTTCTGAGTTTTGATAACGCCATCAAATTCTTTCTCTATGATTAAAAATTTTTTGATTAATATTACGTCAGTGCTTTTCTGAATTTTGACAACGTCATCGACATCGAATTCTACCTCTATGAATTCTATGAAAATTTTGATTGATATTACGCCAACTGACACTGATATCTAGGTCCGCAAGTTGTCAAACAAATATCGATCTGTGATGGCAAATCTTTCAATGATAAAGCTCGGACTTCATGACATTTCTATTTTTCTCTTGAGCAAATGAAAAAAATGATCATATCTTCAGAAGGGGGAAAGCTACGACAATGAAATTTGAGGATGAGTAATATATCGGTAACCTCAATATATATACGGATTTTTATTTAAATCTAAGTGAAGTCTTAGGAGATATTGGGTATTGAAAATTTTTTTTGGGAATTTTTTAAAAATTTTCTAGCGTGACGAATTCTGCGAAATTTTGCGAGGTGTTTCTATTCAACCTTCCTCAATAACATTCCAAGTATCCACTTGATCGGATGGATATTCTAGTAGTTATTGAGGAAACAAAATTTCAGATGCTCATAACTACTGAACCATCCGACGGATTTGGCCCAATAACGAATTTGACCGAGATATTTGGACAATTAACCTATTCTGAAAATATGAAAACTCTAGCTGATTCCTTTTGGATGCTATAGAGGATACGGCCGGACAGCCGGCCGAACAGACTCAACTTTCGCCACGAATTCTTCATCAGGGAGGCGAACCCAATCGATATTTCAAAATTACAGACATTCGGGCAAAATGATAGGCACTCTGTTCGGGTGAACAAGAGCGCCAAAAAACAGATGATTGTACTTGAGGTTAATGACGAGGTAGGTACTCTTTTCATTTGAAGTGACATTATCCACAGGAATACCACAAGGAACTATTTTGGGACCAATGCTATTTATCGTCTACGATGATGACCTCCCAGACACTTTTCAGCAAATCAGTGATCCAGTTGAGACCTTTGATGATTTTGGGATCGACGCCTATTTATATGCTGATGACATAAATGTTATAGTTTCTTCTAAAGAGGCTGAGCAAGTTGTTCTAGGTCTGAAACTGCCTTCTCAAAAATTGAAACCTAGTGTTTCAATAATGCATTGTTACTGAATTCAGATATAACAAACATAGTATTTTTCTCCAAGCATCAAAATCAGCGGTAGTGTAGTTACAGCAAGCGTAAGTACTAGACTTCTCAGTATATCTGTTGACAGACATTTGATTTGGATGCAACATTGTTATACGATAACATCTGAGTTGAATTCAGTCATATATACTTTGAAAGCTGTCAAAAACCATGTAGACATAAATATTTTGAAGGCCATTTATTTTGCTAATTTTCAATCTATCGTATCTTATGGAATTGTTTTTTGGGGATCAAGCTCAAGAGCAGAAAACATCTTTATAACACAGAAATATGCAGTACGAACAATGTTCAATTTTATGTTTAGATCATCCTATAAGGGACTTCTTCAAAGCAAACAACATTTCAACATTTTTTGAATTGTACATTTATAAGGTAATATTATTTTTATGCAAACATCCTCACTATTTTGAAAAATATTAAAACAGTAATTTCACTTGAAGGAGACATGGATATTTATATCCAATCCATAAGTACTCAAATAAAGAGAGTGATACTCTTTATATGGCTATAAAGTTATACAATTTAAATCCTAAGGCCATAACATGCATAACAATATACAGGGTGGCCATTTGAGAACGAAACAGACGAGATTACAGACGAAATAAATTTTTTCGATAGGAATGCTCGGACAGGTCGATTTCTGTTTCGAGGAGGACAACTTAAGATGTAGGTTACGGACGCATAGCGCTTCAACCCTTGCTACTACAACCCTCAACCCCAAATTTTGAATAGGGAAGATGGGGTGAGTGATACCTCATTTGAAAGGTATTTTTATACTGATTTCAGCACAGTAATTGTTTTTTCATTTCATGCATTAGTTCTCGAAATATTCTCAACTAAGTATCTGAAAATGAAGTGGTGTTTTCATGGCACTTTTTGTTTTTTTGTGAAAAATCGACATTTTGAGCATCAAAACAACCATAACTGTGGCTTCCTTTCTCCAATCCACTGACATAAAAATCTTTAATCAAGATGTCGAACACACAAAGCGTATTGCGAAGGAGCTCAATCTTGCTGAAACTCAATCTAAATTATCTTAAGTTTATACTCAACAACCAGAAAAACTCAATGTTTGGGCTAGAATATTTGGTGTCGGCCCGTTCTTTTTACCTGATGGTAATCTTACTGGAGATATGTATTTGGACTTATTGGAAAATCACATTGATCCAATTTTGACGGAAATTATCGAAAACAATGCTGGAACAATGCTGGACAATGTGGAAGATCAGATTGTTTTTCAGCAGGATAGAGCTCCCCCACACTACGCCTTACCAGTTCGAGAATATCTGGATCAAAGATTTCCAAATCGGTGGATTGGAAGAAGGGGTCCCACTGAATGGCCAGCCAGATCGCCAGATCTGTCACCACTAGATTTCTTTCTTTGGGTCCACTTGAAGAGTTAAATTAAATCTACACAGCCCGATTCCATAGAAGACTTAAGAAGACGTATAGTGAACGAATGTCGTCAAATCACTCCAGAAATGCTTCAAAATGTGCGCCATCGTTTCGAATAAAACTTATTTCATTGTATGGAAACTAATGGTGAACAATTTGAATATTTAATTAATTGATGTGAGTTTTTGATAAATTATTTTTTTACATTGCAAAGCCTTATTTCTTAGATCTATAATTCGAATCGTTCTGCCACTACAGTTGGAAAATGATTTCAGTTCAACACGTACGGTATGACTTCATTTGCCCAGTGGTAGATATTTTGCAATTTCAAATACAAGAACGGAAATTTTGGTGTTTCGGAAGCACGAAATGTCAATTATTCGCAAAAAGTTAATTTAGGTGATAAAATTAACTAACGCATGGATATTTCGAGAAGTAATGCATAAAATGAAAAAACAATTACTGTGCTGAAATCAGTATAAAAATACCTTTGAATTGAGGTATCACTCACCCCATCTTCCCCATTCAAAAATTGGGGGTGGGGGTTGTAGCAGTAAGGGTTGAAGCGCTATGCGTCTGTTACCTCCATCTTGTCCTACAAGTTGTCCCCCTCGAAACAGAAATCGACCTGTTCGAGCATTTCTATCGAAAAAACTTATTTCGTCTGTAATCTCGTCTGTTTCGTTTTCAAATGGTCACCCTGTATAATTCATATGGTAAGGCATTATTTCTGCTCATATTGAAGTGCGAACCTTATTCACACACAGAATTTAGAGATTATTATTTGAATTTGTATAACTGATAGGTTATGGTCTTATCTTCTTAACTGACTTGTTTTCATTTTGTTGTCGATGATGATAATTCTGAAAATAAATTTCTATTACTATTATTATTATTATATTACAGAGAAATCGTTCTCAATCAGCCTTTTCCAAATGGATGTGTTCTCTCGCAAAATCCAAACGCTCCCTTCGAAGGGGTGGGGTGAGAGCTGGGCCTGTTGCCGCGACACGAGGCCTTAAATCATATTCTCTGAGGCGATTTTTTATTGTCTGAGTGCTAATTTGCACCCCATGAGTTTGCTCAAGCTGATTTTGAAGGAGGCGAGCGGTTGCAAACCATTGTTTCAACGAAGATACTCCTGGTCTCCATGAATCGCTTAAACATTTTGGATACACTTGTGTGGAAAACTCGAAACGTTTCTGCAATTCTTGTGTATATCCACCCTTCTTCTCGCCAAACTACCGCTTGGGCACATTTCTCTTGGGTCAAATTGCATGTTTCGCGTTGCATAGCGATCCAGTCTAGAAAATCAAACGAAAGAAAAACTATTGATCACTAGAATTGATCGAGAAAAACGGATTTCAGAATGGAGCCAATATAATCAGAATCTGATAAACTCATATTTTTTATTCCTGCAGGAAAACGAAATCTTTACTGAAAATAAACGTTGAAAGTGGATAACATATGCATATGCAAATAATAATCATTGAGAACACCTTCAGTTGTAGAAAAAATTTGTGATTTCCATAATGTGCGTTAATTTTTTTGGGCAGTGTATTTGAGTTGAATCTGAAATTAAATTGTACGAATAATGCTGATTTCAATCATTAGCATCAAAGACCATTTACTGAGTTATTGAGAGCTGAGCATTAAGCAACTTTTTAATTTTTCTTGTTGATTGGGCCGAGTTGAGCCAGATCATTAACCGTAGCTGTGCTTGACAAAATTGATTCAGATATTATTATAGATGTTTATCCAAATAAAATGCTGACATGTAAATTGAACGAGGACGATTCAATCGTCAGTATGGCCGTGTAAGAGAATACTACGTTCAGAAAAAAAACTCATCTTGTAATGACAGTCTGTGATGGTAGAATCTGTTTCTGTGGACCAGATAGAGGTGAGTCGCACCTCTTCAAAAAAAAGGTCTGTCAGGTAACAAAACTATGAAGGAAGAGGTTATCTTTGAATATATTCTTCAAACGACAAGTCTTTCATTCAAATATAACACATACAAATAATTTATTGAGAATGTGTCAGAAACATTGATTTCGCCATTTTCACTGCATTTTCTGTTGAATACTTCATCTATCCATTATCTAAGTCATTCTCAGTTGATTGAGCCAGAGATAAGTAGCAAGATTGAGCTGGATCCCGTGCCAATTCACTCTCCACCTATCCCTCAGTATTAACTCGAGTTCCACACTTCATATCATTATTCATCACGACAAATACCCATGGTTAATTGAATTTATTAGTTCGAATTCTGGAGCGGATTCAGCATTTGATTCGGAAATACCGGAATGAGAGGATCTTGGCAGTCGTGCTGGATAAGCGCCTCGAGGCGACAAAACAAATTGTAGGGATGATACGTCGTATTAATTAATCATAGTTTAGCGAAGACAACTGAGCCTCGTAAAGTAATTAAGTTTTCATAACTGAATCCTGATTAGCTGTTAGTACCCATAGCATTCCTTGCATTTCAATTCGTTCCCATGTGAATTCTTGAATGATATGTGAACGAATCTCAGATCTAAGGAATGAACTTGGAAAATGATATACGGGTATACGAGTTCTTGAAAGATGATTTGCTTCCATAATAACTACTATTCAGATGATGATATTTAATGAAGAGTTAACATCCAATAACTGAAATACCGTAGCCTGACAAAAGGGATCAACTAGTATATACTAGTAACAAAGTTTGATTCAATACAGGGTCTTTCACGAGGAACCTCACCCATATTTATACGGAAAACTACTGAACATATTTTCATGAAATTCAGCACTTATGAGTATTTCACGATGCTTATGAAATCTAAAATATTTTCAAGGCATGAGCACCTCCGGTTTTTCCGGAAATGACGTCAACTTCCGTTTTTCAAATTAGAACACCATTTTTTTATTGCAGAAATAGATTCCTTAGAAAATATTAAGTTATTTTGATGTATCATTTTCCAGGTTTGGTTGGAAAATTCTCTCTGAGCGGTAAAATTCGAAAAAAAAAATCTAAAATAGAGCTCCGCTGAAACAAGAATAACTTCGAGGTTTTCTGATGGAAAATTTTCATTTTTGGGATTTTTCAAGATGTAAGATTGATGTGAGAACTTTAAAAATCGAAATCGCGATTCATGATACAGGGGGTGAAAAAATCGCTTTCAAAGTTATGGATGACAAAATCGTGAAGAATCAATTTTTTCAAATTAGAACCCCATTTTTTATGGCAGATATTAAATCTACGTTAAAAATAATGAGAGTGTATGCATCACACCCTTGCCCTGAAGTGGATATTTTATGAGTTATTCACAAAAAAATGTTTTTCGTCTTGAATTTTCAGTTATTTCATTTCCCTTCACGCCAAAAAAATGAAATTTTCAGGAACTGTTATTTGAATCATGCTGTAGATTTTTCACTCCTTTTTGAAACCGATTTCAAGTTACTATTAGGAGAACCATGGCAAACCCTCGCAGTTATAACTAGAGAAGATGCTCAAAGTTTCGACCGTTATTTTCTAGACATTTATCTATACGTCTCAGGAATGCTTCGTGCGTTGCTCTTCTTATTTCATCGGGAGGAAGAGATCTGCAAAAGTGTTTAAAAACCAAATTGAGTTTCAAAACTATGAATCTAAAAATCTAAACAGACCTGAACGCATTTCTGTCTCGTTCTATGCAGTCCTCCATATTAGTCAGGGGAGTTGAATGTACAATATTTTTTATCCTACCCCAAACATAATAGTCTAAAGGAGTTAAATCGGGAGAACGAGGTGGCCAAAGATGTGGACCATTGTTCGCCAACCATCGATCCTCAAACAGCCTGTATAGGATATTTGACACATTGAGTGAATTGTGTGGAGGCGCGCCATCTTGTTGATACCATAAGTCATTATGGTTCTGTACTAGCGGCTCAATTATTTGAGTCAATATGTCAAAATATCTATCTCCTAAGGGAGAACATTCTTTAAATAATGCAAACATGTGTAGTATTCTATCTTACCAGATAAAGTCCCATCATAAATGTGAACATCGAGAATTGCATTATTTTTGATGGCGCAAAAAACATTGAAACTCCAGGTCTCTTGAAAGTTCCATTGTCTGAAGTGGTGGTTGTTCTCTTCATCCCAATAATGACTGTTATGCCTATTGAAAGAACCATTCTTTGTGAATTTAGATTAATCTGTCCAAATTATACAGTCCAAAAAGTTTTCATTCTCTTGAAATGGAATCATTCTAGCTTCGCAAAACTCTGTTCTCCTGACGAAATCTGTTTCCTCCAAATGCTGTACCCTATTGAATTTATATGGGTGCATTTTATGTTTTTTTAATATTCTCCAAACACTCGATTGAGATAATCCCAAAGCTATCTCGGCATCTTTGGGAGAATTTTGAGGATTCACACGAAAAATGTATTATAAGAACTGTAATTTCGTTGTTCTCATCTTCTACTACACTTTTTTCTCTGTGTATAGTTTTTTTTAACGAAAGATCCGACATTTCTCAAGTTTGTCATGGTTCTGTTAATGGTATCTCTTGTTGGTCTGGGTCGGTCAGGAAACCTCTCAATGAACAGTCGAATCGTTCTATCTTCAACTTTATTACATTCTCCATGAAGTAGAATGAGATTTAAATAATCTTCAGTGGTAAAATTCAGTGGTAAAATTAGGCATAGTGATCGATTTTATAACTTAATACAAATTATCACCAAATTAATAGTAAACACAAAATGCTACTGAATAAAGAGGAATTTGGCAGATGTAATTAATGATATCTATCATTAAAAAAAAAGAATGTAAAACATGGTAAGTTTTTGCATATGGTTCATAAGGAATTATTTATTTATCACTGGAGAGAAAACCGATAGCGGATTAGTTGAAATAAAGAGGTTTCCGATACAAATTCGAATCCAAATTCGCCATCTATTTAGGAACAACCTGTAACTTTTTTCTCTTGCATTGTGACGTTTAATAATTTTAAATCTTCGCGGTAAATGAATGCGCCTGAATCAATTGAAGGTAGGCAATTAATCAAACAGCTTCAGCCAAATAAACAAAAAAAAAACGGTTATCTTTGCTTCCGTGCGACACATGAGTTCGAGATCTCACATTACAATTTAGTTTTTCTTCTGAGAGTGAGTTTGAAATTCAACGTTCAAATTTGTGAAATTATATTCACACGATTATATTCGGATATTTTGGACATTTATTTCATCATATTTTTGTCGACATATTATTGGATTTTTGGAAGTCAGACAGAATTTCCGTTTCATACGGGATTTACTTCACTACGAAAGAAGAATCGAAACAACCGACCATCATCCTAGGTTATTCACATTATCTATACCTTTACGAGTATATTTACTTATTTTGGAGATTTGGTATGTGCAACGAACAGAAGACGAAATAGTCAACGAGTAATCAATCAACAAAGTTATAAGATCAAGAGCAGTGACAGCAGGTAGAAGCAGGATTTGCAACAATATTCATTATAACCTTTTGGAAAATTTGGCTAACACCACTACTTTTGACATTCTGGAACACCCATCGACTTCAAGAATTTGAACAACCATTTCCTGTATTTGAGAAACCATCCTTTGAGTGTGATTTCGAGACCTCTCCGGGGCAGGATGAGTACAATTTTATTTCATTCATTTTCATCACCATTTATTACGTTACGAAACATTTAGAACCCTTATAATTGTTATAAATTACTGAACCCTCTATCGTGAACATTGAACCGACTTGTTTCGTCCATTCAGTAGGAAATAATAATATTTGGATTATTATATCATTAGTATATTATTTGACACCATTATTTTCACGAACTGTAGAATTTTGGTTGTAAATGAAAGCCGGCCTTCACCCCCTCATTTGAAAGTGTCAGTTTCTTGGTGAATATTATATATTTATGTGAACTATTGAATAAATATCGACGATCTTATTTTAAAGTTACTTTCATTCATCAACAATTTTAAATTTTGTTAGTTTTTGAATTACAAGTGAAAGCTACAATTTCAGAAGTTAGATTAAAACTATCTGGCGCCCCTATTTCCAAGGAACCCACCCCTTCTCCACTTAGAGTTAAGCCGCGAGCCTGAATAACTTTAATTGTGTCGTGATTTACACGTAACAGCATATTGGGGAAGTAAAATCTAAAACATGGTTTAAGTAACAGTTCCTGAAAATTTCAATTTTTAGGCGTGAAAGGAAAAGAAATAGCTGAAAATTCAAGACGAAAAACAGTTTTTTGTGAATAACTCAGAAAATATCCACTTGAGGGCAAGGGTGTGATGCATACACTCACATTATTTTTTAACGTAGATTCAATATCTGCCATAAAAAAATGGGGTTCTAATTTGCAAAAATTGATTTTTCACGATTTTGTCAGCCCTAACTTTGAAAGCGATTTTTTCTCCCCCTCTATCATTAATCCCGATTTCGATTTTTTAAAGTGGATACATCAATCTTACATCGTGAAAAATCCCGAAAATGAAAATTTTCCATCCAAAAACCTCGAAGTTATTCTTGTATCAGCGGAGCTCTATTTTCGATTTTGTTTTCGAATTTCCCCGCTCAGAGAGAATTTCCCAACCAAAACTGAAAAATGTTACATAAAAATAACTTGAAATTTTCTAAGGAATCTATTTCTGCAATAAAAAATGGTGTTGTAAATTGAAAAACGGAAGTTGACGTCATTTCCGGAAAAACCGGAGGTGCTCATGCCTTGAAAATATTTTAGATTTCATCAGCATCGTGAAATAATTATGAATGCTGAATTTCATGAAAATACGTTCAGTAGTTTCCCGTATAAATATGTGTGAGTTTCCTCGTGAAAGACCCTGTATATCCGAATATACCGAAAAATTACTCATATTTGCTGAACTATTCGATCGATTTTCGGCTTGATATTAGAAAATTACAGATATTTGAGCAGTATTCCTTCACGCTTCTGTTTCAGCCTCAAAAATAAAAACTCCAATATCTTCTCGTAGGTTCACACTAAGGATATAAAATTTGAGAACAAGCAAAAAAAATATCAATATCTCTCATATAAAGGGTGAGTCTTTGACCACTGCGTTAATTTTAACCATAGATTCTTGACGTCAAAAGAAACATTTTCTTCCCATAACATTTTTCCAAATTTGGCCCCGTTCAAAAAATGAAGGGTGTTGAAATCTCATAAAAAAATTGCATTTTCACCTGTAATATTCAAACGATAATATCAATTGAAATGATCTCTTGTAGAAGGTTTTTGATAACACTCGTGCATATTTTGGCATCAATAGATTTATTCCACTTCTTGTGGGTTTCTCACTACTACTCTACAGATTGGTTAAATTGCATGAAAAACAAATATCGCTTGAACTAAAGGTCCGTATCTCGTACTTCCTGGAATCGTTAGTTTTTTTTGCATATAAAATCATTCCTCATCTTTTCTCCTAAATTGCACCATTCTTGAGATATTTGAAGTTGAAAGGAATTGTATCGATATAATTTTGTCCAAATTTTCTGATTTTCCCAAATCCAACTCTGTGCTGAAATGATTCAATAATCAGATTTGTTCAATGTTGCCATATTTTATGTCTTTATCAAATATTTCTACAAAAGTTTGGGGAAACCTCTCCAGTCTATGGTTCCACCACTAAACACTATAGATGAAATGAACCACTGAACAATTGTTGTTTTACATTCACCACAAAATCTAAATTGCCATTTGCTGTATTCATTGTTAATGATGTCTAGCACCTTGTTTAATATTTAATTCAGAATAATATTCCATAATAAATATAGAAAAAGTTTTTCATCACCATCACCCTTGTATTGTCTGTCAGGACCTGTTAAATTGAAGAGTTGTCTTTATGAAGAGTTGGTTTTTTATAGCTTCAGACTTTCAGGGTTCATCAAATTATATCTATTCAAACATAGGAATGCTGCAAATTGAGCTCATATGAGTTTTTAAAACTTCGAACCCAGTCTCCTAGATTTGTTTTATACCTTTATTATCTTTATTTCATACACCGATTCAACCTTGTTCACAAACTTAGGAGATAATAGAATTTGACTAAGTTTTAATATTTCTGAATGTTTGTTATGATGCATGGTTAATTAAAATTCAATCAATATTGAAACTGGAAGCTATAAGCTCATAAACAAGAAAGATTAGAATAGAATGCATTTTCTGACCATAATCATTTCATACTGAATTGAATAATTTAAAACTATCGATTTTATCCTTCAATATTTACCACATTTTTCTGAAAGGAAGCTACAAATAACTGTTGACAGTTTCAAACAGAATCAAAATAACAAGGAACCACAGAACACTTTTTTATTTGGAACTATCCACCAAAGAGACTTTATAATACTTAATAATAATAATAATTCACTCAAATTATTCTGAGGAAAATTATAACTAAAGATCAATAATAGTTACAGATATTATCTCTCATTTAAAAAAACATTGCAAATATTATTTTTTTCGCTCCTGGGGTTCGGTAATGAATTAATATTCTATGGTGAGGTATTAAAATTTGACATAATCTATGAATAACCATTATTCAATATTTATGTTCTTGTTTACGTAATTGAAACAGATACTCTGATTATAAAAATCAGTAATCAGTAATTATAGGCTAAACAGAATAGATTCATATTAATGATTTAACAAAAAATTTTTTATTTAAGAACACCTAGTTGATTTTTCAAAATCAAATTTAGGTATTTCTTCAAGAAAGTATGAATGCACACCTAAATCTGGAAATACTTGTAATCTATCCAGGTAAATTGTTATTGGGATTCAGTACAGAAAATAATCATCAAGCAAAGTAACATCACTTTAAAATGATTATTTGTAGTGACATCATTCATTGTTGTTGAAGATTTCGAAAAAGAATTTCATATTCACTGGTCTCTGTCAAGGAGAAGAAACTTCAGAAATATCAGTGTTTGGAAAATCATAGATGATTTTTTCTGGCTTTGAGTGAAAAAAAAGCACAGTGACAACCTCTTGCCTTGGAAGTTTTCATAGAAATGATGGTTTTCATGATTTGGAAATTTTAAGAAGAAAATTACAAATGTATGATGACAACACCCAATAATTCTGAGTTTTTTTTGGAATTTCTCACTAGAAAGGCATGGTTTATAATCTTGAAGTAGAAAGAAAATATAGTAGAACAACAAAAATCTATGTTTATGGTTTTGAATTTTTTTTACCAGAAAATGAGTATTTTGTATCATATCCTTCTGGATATGGACCTCATCGGATGAAACATGAGTGAGTGTAACATTTCTTAGAGGGAAAATAATGTTTTTAAACAATTCAGATTCAATAGTGGGTGCTGTGGAAAGTATTTTTCATTCAAACTAAACTGGACTACAGAGGGGTATTTGCCCAATGTGAAAACTTAAAATGCTTATAACTCTTCAACGCAGCTGAATATAGAAAAAGCGTAATGGAAAAAGTGTTTCTTTTGATCTCAAGAACCTATGGTTGAAATTAACGCAGTGGTCAAAGACTCACCCTGTATACACAAAGTAATGTAGGAATCAGACGGATATCTTTTTTGTCATCGAATATTTATTTGAATGAATTAAGGAGTTTTCTTAAAATTTTCTAGAATGAGGATTTCCACTGAATTTGGCGGATTCGTTTCTTTCAACGTAATTCATTTTTGTGTGATTGTTCTTGTAGAAAAACGTTCTATTGTTTTGGAAATTGGTCCCAATCGATTAGATTTGACTTCCTGATGAAAAATACAGGGTCACACTTGAAAACGTCCGTCATGCCGTATACTATCTATCATCCGATGGAAATGAGCTTCGGTTTTTATATTGTCTAAATAAGTTTGCTGTCTAAATATCTAGGTCATGTTCGTTGCAGTGTAAAATTCGTCCAGTGGTTCAGGAGTTCAGGAGAATTTTAGTTTCCTCCATCCCTCCCATAACATCCATCGGATCGTGTTGTAACATGAAAGATAATAGAATCAGGTTGAAACAAATAATCTTGCAAAAACTCCCAGATATCGACAAGTTTAGATTTGTGTATTGTGCATGTATGAGCGTTATTTATATTCTACATTTCTTCAAATTTCATTCACTTGAGGGCAAGCAATCACAGAATTTTAAGTCAATTGATAACGTTGATATTCACATATTATATATGTGGTTGTACGAATATTTCGTAAAATCGAAAAATTGTTGAAAAGTCCATCAGAAATATCCATTCTTGATGCTGTCGCAGATACGTAGTCGATTGACATCGGTCTAATTCAATAATTCAGTTTCAGTTGGTGGAATATTAATCGTGATCGTCCATTTACGGTGAAATAATGATAATTTGAGTTGTGAAAATGTCTGATGTAATACTCGTAATAGTATATCCTAAAACAGAGTGCAGAATGGGCAATGGAGTTGGAATTGCCTTCTGCAACGAGTATTAGACGATATTCTCTCTATTTCAGTCAAGAATTGTGAGAAATTTATTGGAATTCAATTAAAAATTTGAGATTATACCTCCTAGTGCCTTTTGTATTTTATTTTCGCAGTTGGCGTGACTGATACGAAAATTGACAGATCATAGAATTTGAATAGTGCGTTCAAATCTCTACATTGTTTAATATTGACATGCAATGGACACGTGTTGACATTCGAAAGGATAGGATGTCAGTGTTGTCAACCACAAAACTAAAAATACAACTGAAAACAATGCTGTAATGAGTTCATTACAGAACTATTTTTAGTACTGTAATAAACTCATTACGACACTGAAATAGAGAAAGGTCATTTAGAGGTTCAAAAAGATTCAATTTCGAAGAATGATCGCTTTTGTGTAATTTGGAGTTCATTAAACAAAGCATTCCAAAGGACAAGTGTTTGCACGTCCGAAATTCTGATATGAAGATGAAAGAAGCTTGGTTTACAGAAGATGAATTCCTCTCGTTCTATTGCCATATGCATTGAAGTGATTATATTTTGTTGTGTTAAGTCTACCAGGATTTTGGCTAAAATGATACTGACGGAAAGCTGTTGGTTTGGTTATTCCTAATTCAAAATATTTTTAATTTTTACTGGAATATGTACCCAACTAACATTTTTTGTTTTATAAAAGTGCGAATAAACTCTTCGACATTACCTTATAAAATTCAAAGTTATATAACATTGATACAATAAATTTTCTCTATATTCCTTAAATCATATATTTATCATTTATTAGTTGACCTAACCATTTGAACACTTCTTTAATCATCTATAACTGTTTTATAACTTTCTGATCGTACTTTGTTTGTTTCACTCTAATTCAACGTCAAGAAAAATTCATCTTTATTTATCTGTTGGTTTATTGGTCAGTTGAATTCAGAAACAACCCAATAACATTAAATATCAAGTTGAAGATACGTTGTTGATTTTATTGAACGCTTGCAAGTTACATTTCTTATAAGCGCGAAGAAAATATTGAAGATCATTGAGCAAACACTTGCAATTTTTTCTACACTGTATGCAATCGAATTTTACCTCCGAATAACACGTGCGCCCTCGATATACTAAAGTTTTGAATTTTTTATTGAATAATATACTATATAAATCAATTTCAATTATTTTTTTCTAAATGTAACAATTTTTCAATTTAAATACTAAGTTTTGAATAATAGTATCTTGAAATTAACAGAAAATTCATTTTCAATCCAAATTCAACTTTTTTTCTTTGTTCAAAATTTTTCACAATGCTGAAAAAACACGACATTTTCAATAACAATATGGCCGTGTCGTATATTTAGTCATGCTCAACACTTGGACCCATATAAATTATTTCACATCCCTAATGTAAATACACTGCTTTTTGTTCTATATTAATTTTTGAAATATTCATGATCACCAAATAAAAATACGAAATACTGAAAATTACTGAATAAAAATAGTAGCAGCTTTCAAACTTGAAGTGATTTACACCACCGCCATCCCTGTATTATAACTGATGGTAACTCGAAACACCTTGAAATGACCAGTATTTCTCACGCATGCGAATTAATCCGGATGCGTGAGAGGTGTCGCTCTCTGAATGAAAACAAACCTAATATCCTTGAAGCAAGTTTTCACTCAAGATGTTGTGTACTATTTTCAATAATTGTGTTTAAGTGTTTACATATCTTTCAAAATTGTTCAAACTGAAGAACCAGGAAGCTATATTCCTTCTCTTACAATTGTTCCTGAAGCTTGGGAACAAAACAGCATTCTTTATTGGCCCAAATCAAGGAATGCAGCGAGTGCAGTACGAAATCCGCTTTCAAAGACTGGAAACAGTATCCTTGAATTAAGAAAAGAGAGACAAATTTTTTTTTATACAAGGCTGCAGAAGAAGAAATATCTGCAATGCTGCAATATATGGACAGTGATATAGATCATTCAACGAACTTTCCTGGAAAAACGGATTGAGTAGAGAGAATTTAAATCACCTTGCAGAAAAATTGGATAAAAGATATAATATAAATGAATAATATCAATAAGGACCTAAAGATATTTCTTTCCCGATTGTTGGGTATAAATTTATAATTTTTATAGATTATTCTGCAAACTATGAAAATGCAGTGATGTCAAACACTTTCAAGTAGTTATGAAATTGTATTTAAAAACACCTTTTTGGCGCTCTTGTTCACCCGAACAGAGTGCCTATCATTTTGCCCGAATGTCTGTAATTTTGGAATATCGAGCCGAAAATGGTCTCAATCGATTGGGTTCGACTCCCTGATGAAGAATTCGTGGCGAAAGTTGAGTCTGTCCGGCCGGCCGGCCGGCCGTATCCTCTCTAGCATCCAAAAGGAATCAGCTAGAGTTTTCAAATTTTCAGAATAGGTTAATTGTCCAAGTATCTCGGTCAAGTTCGTTATTGGGCCAAATCCATCGGATGGTTCAGTAGTTATGAGCATCTGAAATTTTGTTTCCTCAATAACTACTAGAATATCCATCCGATCAAGTTGATACTTGGAATGTTATTGAGGGAGGCTGAAACGAAACGGCTTGTAAAATTTCGCAGAAATCGTCACGCTAGAAAATTTTTAAAAAATTCCCAAAAAAAAATTTTCAATACTCAATATCTCCTAAGACTTCAATTAGATTTAAACAAAAATCCGTATATATATTGAGGTTACCGATATCTTACTCATCCTCAAATTTCATTGTTGTAGCTTTTATCCTTCTGAAGATATGATCATTTTTTTCATTTACTCAAGAGAAAAATAGAAATGTCATGAAGTCCGAGCTTTGTCATTGAAAGATTTGCCATCACAGATCGATATTCGTTTGACAACTTGCGGACCTAGATATCAGTGTCAGTTGGCGTAATATCAATCAAAATATTCATAGAGGTAGAATTCGATGTCGATGACGTTGTCAAAATTCAGAAAAGCACAGTCGTGATATTAATCAAAAAATTTTTTATCATAGAGAAAGAATTTGATGGCGTTGTCAAAACTCAGAAAAGAAATGACGTAAGTTTTTAGGAGAAGCATAGAACAAAATTTGGTGAAAATTATGAGTAGTTATTTTCAAATTGAGATAAAGGTTTGTTTATTCATTAGGCTTTCATATTTACATCACATTGTCCCATAGTACGGAAAAAGACTATTGTTCACCCGATCAGAGAGCTTATAGATTTGTTAGGGTTTGAATATTTACTCGCAAGTAGCTCAACAAGAGCGCCAAAGCAATCTGACCTCACGTCAGTGCTTTCTAAATTTTTATTACTTATTCTCATCTTGATTTCTAAGGGTACTCAGTTATAGACATACATGATTTTTATGTATATAAAAGACTTGATAAAAACTTGAAAACACTGAACACTATCGGTTACATTACGAAGTTGCAAACACTTCTATAGAACGCCCTATAATAACTGTTGTATCACCTTGCTTTTGATGTTTTATAGACGGGTTGCTGTAACCTTTATAAACCCATACTATGAACCTTTTGGTACCATAACCTGTAGTTTGTATGAACAGTTGAAAATCAATAGTTCATAGAAACTTTTGGGAATCAATAATTTTTGCAACTCCTATATAAACTAAAACACCTCAGGTACTTAGCACCCCTGTTATGAATCACTAATAACACCAATTTCAAATTTATAAATCTACATTTTACCAAGAATGTTACTTGGGTTGGGTTTGTTATCAATGGTCTAGGGGTTATGATAGATTTCCTCCTACACATAACGTCTAACGTCGAAATAAACACGGCTTCCGTATTTACAAGTTTATTTACACCAAAAGAATAAATAAAATGATCGTTTAATATATAAATACAAAACGCCAATACTGAGTTTCGTCTAAGTTCTGAAACGATCGTTCAGTTCTTACTTGGGCTAATAGTTCTCCAACTCACGAAACGCCTACCGTCTTTAGAGTCAGCACTTTTGTCTTAATCGTCTTTAGAATCTATAGATAGAGTTTGCGTCTAGAGTGCGACTTGGCGTCTAGAGTTCGAATTGGTGTCTAGAGTTCGAATTGGCGTCTAGAGTTCGAATTGGTGTCTAGAGTTCGAATTGGCGTCTAGACTTCGAATCGTAATCTAGACTTCGAATCGTCGTCTAGACTTCGAATCGTCGTCTAGACTTCGAATCGGCGTCTAGAGTTCGAATTGGCGTCTACAGTTCGAATGTCCATTTCTTAGTACCATTCGATTTCGAGTCCCTTTCGTCATTTTAGGATTACACCCCTAGCTGTCTATTGGTCGACTTTAAACGAATGGGGTTCAACATAGTTGCCACCACTGCACTCAAGGTACTTCGTCATAACTCTCATTTCTCTCAACTCTTGAGATGCACATGTTAAATTTTTAACATAACACATCCGAGTCGCACTTGGTCCTCTAATAAATATCAGAAAACGTCATCTCGAACATATCCGTTCAATTGGCTTGTCTAGACAGCGCCTTAATAAATAAAGGGGAATAGTTCGTTATCTAGAGATTATCGATACACGAAAACGCGCTAAGAAAATATCCGATTTCACATTTTCAACGGCGAAGCATAGGTCCTCACTGGTACCCAACTCTGTCCAAAAATGTTAAATCCTACACTCGGCCATCCTGACTAGGAATTCGCCTTGAATTCACTGTATTCATTATTTTACAACCACGGCATCATATACTCCGCGCAGGTGGAAGAACAGGTTCATCGTGACGTCCTACCTTGCGGACGTCATGACCCTTGACCCTGATGACTTCGTACGGCCTAAGATATTTCTTATTGAATTTTGGGCCCGGACTAAATTGTGTTCGCTCTTTCCTCATATCTAGCAGAATCCCTTCTTCTTAAATTGTACCTCTTTCTGTTTTCTTCTTGTTCTTTTAGGAGTTGCTGTTTGCAGTTCTTTCCTAGCTCGTCTCTATTGTCTGAGAATTCCTTTCTAATTTGAGCCTCTACTGCTTCTTGAACTCTCAAATCTTAGTTTTACCACATTCCTACACCAGTAAACAACTCAGAGGGCGTAGTCGCTATGCTCCTCTGGTATGTCGAATTGAGTGCCCTCTGCACTCGATCTGTGATGATTCGTTTCGGGTTGCTGAAATTTTTCTGTTGTCTCACCAATCGTTTACAACCATCTTTTTTATTGACTAGGACAATGGGACTTGCAAAGTCTGATCAGCTCTCCCTTATAATTCCATATTATGAATGATTAATATTTGGTCGACTTCTTTATGCTCCGGTACTGACAATATCCTGGCTCTTTGGTAAAAAGGTTCATCGGTTTTCAAAGTCATCTTCATTTTTAGGTCGGTATTTTCCGTCTTCTTCTGTACGTAATTGTCCATTGACATTCGTACTTCTGGACTTACAATTTTATCGACCTCAACCTCATCATCCACATCATCAATTCGAAGATTCATTATCCAATTGACATGATCGTCTTTTTTCTTCTTCAACGTCACAATAATTTCGTCTTCGTCAAACTTCACCGATGCTGCTTTAGGATGTTTCTACCCAGAATTGCTTTAAATCCGGACATTGCTTGTTTAACTACATACATGAAATTTTATGCAGTACTGGTGCCTACTGATATGTTTATTCAACTTGACGGATCCTAGGGTCTTCACTGCGTAGTGACCCAAACTTTTTATGGTCAATACTCGACGGACAAGAAATGACTTATCAGGTATTCGTTATGAACCTCTTCTCTCATTATGCATATATCGCTACTGGTATCGAACAGAACATGGAGTTTCACAGAATCGATGATTAGTTCCACGGCATTTAATGGAACGATCTCGATTGGGGCAACGTTAGTGCGACCTGTTGTCTCCTTCTGTCTGCTTGGACACTTAGCAACAATGTGACCATACTGGTGGCTAGAAAAACATTTGGTGTTTTTTTCCTTCTGGGAAAACTCTCGATAGGTGTCGCTTATTGCCACAATTGAAGCAGTCCGATTTTCTCGTTTCACTCATACTTCCGTCATACTTAATCTGCCGTTCCTCTGGTATACGTGCCTTGTTTATTTATGATGGGCCGCTTGAACTATATATCGTTTGTCTGGAATCGGGTTCGGCCTTTCTGCATATTTCCTCATACAATTTGGCCTTTTGCTTCAACTCAGCAGAATTGGTGGTCCCATATAAAATCAATTTATTGGTAGAAATATCCCCGATTCCATCGACTATATATTGTATAATGGCCTCGTCCTCCACTCTTCCTCTGCTGCCAAGCTCTCGCATTGCAAAGATGTACTCTTGCACGTTTTCCTGCGTCTTCTTCTTGCGCTTCATCAAAATTCAACATAGTTTCCTCCACTGCACTCAGGGTACTTCGTCATAACTCTTATTTCTCTCAACTCTTGGGATGCACATGTTAACACATCCGAGGCGCACTTGGTCCTCTTATAAATATTAGAAAACATCATCTCGAACATATCCGTTCAATTGGCTTGTCGAGACGACGCTTAAAAAATAAAGGGAAATAGTTCCTTATCTTAAGATTATCGATACACGAAGACTCGCTAAAAAATATCCGATTTCACATTTTCAACGGCGAAGCACAGGTCCGCACTTGCACCCAACTCCGTCCAAAAATGTTAAATCCTACAAATATATGAAGTATTTCAGTAAAACAAGAGTTCAGTGAAATTCTGAATGGTTTTCGATGTATTTGATATGCCTACTTCGGATTGTTTTTTAGGGGGAGGGTATTCGATCTCCGAACAAAAGTGAAGGAAAACTGCGTTTAGTTATATTTATTTTGAGATATAAGTTTGTTCATCGTAGTGGTTGTATTAGTATCATACTGTTCCAAAGCGATAACATACGCCCAAGAACTCCACACCTCATGCCAGTACTTTTGAAATTTCTTCAAGTTTAGGAACTATTGAAAAAGCCAAATTTCAGATGCTCTGGAATGCTGTACTATTCTACGGATTCGGCGCAATAACCAACTCGACCGAGATATTTGATTAACTCGAAAATATATTGTAATGCAATTCTTCTTTAGTTTGTTCAAATAAAATAAGGAAAATGGGCGTCCATCGAAAAAACAACTGTTCTATTCAAGATGCCTTATTTGAGCTAAAAATTTGAATATCAAGGAAACTAAAATTGAATTTAATCATGTAAATCGTGTGAAATCGTTCTTCCAAATGTAGTATCGACTTAACCCATTCTCCTTGTTCAATTTTTAATGTTTGAAGTTCCACATCGAGCTTCAAATATACTTCAAAGATCATTCGAATTGCAGCAGAAAATTTGACGAATCACTATGAGATCAGAAATATACAGGATGGCTGGTTCGCGATCGACGCCCTGGAGAACAATGACGTAAGAGCTCTCAATCATTTATCACTCCATTAAAACTTTTTTCGCCTATCGATATTGCCATACTTTAAACTTCTAGTTGACCCACTAATTTCTTCTTCTTTTCTTGATCAAACTCATTTCCATCTTACAGAAATAGACGGAACGAAGCCACCGTTGACTCAAGATTAAAATTATCGAACTCAATTCCAGAAAGGTTGAGAACTAGTTGTTTCCCGCCACCCCAAACAACGCAGAACTCTGAAGGAGGGATAATTCGCACCCCGCTGCGCCGTAAGCCCCGTTGGAAAAGTTTCATTTCCGGATTATTTCCCGGAAATATGAATTTGCATTCAAATTTGCAATTCTATTCCGCGATATCATAATATATTTAAAAATATTTAAAATTCGCCGACATTCCAGTTTCCTCCGCGAATTAGGGAAACATTCACTTTAGATTCTAGGGAGTAATATTTTTCTTACGTTGTGGGATTCCATGATTCCGGTTTCCTTATTTTCATTCAAGTCTAAAGATTGAGTCAGAATAAAAGATGTTTTCCTTTGTACCCAAAGAATGCTTGAATGTTATACAGTGTGTAGTAGAATTAATGCAAAAGATTCCTAATGGTGATTCTATACCAACAATTGTGGGTCTCTTTCATATAAATTTTTTCCCCATACATCACATCCTATTGAAATTGAGGTGAAACGATTTCATTGAATGAAAAAAAATTGGAAGGAATGAGATTTTGTCGGATAACTGATGCCAATATGTTATGGAGTGATTTAGTAACCCTTAAATATAATTATAAAGGGTGGAAAAACAAGACCAATATAAATGAACATCAAAATCCATAATGCTCCTTCGTAACCTGATTAAAAGAGTTGATTTAAAAAAAAGTCAACTTAACTCCTTCTTGAAGTTCCATCATAAAATTGTAATTTCCATAAAATATCAAACACTGCAATGTGGGCTACAGTCAAATGAGGCCATATTACAAATAGTTTCATTGTGCTAATCATTTATTCATCATTCAAATTTATATAATAAAATAAAAACCATCTTGAAATTTGCTATAGTGTCACTCATACACATCTATTCTGAATTACATTGTCTAGGTGTTTTCAGAAAAGGCAAATTTCAATATTACATATTTCAACTAGCTGACCTGTCAAACGTTGTTTTGCCATGTATGTTATTTCTAGGAAACATTTTTAAAGGCAAATAAAAATAATTACCTACCATAAAGTATATTTGTAAAAATTTATGAGATTCCTTTGGCATTGGCAGCAATGAGCCCACTTCGTGATAAACTTGGCCTTTGATTTTAAACGTGAAATTGAATTGTTGACCGTTTGCTGCAACATTGCTGACTATTTCTGTTGGTCCAAACGATATCATTTGGAAACATGAATTGAATGTGCGAATTGACTTCAGGAACAGGCTAGAATCTGGATCAGTACCAATAAGTAAACCGTGTAATGGCTCAGGTGGTGTTTCAATTTCGGTTAGTTGTACTTTTCCTGATGAGCAACTCATCCCAAGTGGCTCATTTTCAAATTTAAGTGCATGACAATGCGGCATTCCTTCTCCAAAGTACCAATAACCACATTGGAATGAGCATAATATTCAACATCAGGCTCGTAGTGGAATGCAAGTCGAAGAAATGAATTTGACGTACCTAAATGCTTGATGAACTTGTTGGCGTTGTTGATCAATTCCTCCATGTCTGTCGAGTATGAGTCTGCGAGTTTGCTTCGTTCTAGTTGTCTTTGTTGATTTTATTCATCTCGTGCCTCTTGTGATCGTTGTCCACGTAACTGCGACATTCTCGCACGCAAATTTGCATTGTCTTCTTGAATTTGTTCGCTTGATCTTCGTGCTCTTAAATCTCGCACGGCAATGGAACTGCTCGTTCGACGACTCAAATTGGCCCCTTTGTGATTTTTTAGGCATTGCTGACTGTACGGGTAAAAAAATTTGTTTATATTTGATAAGCTTTATCCACTGTTAATAAATGATTTTATTAACATTACATTCATTGACATGACAAACATTGACATGACATACATTGTGATGGCCGACAACTGTGTAGGGAGTGAGAAAGAAAGGAGACCGGTTTCGTTCTCATCCCTACTCCGTGCTGTTTACTGGGTCAGAAATGACACCTGTAGACATCTGGCGGGGATAACTAATTAAATGACGATTGATCAGTTTTCGACCAGAGAGGAAAAATGATTAAACTACTAAAATGGCTATTAAAAAAAAAGGGTTGATCGTAAAAAGTGAAAATTGAGGATTGTAAGTATTTTTGTATGTTATATCATAAAAAAATTGAAATTAAAAATTTTGTCTAAAAAAAAAAAAAAAAAATTAGGGGTAGAATACCCCTAACATTCAGGGGGATGAAAAATAGATGTTGGCCGATTCTCATAGATACCGGATAAGCACAAAAAATTTCATCAAAATTGGTGAAGCCGTTTCGGAGGAGTTCGATTACGCACCCCGTGACAGAAGAATTTTATTTATTAGATAAAAACCATCTTGAAATTTGCTCTAGTATCACTGATACACATCTATTCAGAATTACATTGTCTAGGTGTTTTCAGAAAAGGCAAATTTCAATTTATCTTTGAATACTAAGATAATATGATATTATATTGTATTACTTATATGGACTTAATCGTTTGAGTTCAACTTTGTGATGAAGAATCCGTGGCTTAATTTGAATTTGTCTGGCTGTCCTTATTCACTTGATTTTCCTATATGAGCTAAAGAATTCATATTTTCAGAATAGATTTGATATCCGAATATCTAGGTTGAAATACTTACGGGGCCGAATACATCTACGAGTTCAACAGTTATAAGCATCTGAAATTTGGTCTCCTTATCTGTTTCTTGAATATCCATCTGATCAATTCGAAACTGGAAAATCATTTGAAAAGATGAAAGACTACTACTAAATAATACTAAACCCACGACAACACAGAGGCATTTTTTTTTGTGTAATGATGTCCATGAAGTTCAAATGATAATGTTAAAAATGGATATTGCTGATTCATCTTTTACGAAGTGTTTCATTTCAGATTTTTTCCTCACATTCTCCATATCCCATGAAAACACTTTGAAGCAAGAGCACAAAACCTCTTCACTTCATTAATAATTTGCTACGGTTTTGCTTTTTGTCCTTAAGCTCTTAATTCAATGGAGTATTATACCATTTAGAGTAACACATGACAGATTAGGAGAAACACTGAGTGAAAAAATACATGAATTTTTTCTGTAATCTGGAACAATGTGATACTAATAGAAACGCTACGATGAATGAACAAACCTGTTGCGATATTCTCGCAACAAAGGACAGTTCTTGGAATTTGGGGCAGCGGCCGTTACTTCCAAGAAAGCCTTCTGTCGGACGAAATTTTGGGAATCCCCAAGCTTAGCTACCTGTACTTCTATACACGTCCGACCTCTCTCAATTATTCAAGAACATTCTTTCTGTAAACTTCTCGTTTAAATACCAAGGTAGTCAGTTCTACCAGTAAGTTCTACTTTACCAATTTACTTCCGCCAGTCTATAACGGCAATCAGAACAACACTTTTCTCTCAAAATCTCTTAAAAAAATCTGTCTTATCCATTATTCTCCGGTTGGGTCGGTTAGCTACCTTAGTTCATTGTGTATGTGAAATACTCAGTTGAAATTCTCCACATAAAAGAAAAAGGTTGTGAATTGTGAACCTGTGACCCAATCACATATCGCCAAAGCACAATTTATCAGTGAAAGTTTGAGAAGCTTTATCCAAAGTGCCTGCATCTTACTTTACGAAGTCTACCTCGACGATTGGAGCAGAGCTGTGGTGATTTTCAATTCAACAAATAAGGTCAGATCTTTTTATTAGCAAGTAATACTCGAAGTGCCCAAGATTGAGCAAAGAAGTTCAAATCCTTGGTTATTATAGACACCTAAAAACTCTACATAAACACTTAAGTGCTGTAAATCTGCAAACTATTCTTATCTGTGAAAACATAATTCTATTATAACTGCAAACTTGTTTTTATTCACCTTGCAAACAGCTTTTCTACCAAAGATAATTTTTGGATCTACTGTTACAGTATAACCAGCGACTCAGGAAGTGCGCTTCTCACTCATTAAGCGGGTGATTATTATTAATCCTAATTTTGTACCCGCACAAAAGCTATATCTATAATTAAAAATAACTACACATAGTGTTCTTTAGGTTTAATTCGAAGCTACCTAGATCAGTACTTTTCTGACTTTTGACGACGAACATAATGAACTTTTTCGATTCATTTCTCCCCAATGAAGAAATAACCTAATCTTTAAGTGGAAAGAAGCTACGACAATCAAATTTCAGAATATGTGGGATATCCATAACGTCCATACATGCACAAATGTGCATGTTCAAATACGTCCCATAAATATAAAGTATTCAAATTTTTTTCTTTTGGAATTTTTTTTAAAGTTTCTAACATATCCATTTTTGCGAAATTCTGACAGTCTATTATGCTTCAACCTCATTCAGATTTCTTCCAAGTTACAACTCGATTCAATCGATATTCTAGGAGTTATAAAGGAAATCAAATTTCAGAAGCACAGAACTCTTTCATCATTGGACGGATTTCGCCCAATAATGAACTCGTCTGAAATTTTCCTTCATCAGACCTATCGCGAAAGTTTCAGATCTCTAGCTCAATTTCAGATCACTAGCTCAATCCGTTTGGACGTAATCGTACCCGCGGGCGGACGAAATTGATTTTGACTACGGATTATTCATCAGTGAATTCATACGAAACGATTGATACCACTTTTACCCAAATATTTGAAAAATACAAACATTTGGACAAATCCATAAGCTCTCTGTTCAGGTTAACAAGAGCGTAAAAAATCTCTGACAACCAGAGATGAGCCCAAAAGTAAACCATCTTTGACAAATTTTTCTTCGTAAATCCGCTTTACTGAAAGGGTTTTCTTAAGAATAATAATAATAATAATAATACTCCTTATTTGCAATCAAAATGGGGTCAATCAAAAATATATAAAAACGGGGTTAAAATCACAGATGTAAAATACAGAGCATAACACAATTTCTCAAAACAAGACATAACATCAACATAAACATGTGAGCAAATGTTTGTAACAATATTTTATCCATCACACATATCAGCCACAGTTCCGTCCAACAAAAACTCCTCAACAGAGTACACTGTCTCATCCAGAAGCAACCTTTTTACATCTTTCTTGAAAACTATATGAGACTTACAGTGAAACCCAGAAGGCAACCTATTATATAATTTGGGACTCCAGTAATCGATCCCTTGCTGCGTCCGCTTCAAACGATGCATTGGAGTTCGCAAGAGGTCTCTATTTCTTGTTTCATACGCATGATTGGCGGCATTGGTCGGGAATTCTCTCCAATTTTGATGCACATAACACAATACATTGTATACAAAGAGGGAAGGAATCGTAAGTATTTTATGGTCTCTAAACAGTAATCGGCAGGATTCATTATATTTTAATTTGAACATTGTTCTAATTGCTCTCTTTTGCAGTATAAAAATGCTCTTACTTCCACTCGTTGACCCCCAGAACATTATACCATAATTGACATGACTGTGAAAAACGGCGTAGTAAACAGATTTCAGCGCTTGCAAAGTGACCACCGACCTGATGGTTCTCAGACTGAAGATTGCAGAGGTGAGTTTTTTAGTTAGTTCTTCAATATGCCTTATCCAATTCAGACTGCTATCAATATACATCCCAAGGAACTTAATCGACGTCTCGGGTTTCTGATTGAAAACCAGGCTTTGTGTTTTCTTCTCATTCAGCTTGAGTTTATTAGATGACGTCCACAAAACTGTATCCTCCATGACTGACACTTTTCTTCCTCTCAGGCGCTTAAGCGTAGGCTCCCTCAGTATGATCGTGGTGTCGTCAGCATAAAGATAGGCATCAGCACTGTTGATGTTACAAATCATATCAATAATATAAATAATGAAAAGTATTGGACCCAATATTGATCCTTGAGGGACTCTATACGAGTTTTTCTTTGTGTCTGAATACTATCCATCCCATTTCACAGTCTGCCTCCTATCCTCCAGATATGACCTCACAAGGTCTATTACTACACCTCTAATTCCGTAGAACGATAATTTTTCCAGGAGGTTACCATGATCAACCGTATCAAAAGCCTTTAACAGATCACAGCAGACCAGCATCAATTGCTTCCTCTCATCCTGACCCTTGATTATGCTCTGAAGTACACTATTCACTGCAGTTAGTACAGAGTGTCCCCTTAGATAGCCATGTTGCTCTTTTACAAAAACTTATAGTTTTTCAAAATACTCAACTAGACGTCTCTTAATAACAACCTCCAAAACTTTGGAAAATGTCGGAATGAGTGAGATGGGACGATAGCTGCTACAATTCACATGATCACCATTCTTATACACAGTTATAACTTTTGAATGCTTCAGCTTCTCAGGAAATACACCCTCAACTAGACATTTGTTCACTATCATCACCGTGGGTTCAAGCAATACACCAGACACATCGTCACACCTGATGAAATCATTGGACAAACCGTATATATCCTCTGATTTTGATTTTTTCAAATTCTTTATAATACTTTCAATCTCAACATGATCTGTAGGCCTGAGAAAACATGAGTTCTTAGTTTTATCATGAATATTGAAATTTTTCATATATACATCAGGGCTAGGAGCGCCACTAGCGATACTGCGAAGAACCTGTCCACAGACATTCAGGAAAAAGTTATTGAAATTGCTGGCATTCACATTTTCACATGTTATTATACTTCTCCTTGCCTTTCTAGATCCTATTTCTCCATTCACCACCTTCCAGGTTGCCTTTTGCTTGCTTTTACTATCATTTATAAAATGCTCATTTTTTAACCTCTTTGCCATATCAAACATCCTGAAGAACTGTTCTCTGAAACTAACATAGGCTCGATATGATACGTCATCCTTCATTACTTGAGTTATGGTGCCTAAAGCATCCAGTTTATTCTTCATTTTTTTGAGATTCTCACTGTACCAGACTCAAATGATCTAACAGTTTTCTTTATTTCAAGAAAGTACTCATTGAAAGCCCGAAAAAATTTCTCATGAATTTCATTATAAGCAAGCTCCGCAGAGAGGTTCGACAAGACATCGCCCCACCGCACCCTCCCAAAATCCCGCCGAAATTCCTTCAGAACGTCAGGTCTATATACTCTCATAGTGACTATTTCAGTACTCGCTCTACCTGGAATCAACACCTGTAAGCTCATTCTCTGTGCCAAATGGTCACCCATGTGTACATTTAATGTCTCCGTTCCAAGCCCATGCCTTTTTCCATTTATTCTACTAATTTCAGTTGTAATTTTTATATTGTACGTATCAAATAAAACTAATAAAGCATTACTTTCTTTTCTATTTCGAAAATCTATGTTAAAATCTCCGGTCAACACTATTTTTCTTCCTATGTTCACCACGGAAAGAGCTTCATTCAAAATATTAAGAAATTTTTTAATATCGCCACTAGGGAATCTATAAACCGAAATTATAACCAGATTCTCATTTTTTATTTCTATAGCAGCAAGTTCAATATCTATTTCCATGCTTAGATGTTTAATTTCTTCAATTTCGACGACTTTAAGAGAATTAGAACTAATCCAGCTCAGTGACAGTGGTTTGGTATTGGATCGTCTGAAACCGTCGCAGGACTCGTAAAAGAAGAGAAACATTATTTGTCAAAACGAATTTTCGTGATTGAATGGTTCTCAACAATAAGGATATTATAGATGTATTCATTCAAGATTAACTATTACATGATCTTTTATGTTGTATCGTTTCTTATAAAAAAATTAGAAAAAAACAGAAGTTAGGTCAGGAGCTTTTGCCCGCTATTTCTGAAATATTGAGATCCTCGTTGAGATCATATTTATTCCACTTATATCTTGTCATATATTTCATCTCAACTAACAAATATCTTGAATTATAAATGAGTAAACTTACAGTTTTATTCAGTTTCATTTCAGCCAGAATCAGGTTTCACTCAAACTGTAATATTTCACAATTGAGTCAATTGAATGCATATGGCAACATAATCCGGAAATTTATCGGTAAACAATGTTTTGTTCCATCATCCTACCAGTATTTTGAACTGACAAACTCTTGTCCTTTGATATACTTCATATATTCAAATACAAAATAAACAAATGCGGTGATTTTTAGGGACCCAGTCGTCTGAAACCTCTAAACGACATTCACAGTCAGTACATTAAACTTTATCAGATTACGAATTTGTCTGGTGGATGTTGAAAACATACATACATATACTTCACCGTAAACAAATGATTTGGATTTGTTTAACCATCTGAAATTGAGTTAATGAGTCTGTGTCTCACGTCTGTGAAAGCATCGTGAATTGAAAAATCTGACAGACTTTTTGACTTTTCTCTCTTCTATGTTACGAAAAATGCGCATTTTCAGATCAATAATTAGGGGATTTTTCAGTAAAATTCAAGCAAATGGTCGGTGCATAGATATGGGAAATTATCTGTAGCTTTTTTCGTGACAGCCGCCCCAAAGTTTCAATGAGCTATGAATCGACAGGGAACTTGGATGTCAATCTAATTAATTGAAATCAACTTTAACTTCGGTGATTAATTATACTTGATTAAATGGAAAAATAATTATATATTCTATTGGAAAAATATCTACGACAATGAAATTTTAGAATATGTAATAAACAGGGTGTTCGGCACATGGACCGTCAAAATTTTTTGGAGCGTTGGTAGGGTCATTTGCTACCTTTTCTGTCTTGAAAACTGGGTCCTTAGTATAACGGTTACGGAGGTATGATTTTTTTATTCGAAGCCCCATAACTTTTTTTGCGTGGTCTTTTACATGCATTTTTGTTATTGTATTAAGTCTACATGAGTGTGTGTTTGAAAAAAAAACGTATTTGTTGTTACAGATAACACCACAAAATTAACACGATGGCCTTTTATTAAAAAAAAAAAATTTGAAAGTATGAGAGTATGAAAACATCTCCACTCCTATTGAAATTTAAAAAAAAGTTACAGCTATTACAAACTTTATTTTAAAATGTTCTTTGGTTTATAACGTTGCTAACCATATGCTATTTACGCAAGTCAATAAAAAAATAATACTGCAAATATGGTTTTAGTCAGAAGAGTAAAGAAAGTCGCACCTAAATAAAAGTAAGGATGTCGACACAACACAGTGAGCAAGGAAATTTTACCTGCCTGTTTTAGACGCGTGTGAATTATTATTACTATTTCTGTCCTTAGGTTGGATTGGGTTAGTTGCCGCTGACTTGACCCAACCGTCATTCGAAATTTAACTGTCTCTGCTGTTGGAAGTGTCTGTGCCGCGTTGGTCAGTTTTTTAAATTAGTATAGTTTTGTTTTTGTTACTTTTATCGACTTTTTGCAACTGTTGTTTTAATTTCAGTTTTTGATATGCCTAATTTCACCACCGCTGAGTATGCTGATATGGTGATGGCATATGGCAAGGCCGATGGTGTTGCTCGTGCAGCTCAAAGGATTTATCAAGCCAAATTTCCTGATCGAAGATTACTCCACCACGAAACATTCTCGACGACTTATCGACGATTAAGAGAGACTGGAAACTTAAATTTTCAAGAGCCTCGGGTCAATGTGAGGCAACACCATGTAGCAGTTGACGATCAAATATTTTGAAGAAGATCGAACTACAAGCATTCGTGTCGTTGCTCAAAGACTCAACTAAAAGATTTGGAAAGTTTGGTCAGTACTTCGGGATGAAAATCAACACGCTTTTCATTACACCCTGGTACAAGGTAAATAAACTTTTTTATTGATAAATTTGTCCTATTGACTGCGAAAAAATTGTCACAGACTAATGAATTTCATTAATTGTTATAGGTCTCCATGAAGGCGATCCTGCCAGACGGTTGGATTTCTGTAGATTTTTGCTGCACACAGATGTCGATGACAACTTGTTACTCAAACGAATTTTGTGGACAGACGAATCCTGTTTTATCCGAAAAGGAATAACAAACCTGCACAATTTACATCACTGTACCTAAAGATTAGAATCCCCACGTGAAAAGGCAAATGAGTTTTCAACAAAAATTTAGTGTTAACGTTTGGGTTGGTGTGATAGGAAGACATCTCATCCGGCCACACTATTTACCGGCTCAACTAAGTGGGCCTGCTCATTTGCATTTTTTGCAGAATGCTCTGCCGGAGCTACTAGCCGATGTTCCGGCCTTCGATGAAGACGTGCCGAGTTTGTTCCAGCATGACGGTTGCCCGGCACATTTCCTGAGAGAAGTTCGAGATCACCTCGACAACTCTTTTCCAAATTCATGGATAGGCAGAGCCGGCCCCATCCCTTGGCCCGCAAGATCTCCAGACCTAACACCTTTAGATTACCATGTCTGGGGTAGAGCCAAAGAATTGGTTTATTTCACAGGGGTACCTACAAGTTGATTGAACGCATAAACGCGGCATTTGTGGTAATGAAAGAAGAAATGTTGCTAGCCACTACAACGGTCGAAATCAGAAAAAGGTGTCGGACGTGTATTCGGAGTAGAGGATAACAATTCGAACAGAATTTACATTGAAGAATCTTGTTATTTTACTTTGTAAATAAAGAATCATACAAAAACTGTATTTTACTAAAATCTGTCCTTACTTCGCTATTTTATCTAAAACACTATTTGTAGTATTTTTTTATTTATTGACTAACGTATATAGCATACTTTAAGAACCGCGATAAACCAAAGAACGTTTTAAAATAAAATTAAGTTCGCAATAACAGCAATTTTTTTTTTTATTTCTTTTAGAAGTAGAGATGTTTTCTTACTTTCATATTCTTTCTTTTAATAAAAGGCCCTCGTATTGATTTTGTGGTGTTATCTGTAACAATATATACGTTTTTTTTTCAAACACACACTCATGTAGACTCAATACAATAAAAAAAATGCATGTAAAAGCCCACGCAAAAAAAGTTATGAGGCTTCGAAGGGTACATTTTGGGTAATTTAGAAAAACCTAATAAAAAAATCATACCTCCGTAACCGTAATACTAAGGACCCAGGTTCCAAGACTAAAAAGGTAGCAAATGACCCTACCAACGCCCCAAAAAAATTTGACGGTCCATGTGCCGAACACCCTGTATATCAATGACGTCCATACATTCATAAATACGACGAATATCTTATGAGGTGAACGTATATTAACAATTTTTTTTGCGAATTGAAAAAATATTTTATGGCATTTCGATATTTGCGACATATGGCGAGCATATTAATTTTTACTTCAATGACTTCAATATGCTCTATTTCTTCAACCAACCACTGAAGAGGAGATTTTAAATATCATAACTTTGTTGAAAAATGGGCATACATGTGGAGAGGATGAGGTCCTAATCAGTGTAATCAAGCCCTGTAACTAGGAGTTGAAGGTGATATTGTCTAATAGATGAATAACTCAAATTTGGTTTATTTCCTAAGCAATTGAATCTAGCATTAGTTCACCTCATTCATAAAAAAGGAGATAATGAATCATTTGATAATTACCGTCCCATTAGTATTTTGTTTGTCTAATAAAGGAATAAAGGCTGAATCATCGATAGAACAATGTCAACATGGAGTACCAGTAGTGTTTTGGAACCAGTATTGTTTATTTTATTTATTAATGATTTTTATAACATCCTTGAGGAAGACTTTTTATACATTATTGGATATGTTGATGACTCAAATGTATGGTTGGGGCGAATCTTGCACACACATTGCCAATAGGGTGTCTGCTGTTTATAAACTTATTAAAGAATGGTTTACCAAGAATTAACTCATTATCAATGAAAGCAAAACAACAGCAGTCTTGTTCTCCACTAATAGAAGCACAAAAGACAAAATAGATCGAGTGGATGTTGGAGATAAAGTAATTGTTATAGATCAGTTCACAAGATTTCTAGGTGTCTATGTAGATAATTATTTGAAATGGACACAACACATTGAATGAATTAGTAAGAAACTGAGCTCTGTGTGTTTCGCCATGAGAGTTTCAACAAATTATGTAGGAGAAAGTTGCTATAGAAATGTTTATTTTGCAAATTGAGAATCAATAGCTTGTTATGGAATAATATTCTTGGGGGCCAACATCAGAATGAATGAGGTGCTTTTAACTCAAAAGTGAATAGTGAGAATTATGTTCAAAATGGGGTGTATTGAAGAGAAATAATATGCTTACGTTATATGGAGTTTACTTATTGGAACATTTGAAATTTTTGTTCAAAAAAAGGGAAAAGTTTGACTTCTAGTCAATGATAGATATCCTGCGAGATCCAGAGATTTTCATTATCCGTTACATCGTCAAACTCTAACAGAGAAGCATCAACACTATACATGTATAAAATTATTTAATTTCATTTACCTCACCATCTAGAGGTTTGTGGAATTTATGGGGGATATAGCAGCAACATTAAAGAATTTTTGATTAATTTGGAACCATATTCTCAGAAGATTCTAGTTTTTAATCATTCTGGGGATTATAATGTAGATTGCAATATTAAATATAGGATTTATTTTTATTCATTATTATTATTATCATCTAATTCGAATTGGTGTCTTCAAAGCTATAACCTGATCCGATAGAAACCTCATTCCAGATGCTCATAACTCCTGAGCCATTAAACGGATTCTGACCAATAGCGAACTTGATAGAGATATTCTGATATTCAACTCATTCTGAAAGTTTGAACAATTCAGCTCATCTATTTCGGAAGATAGAGTATACGGCCAGACAGACGGCCGGTCGAACGGACCAACTCAAGGTTTAGCCTCTATTCTAAATGATGACACTCAGATGCTTTGACATACTCAAATCGGTGAATGTATATGGAGTAGTATTGAATTATATGTTCGATAAATAATTCAAATATTTTCAATTTAGATGAAGTGTTTTCTTTTCTGGGTCTCAAAATATGTGAAAATAGATGTATCATAAAACATATGTAAAAATTATATACTAAAACGAAAGGATTTGAATCGAATTAAAACGAACTCAATTCCATCATGTAAAAATATAATTCTTATAAATTATTCATTCATAAACCGATAGTGCGAAAATTCTTCATGAGATGAAGAAAAAATGAACATTTTTTTATGTGGACAGGACGGCAATAAAGAATTATTTCCCAAAATTGAAAATAATTTTTTTTCAATTCGCTTAAGGACAAATCAAATCAATGAACAATGAAAGAATTCACTTCCGAGTTCAGCTGCACTTCTTGTTGGACGATTTGAATCGAAGTTATAATGGAGTAGACTCTCAAGAGCAAATTTTTTCGTTCGGTCCTCTGTAGGGAGGAAAGTATTTAAAGAAACTCGTCTTGATTGACCTTCTAGCATTTGGAAACTTCATTTGGAGTTCACGGTTATTTAGTTTCTCGAGTCGTCTCCTTAAAAAATTGCATTTCCGCCAGGATAACTCTCAACTGCCTAACTTCTGCAGACGAACATAAATCTGTATTCTGAAACATCCTGAACTCCAGTCGAAGCCGACGAAGTCTTGAAACATAGGGATGCAATCCGATTCATGAAAAAATCTGGTAAATTTCCAGAATATTTACTTCAATTTTCTGGGTGAGTTAAGCACACCATCAAACTCCAGTTATTCTTATATTATGGGAGCTTGTGAATAATTTTGTTTGGAATAAAACTTCACTTGCTATTATGTCCGCTTATTAGTTGATTAATTACTTTTTCTGTTCTTTGTTAGATATTTCGAATATTTTTGAGACTTAAATATTCGAATATGCTCATGAAAAATTCAAAAAACACCGACGTGAGGTCAAATAGCATTTGTGCTCTTTTTGAGCTATTTGTGAGTAAGTATTCAAACAATAACAAATCTATAAGCATACTGTTCAGGAGAACGAGAGTCTTTTACCGTACTCCGGAACAATGTGATACAAATACAAACGCCACGATGAATGAACCAACCAATAACTCAAATCGAAAATAATTTTACAAAGTTTTTCCAAATATAAATGAAAAATTTTGATCAATCTTTCCCTAACTGACACTGATAAATAGGTCCGATCCATGTCAAACGAATAAGTATATGTGATCGCACGGGTGTCATTGCAGCAACGATTTTCAGCAACGGATTTCGAAAGCTGGTTTATATTTACGATTGCGTGTCATTTGTAATCGGTTGAATAAAATGACCTGATTTTTTTCGGGAAGTATTATATCTTTTGTACTTCATTAGTGGGGGGAACCACCTACATAAATCCCCTCAAAGCTGACGATCGCAAAAACTAGATGGAAACGGCCGTTGCTGGATTTTTTTTGCAAAATGGGTCAACCTTAACTTATTCAATAAGCCCCATATAATGAAATAATTTGTGACCTCGCACTGCAATCAGAATTACGCCCCTGTAGAATTAAAAAATTTCAAATTCCGTAGCACGAGGAACTGTGCGTTGCTGGCAATTTTTTGATGGAAATGGCATCCTTGTATATCGTTGAATACCATCTATATGTTGAAATAATTTGTGACCCCCCGCCTACCCCCGAATAGCCCACTCGAATTCAAAAATTCGGCGGACACTGAAATTGCGCATTGCAAATAAATATTTATTATATAAATTTTACATATTTCGTACCTGCTCTGTGTTATACTTTTATTCCTATTTTAAATCATAAATTTATACCTGTTTAAAAATAAATGTTCTTTCCTGTTTTGAATTATTTAATTGATAAATTCCATAATCAGATGTCATAACATATTTTTTATGGAATACAGCGAACAAAAAACATCTCATACACAGATAATTTACACTGAAGGAAAAATATTTTGGTCAATCAACGAAAGAGGTATGGATTCGCAAGAAATTTCACCCATTTCATCAGTTCAAGTAAAATCACCTCAGCAGCGATCGTTTCCATTTTGTTCTGGTGGTTGTAAATTTCAAGAAGCATTTTCATTAAAGATATTCAAGCAATCACAGTTTCGTTGACTGCCGGCACCGCACAGTTACATAGTTTGCCAAATTTTTGAATTCGAGGGGCCTATTCGGTGGTAGACAGGGGGTTACAAATTATTTGAACATATAGTAGTAATTATTTATATACAATGATGCCATTTTTATCAAACAAATCACCAGCAACTTACAGTTATTCTTACAACGGAATTTTTGAATTCTAAAGGGGGGCAATTTTGATTGAAGCGCGGGGTCCCAAATTATTTCATTATATGGGGCTTATTGAATGAGTTGAGGAAGACTCATTTCGCGAAACAAACATCCAGCAACGGCCGTTTCCCTCTAGTTTTTGCGATCGTCAGCTTTGGGGGTTGTTTCTGTCGTGCTTTGGGGGATTACGGGGGTCACAAATTATTTCATCCCATAGATTATATTCGACGTTATACAAAGATACTATTTACAACGAAAAATCGCCAGCAATGCGCAGTTTCAGTGTCTGCCGAATTTTTGAATTCGAGTGGGCTATTCGGGGGTAGGCGGGGGGTCACAAATTATTTCAACATATAGATGGTATTCAACGATATACAAGGATGCCATTTCCATCAAAAAATCGCCAGCAACTCACAGTTTTTCGTGCTGCGGAATTTGGAATTATTTTATTCTACAGGGGGGCAATTCTGATTGAAGCGCGGGGTCACAAATTATTTCATTATATGGGGCTTATTGAATAAGTTAAGGTAGACTCATTTTACAAAAAAAATATCCAGCAACGGCCGTTTCCATCTAGTTTTTGCCATCGTCAGCTTTGGGGGATTTTTTCTGTCGTGCTTTAGGGGGATTACGGGGGTCACAAATTATTTCATCAAATAGATTATATTTGACGTTATACAAAGATACTATTTTCAACGCAAAATCGCCAGCAATGCGCAGTTTCAGTGTCCACCGAATTTTTTAATTCGAGGGGGCTAGTCGGGGGTAGGCGGGGGTCACAAATTATTTCAGTATATGTGCCGGATTCAGTAGATTATATTGAATAAACTGACATAATTATAACGTAAAATAAATTATTTTTTGATGTTGGAGGTTTTGTAGGGGTTGTTGGGGGGTCTTTTTTATGTAGGTGGTTCCCCTCACTAATGAAGTACAAAAGATATAATACTTCCCGAAAAAAGATCAGGTAATTTCATTCAACCGATTACAAATGACACGCAATCGTAAATTTAAACCAGCTTTCGAAATCCGTTGCTGAAAAACGTTGCTGCAATGACACCCGTTGTGATCGCATCGATCAGTTATATCATACCAACTCTTGTTATTTCTCCTACCTTTTGAGTAAATGGAAAATAATCATTTTTCTAGATGGATAGAGGCTAAGACAGGTAAATTAGAGAATATGTGAGATATTAATAACGTTCATAAATGCACAAATTTTTGTTCAAGTAAGTCCGATATCTTATGAGCTAGAAGGAATTGAAAATTTTCTGTTTTGGAATTTTTCGAAAATTTTCCAGCCGGTGGATTTTTGTGAAATTTCGCATGCCTGTTTGTTTCAACCCAATTCAGATATCTTTCAAGTTACAACTTGATCTGACGGATATTTAGTAACAAAGGAATCCAATCTTCAGGCCATCCATAGATTCATCATTATATCATTTTAACTCTCCTTGTCAAAAACCTTCTTCATTCTGGTACTAAAAAGAATATAATTCTCAATCAAATCAATCTGGGCATAAAATTCTAAAAATTCTAAAAACACATCACTTTCATATTCAGGTATAGTTTCAATTGAAGATAAAGCGTCAGCAATATAAATTTCCTTGCCAGTATGTAATTTCTAAGTCATATATCTGCAAATCTAATAACATTTGTTGCTTGCTTAAAGGAGTTTCATTCAAATGTTTTTTGAATAATCCTAACAAAGGCTTATCATCTGTCTCCACTAACACTTTTCCACCATTTATTGGTGGAAGAACTTACACCCATGAACAATACCTAGTAATTCTTTTTCAATAGGAACATACTTTGCTGAGTTGGATTTAAAGATTTAGAATGCATAAACCACTGGTTTACATTCTTGTATTATAGCAGCTACACAACCTCTAAGTGATAAATCTACAGTTGAAGTTACCGGTAAATTGAGATTATAATATTGTGAAAGCTGTGGAAGGCTTAATAGCTTAATATTTCATTGAATTTACAAATACCTTCCTAGTGCTTATAATCACATAAAAATACTGTTCATTTCTTCAAAGGCATTCTCAAAGGAGCTGTTATTTCCGCCGCATTAGGTATGAATTTATGCACATAATTGAGAAATCCGAGAAATGATTGAAGTAATTTTATATCATTTGGTAGTGGATATTCTTTTAAAACTTCAACTTCATCATAATCTGGTTTTTTATACCATTTTCATTGAATGTAAATCCCATGAATTATATTTCCTTATGGCAAAATTGACATTTGTTCTAATTCAATTTTGAATTAACTTCTCCGGCTCTGTTTAAAATAAACCTCAACCCATCATATTGCTTTTTTATCTTTACAATAAGCTAAAATATCATCTATGTAAATTTCAGCCCCATCAATATTTTCAAATATATATATTCTGGGTTTCCAGTTCATAAAAACTTAAGAAAAATACAGATCAATGTTGCCTTCGTATTAACCGTCTCCACACTTCTCTATCCTGTGCATCTTTCTCCCGTATATTATTAGCTGTCATTGCCTCCCTGATTATTTCATTCCATGATTTTCGTGGTCGACCTCTTTTTCTTCTTCCAGGAGTATTCCATTGGAACATCCACTTTGGCCATCGTTCTTCGGACATCCTAAGAAGTTAACCATACCATTTGAGGTTTCGCTTTTCGATCCTCGTAAAAACGGTTTCCTGCGCATTCATTATTGTCCTCACTTTCTCGTTTGTCCTGTGTTCTAATCTTGAAATCTCCCAACTTCTCCTCAGATAGTTCATTTCAACGGACGTTACTCTTCTCCTCAGATCAGCATTCAACACCCACAACTCAAAGCCAAACAGCAGCACAGATTCCACCAAAGTTCTACCCAAGCGCTTTTTGTGGATCTTGATATATGTCGATCCCATCACAATCCATTTAAACAACAGGCAATGATTTTTCTGCTTTTATTAATTTTTATTTTCTAAGTACTTGAACTGACCCACTTGATTGACAGTCACATCTTCGCTTATCAAAAACGCGGTCAAATATTCGGTTTTATGTAGACTGATTTTGAGACCCCACGCACTATACTCCTCATATAGTCTCCCCACCATGTACTTGAGATCATAGGCATCCTGAAGTATAACAAATTGATCTTCGGCAAAGTTTAGTGAATATAAGGTATGACTGCCGATAGAGAACCCATTCCCTAAAATTTTCTTCTCCAGTTTCTCAGAGCGTATTCAATGTATATGTTAGGCCCGAAGACCGAAAACGCTCAGTGGCCGGAAAAAACGGCCACATCGCGTTCTGGCTGTCTTCGAACGCACAGAACGCGTTTTGGTTGTTTTTAAACGCTTGCAACGCGTTCTGGTAATTGTTAAACAGCCGGAACACGTTTGTCTAACGGCAATTGGTTCAAATGTAAGACCCTGTAGTTTTTTACATTTTTAGAATAATAAAAATAAGTTGTTTCCGAACACGTTTGGTACTTGTGGTCTAGCATTTCTTTATGGGCACTGAGCACATACAAAACTATTGTATAGTTGTCGACCCTGTACCTATTGGAATCAACATGTGATACATTTTTGGAATCAGCTCAGCTAAAGTAATCCGGAAATGGAGACAAAATAGTTCAATTTAAAAAAAATGATGGCGATGTCATTACTCGAAAATAATTCATGCTGTATATTATATTATTATTTTAAAATAAGGTGAATAAAAATAAAAATCGATGTGTTTCAGGATTATTTCTTAAAATGGTCTGATAAGCTAAAAATGAATTTGTTCCATACTTTACGGATACAATTTAAATGTACTATGTAATTCGAAATGTCATTCAAACAGTTCTTGTAAACATAAGTAACGTACCTATGTAAAGTACACAAAAGTTCGGAAAACCCCGTCGTTTGTATTTAATTGTAGTTTTCAATAGTTGAATTGTTTCTAATAAAGTAATTAAAAGAGTTATAAATTCAAGTTTGTTTTGTACTCCACAATAAGTTGGATTTGTAGAAAATAAATTGAAATTCATTTGTTCAATAAAGAACTTTCCGCTTTTTCATTCATGCATTTATATATTATATGCTCGACAATATAAGTTTATTAGTTTATTAGTGTAACTTTCTTCCTAGAACTGAAAAACAATTATAAGAAATTTAATATTGTTGAAATGATTCGGCAAGAAAAACCGAACCCATCTTTGGTATCCAATTGTAGTTGTCAATAATTCAATTGTATTTCAATTTTCGACTTTGTTTTATGAGGGACAATATAAATTTTATTCTACGCGGGTAGAAAGCGGCAAATAATACAAGTCGAACATTAAAAACGCGTTGTGAGCGTTGGACAATTGACAAAACGCGTTCCGGCTGTTTAACAATTACCAGGACGCGTTGCGAGCGTTTAAAAACAGCCAAAACGCGTTCTGTGCGTTCGAAGGCAGCCAGAACGCGATGTGGCCGTTTTTTCCGGCCACTGAGCGTTTTCGGTCATTCGGGCCTAACATATATGTTGAATAGAAAGGGCGACAGGCTACATCCCTGCCTCAGTCCTTTTGTAAGTGTTATGAATTCTGACAAGTTGTTAGCCTGCCTGACGAAAGATTTATTGTCTTTATACAATGAATGGATAATCCTGACTAGACCCCTATCTGTGCCCACCGAATTAAGAACCTCCCACAGGCGATATTTGGAGACTGTGTCATACGCATTCTCCAGATCTCAACGTGAACTTCTTGGTTGACTGATTCGTTTTCTCTATAACTTGTTGAAAAGTAAATAAATTGTCTGCGCATGATCTGCTAGCACTGAATCCATTTTGTTCCTCATTTATTACATGTCCTATTGCGTTTAGGAGATGATACTTACCGTTACGCTTATTGTTTTAGGAATCGAAACTGTGATAGTGGCAGTTAATGCACCAACAGACGACTCTACCATAGCCGTTAAAGACAAATTCTATGAATGTTTATCAGAAACTCTGAGAAGAAGCAAACCCAGTCAAAAACTCATAGTTGCTGGAGACCTGACTGCTCGAGTGGGCTCGCAACAAAATAGCAGTGTAGTGGGTAAATATAGTGAATTGGTTATCAATGACTCGAGAGAGAGATTGGTTGAGATGTGCGAGTTGAATAGCTTAAAAAAATATTTTCAAAATGTCTGTTATATTACGTAGCTATAATTTCACTTGGTTAATTTCATCTATAGTGTTTAGTGGTGAAACCATAGACTGAAGAGATTTCCCACACCTTTTGAAGAAATATTTTATAAAGAAAGACATAAAATATGGCAGCTTTGAACAGATCTGATTATTGAATCATTTCAATCAGAAAATTTTACAAAATTATATCGATTTAATTCCTTTCAACTTCAAATATCTCAAGAATGGTGCAATTTAGGAAAAAAGATGATGATTGATTATATCTGCAAAAAGGACTAATGATTCCAGGAAGAACAAGATACGGACCTTTAGTTCATGTGATATTTGTTTTCTATGCAATTTATCCACCAAGATGCCAAAATATGCATGACTATTATCAAAAACCTTCTACAAGATCATTTCAATTGATATTGTCGTTTGATATTGTCAGGTGAGAATGCAATTTTTTTATGAAATTTCAACACTTCTTTTGAACGGGGCCGAATTTGGAAAAATGTTACTGGGAAAAATCGTTTCTTTTGACGTCAACAATATATGGTTAAAATTAACGCAGTGGTCAAAGACTCACCCTGTATAGGCGGGGGTTCTACAGCCTGTGCCGCATTCCACATTTCGATCGATTTTATTTTACGACCAATTGAAAATGAATAAACGAGTCCGACCAAAGTTAATCGGAACTTACGAATGAGAAACATCGAAAATTGAAATTCCTGATGGATATTTTGTCATTTTTCTTTTCAGATGTTTGGAATAATTCGTATTTACGAAGGAATAAGTCGGGGCTTTATCATTAAGTTCGACGCGAATGAAAGATGCTAGGAGATGTGATATTTCCTCTAGTTTGGATTTCCACCGCCGTCCCAGAGTTATATTCAGCCTAGAGTTGACACGGAACATAATGTCGACTTAACTAATATAACCTTACTTCTCTTATCGATTGCACTCAAGTAAATAAAGAAATAATTGGAACTTCGGGTGGATTAAAACTGCAATAATGAAATTTGAGATTATAAAGGATTTCAATAACATTTATACATGCACAAATTCTGAATTGGATATCTTATGAATTATTAGGTTCTGGAAATTTTCTTAAAAAGTTTTCAGCGTGCCGATTTTTGCAAAATTTTGCAATTCTTACAACCAAATTCAAATATTCCTAGTTAAAACTTTAGACAATGGTTATTCAAGGAGTTATAGAGGACACCAAATTTCAGATGATCATAACTTCTGAACCATTGGACGGATTTGGCCCAAGAACGAACTTGAGAAAGATATTTTGATCACTAACTTATTCTGAATTCTAGCTCATCTCTTTCGAAAGATAAGGAGTATACGACCGGACGGATATACTCAAGTTTTACCCTGTAATTTGTGGTAAATTTTCACTAATACTCATTGTTCAAATTTTTTTTTCCAATAGAAATCGTACGATCAATACCTTTGTGCTAAAAATATAATTTGTATCCCAGATCATGCCCTTTTATCATCGAAATCGACATTTCTGAGTGTTTTCACACATTCGTATTTGTTGTTGAGTTTTTGAGAGTGGACACTTTTGAATAGGACAGCTGTATTAAGATAACATGACCACTTCGAGGTGCTAAATACAGGAACACAATCACTAGCCAAGGTTTAAATTTTCATAAGATCAAGACACAAAACTCATAAAATAAGAAGTAGTTCGACTGGGTTTATATTTAGTGTTGAACAAAATAAATAACAATGAGGAAAATTATCATTGATTTTGTCTGAAAGGAGAAGTAGCTGATGGAAAATATGTACACTCAAAGATTTATTGAGGCAGAATCACGAATATTGAATCAAAATGTACCATTTTACCTCTTCATTTAAAAATATGCTATTGTTTACGCCGTTCCGCCTCAAATCTGAATGTATCCTATTTTCCAGTCAGTTCACAAAACTGCTCAATGGAAAATTAATGAACTTGGAGAAACTGTGTGCTGTCTGTTAGCCTTATATTGAGTTGGAATAAAAGGAAAACATTTCCCGTTGTTCGAGTTGATGTATTTAAGGGCTTAATAATGAATTAGAAAGATCAATGTTCAGAGCCGAACTACGTTCAGCAAAACACTGAAAAATTGGAAACAGTATTGAACTTGTTCATGAATATTTGGAAGATAAATTTACTCTAAATCGTTAGCTGAAGGCAAATAAATTGGAACGAGGAGTTCTCAGAGTTGCTTCTGCAGAGTTAGAATATATGTCTTCCGTTTCCGAATACCTATGAAGATTCACAATGAATCGATTTAACAATTAGGAACACGAAATGTATATGCAATGTGTCATCGCCAATATCGAGAAAGTCAATATTGAAGCCATTGGAAAATTATTGTTGTTGGATCTTGAATTATAAATATATAAATCGTGGACACCAACATATGAATTAATCAAGCTATGGAAAAATTTTGAAATATAGGCAAATTACCCCCACTTTACTATTAAACTTCACATCTCATGTTATTTCGATAGCCAGAAACATGTCATTCAAATAAATCAGTATTTATTTTTCCGTTTTTTCGATATGTGGCTCCACAGTGTATTAGTTGTCGAACAATGTTGCGTCTGTGCGGTGCGGATTGGTGCAGATGAAAATGTAACGGGGTACCATACAATTTACTGTATGACAAAACGGCTTAGGTAAAAACTTTTTTTCTAGGGTAGGCTTAGTGTTATGTCGATGTGATATTTGTAGAGATATTTGGAGGAAGAAGAAATTTAATCACGAGCAAAACATATTGCAATATATATATATACATATATTCTTTTGAACTTTTGGCAGAAAATATTCAGTTAGCAAACAATAAAACATATAGATCAGGGGTTAATGACGGGGTGTCATACAATTCGGCGTATGACATAAAAGCCTAGGGAAAAAACCCCAGTAAAAAAAACCCTGGCTCCCCATCTAAGTGTGAAAATACAAAAATAAGCTGAAATATATTGTAGGGACTTTTTTCTTCACGAGTGGTCTTCTATTGATGGAGACAGAGACTTCTTCAAGGTGCTCACATTGAATCTGGAAATAAAAAGACAAAAGCAGAAAAAAAAACTGAATAACAAAAAGACGTATCATATTCGTTTGAAATTTATAACCCATTCCAAGAAAGAATTGGAAACATCACGAATAGCCCTAAAACCATCTTGAAATTTATATATGGGACAACTATTGATGTGATGAGGTATTGTTTCTTCTGCTTCTTCACATTCACAACTTGCGCTAGGAACTGAGTTCCATCTAAATAGCATGCCATTGGTACGACCATGACCTGTTCGCAAACGATTGAGAACTGTCCAAATTTTTCTCGGAAGATCAAAACCAGAAACTTTTTCAGAAGGATTAGAAATGAGATACTTATTGTACATTCCGTAAGAGTTCCACTCAGACTTCCATAATTCTTTATCACTTATGTTCATATTGAAGAACGTATTATGCCATGGTGGTTTACGTGACTTCAATCTGGGAATTTTTTTTTGTGGGAAATATGAAATAATTGGGAATAAATTGGAAAAAGAATGATATTTATTCCAAGAATTCAGAGCTGCAGTCTGTCTGCGAATATGGGGAGGGATAATATTAGACAAAACTTGTAACAAATGAACCGGTGTAGATCTTATGGTGCCAGTAATTATTCTCATTGATGTATTCAATTGTGCATCAATTTTGTGTGTATGTGCACTATTAAACCAAACAGAGCAACAATACTCAGCTGCAGAAAAGACTAGGGCTAGAGATGCTGTGCGAAGAGTGGAAGCATCAGCACCCCAAGACGATCCCGCTAATTTCTGAACAATATTATTCCTAGTTTTCAGTTTTAGGCTCAGATCATTTAAATGAGCCTTGTAATTGAGAGATGAATCTAATTTAACTTTATTTTGGATAGAAATTATGTTCGATAGGAGAATCATTGAAGGTTACAGCTAATTATTGCAATTGAAAATTAGTATACAGAAGATATGTGTTCCCACTTCAATTAAGGCTAGAGAATGCTCACGGCTCAATTGAAGATGAAGAGAGAGAAAAAATTAGGTAGATAATTAACCCTCAAATACTTCAATTGCATTGAATCATGTTCAATTTTTCAGTAACTCACTGGTCTCGCCAATAAAACGAAAAAAACTTCGAATAAATTTGCGTGTAGAACGCAAAAATTTGAAAACAGAGGTTTTACAATTTTGTGAGTTGACAAATGGAAATTTTTTCTGATCACTCTGTATATCTAACAACTCGGGTTCGAAAACAGTAGCTGAGATTAGACTATTGTCTAACACAATGTCAAATTTTGAACTGAAATCTCGAACTTTGAGCGAAATATAGATAGATATAGTGAAGTGAAGTAAGCTAATTGACGTTTTTTATGAAAATACTGGGTCTACAACTTAAAATAACAAAGCTGCTTACGAATTGCCAACACTGGAAATTTGAGAGTAATTCAGAAATGTGCCTTTGATAATCCTTTAGTTTATTGACCGAAAAAGTGTGAAATACTTTGCATAAATAGTTTCCAAAACAATTTGATAGGCCACCTACCTTGGGACACCGGATATAAAATTTGGAAACGAATGTAATACTCTTACTAATTCAAATATAAATATTATCAATATAACGTCCCTTGAATTGAATGAGGATTCCGATGAGCAGATGGTATTGCAGAAGTTGTACGTGTTCTCACCACTGGTTCGAATGAGATATGAAAGTTATGAAAGCACTCTCGTTCACAGTGGAAAATTGTATTCTACACAAATTCGATCTCATGGAGCTATCTCATTTTGGAGTTCGATTCCAAAATAGTTCCCAAGCGCTTAAGGGCTTTAAAACTTGCTGCATTCGATATAAATTACTAGCCTGTGATAATTTGAGAGCTCCCAGTCGGATTTCCTGCAATTTGATCTGTATTTCAGAGAATTATGAAAATAATAAAATTATTCTGAACAATTTGATGGTATATATATATATATTCTTTTGAACTTTTGGCTGACAATATTTAGTTAGCAAACAATAAAGCATATACATCAGGGGTTAGTGACGGGGTGTCATACAATTCGGCGTATGACATAAAAGCCTAGGCAAAAAACCCCAGTAAAAAAAACCCTGGCTCCCCGTCTAAGTGTTAAAATACAAAAATAAGCTGAAATATATTTCAGGGACTTCTTTCTTCAAGAGTGATCTTCTATTGATGGAGACAGAGACTTCTTCAAGGTGCTCACATTCAATCTGGAAATAAAAAGACAAAAGCAGAAAAAAGAACTGAATAACAAAAATACGTATCATATTCGTTTGAAATTCATAACCCATTCCAAGAAGGAGTTGGAAACATCATGAATAGCCCTTAAACCTTCTTGAAATTTATATATGGGACAACTATTGATAAGATGAGGTATTATTTCTTCTGCTTCTCCACATTCACAACTTGCGCTAGGAACTGAGTTCCATTTAAATAGCATGCCATTGGTACGACCATGACCTGTTCTCAAACGATTAAGAACTGTCCAAATTTTCCTTGGAAGATCAAAATCAGGAACTTTTTAAGAAGGATCAGAAACGAGATACTTATTGAACATTTCGTAAGAGTTCCACTCAGTCTTCCATAATTCTTTATCACTTATGTTCATATTGAAGAACGTATTATGCCATATTGGTTTACGTGACTTCAATCTGGGAATTCTATTTTGTTGAAAATATGAAATATTTGGGAATAAATCGGGAAAAGAATGATATTTATTCTGAGAATTCAGAGCTGCCGTCTGTCTGCGAATATGGGGAGGGACAATATTAGATAATACTGGTAACCAATGAACCGATGTTGATCTTATGGTGCCAGTAATCATTCTCATGGATGTATTTAATTGTGCATCAATTTTTTGTGTATGTGCACTATTAAACCAAACAGAGCAACAATACTCAGGTGCAGAAAAGACTAGGGCTAGAGATGCTGTGCGAAGAATGGAAGCATCAGCACCCCAAGACGGTCCAGCTAATTTCTGAACAATATTATTCCTAGTTTTCAGTTTTAGGCTCAGATCATTTAAATGAGCCTTGTAATTGAGAGATGAATCTAATTTAACTCCTGAGTATTTGGGATAGAAATTATGTTCGATAGGAGAATCATTGGAAGTTACAGCTAACTTTCTATATTTTTCATGATTATTCAGATGGAAACAAGATACCTCTATTTTGTTGGGATTTGGACATAATCGGCACTCAATAAAATAATTCTTTAAAATTTCCAAATCAGGTGACAGTATGTTTTCCAGAGTATGGAAATGTTGGTAAGCAATAGCAATGTCGTTAGCATAAACAAATTTTTTAGATGATGTAGTGGGCAAATCACTTAGATATAAATATAAAGTAAAGGAGCTAAAACTGATCCTTGAGGAAGACCGTTTTTCAATGTTTTGAAGTTGCTACTCTTATTGTCAATAAAAACACGAAACCTTCTATCAGATAACATATTTTCTAATAATCGTACCATTTTCCCACATTTCAGATGGGTATAGAGTTTGAACATTAATCCATCTTTCCACAAAGTGTCATATGCCGAAGATAAATCGATGAAAGCAGCTGCTGTTTTCAACCCATCATTGAAGCCTGATTCTATGAAAGTTGTTAGGCTGAGAACCTGATCCGAACAATTTCTGTTTTTCCTAAAGCGTTCCTGGAAATTATGAAGAGCATTTTCTATAGAAGATTCAATTCTAAAAAGGATTAGCCTTTCTAATATCTTGAAAGGAACGCTCAATAAACTGATGGGTCGATAACTTCTAGGATCACAATGATTTTTTCCTCGTTTCAAAATCCCTGTTACTTTAGCCTTACGAAATTCGGAAGGAAAGTTTCCCGAATTCAGAATATTGTTATAGAAAAACAATAACCAAGACAAGGCCTTTTTTCCTAAATGTTTGATGAATTCTATTAGACGATAAAATTTTTTTGCCACAAGACAATTTTTCGTAAATTAGATTTCATCCGTTGTGATGTGCAACTCTGGAACTCCTCATTTCGCGTAAACATCTCCGAACACGTCTTTGATTCATCTACACGTTGTAGTTTTTACTTTTTCATACCCGAATGTTCTTGTATGATACGAGTATAAGTAAACACTTTCACTTTTGATAACCTCAGAGTGTCAGCCATCTCTTGCATTTCCACTTTGCGATTGCCCGTTATGAGATGTAATGGAATGTGGAATAACTATCAACAAATTTGTTGATATTGAAAAGGTAAACTGTTTTCCTATTGCGTTAGATCTAGTTATATGAATGTATGTCAGTGCAGAGTACGAGGAGAACAGTAAGAGTAAGAGTAGTAGTAAGATGTTAATCAGTGTAGTTTAAGTTAAATATATATTTTTATAGTAAAGTGTTATCATTGAATAACGAAGGTAACTCCCAGTTACTACAACATTCAGCCACTTCCCCTGCCACTCGTCATGCCGGAAAAATTGCCGCGGCAGCGTCGACGGAAGTCGACGCGAGTGAGTGTCGTTTACACTCAGCCCTCATACTTCTTTACCGGGCGACTTTCTTTTTCTTTAAAAGTGGTCGAAATGTAGCCATAAGGGATTTCTTTTTCCATTTCAATTCTCCTTTACTTGTATTTGATTGAAATAGCAAAACATCTACCACTGGGCAAATGTCATACCGTGTTAATGCTACTAGGGTCAGATGTTCGACTAGCTGTTTTATTCACTGAAATCATTCTCCAACTGTACGGTATCAGAACCTTTTGAAGTATTGATCTAAGAAATAGGTGAGACTTTTCAAAGTAAAGTAAATAATTTATCAAAAACTCACATCAATTAATTAAATATTCAAATTGTTCAACATTAGTTTCCATAAAATGAAATAAGTTTTGTTCGGAACGATGGCGCACATTTTGTAGTTTCTGGAGTGATTTGACGACATGCGTTCACTATACGTATTCTGTAATCTTTTATGGAATCGGGCTGTGTAGAGTAAATTTCACTCTTCAACTGGCCCCAAAGAAAGAAATCTAGTGGTGACAGATCAGGCGATCTGGCTGGCCATTCAGTGGGACCCCTTCTTTAAATCCACCGATTTGGAAATCTTTGATCCAAATATTCTCGTACTGGTAATGCGTAGTGTAGAGGAGCTCCATCCTGCTGAAACACAATCTGATCTTCCACATAATTTCCAGCATTGCAATCAATAATTTCCGTCAAAATTGGATCAATGTGATTTTCCAATAAGTCCAAATACATATCTTCAGTACGATTACCAGGTAAAAAGAACGGGCCGGCAATGTTGTCACCAAATATTCCAGCCCAAACATTGAGTTTTTCTGGTTGAGGAGTATAAACTTCGTGGAACAATCTCGGATTAGCATCGGCCTAAAACGACAATTGTGTCGATTTACTGTGCCGTTTCGAAAGAACGAACACTCATCGGAGAAACATACATTGTACAGATAATTGGGATTAGCAGTTACTCGTTCACTCTTTGTATCACAAAATTCAACAAGACGGTCAAAATCATCTTCGTTTAGTGCGTGTGAAATATGGATTTGGTAAGGATGGAATTTATGATGCTTCAAAATATTTGTAATTAGAGTTCGTGTAAAACCAGATTCATGTGCTAGCAGCGTCGTACTAGTCATTGGAGTCAGAGCAATCTGTCCAAGAACAGCTACTTCAGCTGCTTCATTTCTTTCTATGTTTTGTGTTTTATTAGCCACGGACCCGGTTTCTTGAAACTTTGATACAAATTCCAAAACATACTTTCTATTAACATGTTCATCTAAATGTCGTTGATTGAAGAATTCTGCTGTTATATTCGCACATTGATTGTTTGCAAAATAAGTGAAATTATTTCCACCCGCTCTGTAATTGAATAAACCATGTCGATCAATGAATTAACACATACAAGTCTCGATTCAAAACTAAGAATGAACTTAATGATCTGTACACAATAAATAAATATTATCGACTCTCATTTTTTTGAAAAAGATATGAATTCAATAATCAACAAAATGAAAACATATTGAAGCCAACTGATAAAACACTTCATAATTAAGTCGGAAATCAGTTCACGAATTGGGACTGGAATATTTCTGTGGCATCATTAGTGAATTGATTTTCTTACCTGGTAATCTGATTAGAGATATGTACGTATTTGGACTTTTTGGAGATTTCTATAGATCAAGTGTTACCGCATGTTATTGTAAATACTGCAAATTATATCGAAGATAATTTAGATTGAGTGTCAGCAAGATTGAGCTCCTTCGCAATACACTTTGTTCGTTCGACAACTTGATTAAAGATTTCTATGTCAGTGGATTGGGAAAGGAAGCCACAGTCATGGTTGTTTTGAAGCTCAAAATGTCGATTTTTCACAAAAAAAAACACTACAAGTGCCATGAAAACATCACTTCATTTTCAAATACTTAGTTGAGAATATTTCAAGAACTAATGCATAAAATGAAAAAACAATTACTGTGCTGAAATCAGTATAAAAATACCTTTCAAATGAGGTATCACTCACACCATCTTCCTTATTCAAAATTTGGGGGTGAGGGTTGTAGTAGCAAGGGTTAAAGCGCAATGCGTCCTTAACCTACATCTTAAGATGTCCCCTTCGAAACAAAAATCGACCTGTCCGAGCATTTCCATCGAAAAAATTTATTTCGTTTGTAATCTCGTCTGTTTCGTTTTCAAATAGCCACCTGCGTTTCCCGTTCCAAAACTCCTTTCACTTACCATAAATAACAGATCATAGTAGATCTATGGAGGAAGGCCCACCCTTGTAGTGGGCGCTACGCCACTAAACCCAAATCTTGAGCTTGAGGTTGTTTTCTTCCATACAAGAGCAAAAATTTGTCTATCTAAGAAAATGCTTCGAATCAATCATGCTTGAAAATCACAGAACAGCGCCACTTAGGCTACTGCATTTAATGCATTTACATAAAATTTTGACTGTACTCTTTAGTGATTTTGGCACTCTCGAAATATCTTATGAATATATTGTCAGCCATCTGGTAGGCAGGCCTGGGGCTTATTGATCGATATAGTACAAGGTGTCCAGAAAGGGTATCGGTTATTTGTAAGTTCAATAAAACAAAAATGTTTGTGAACAATAAAAAAGTTTATTGTTTATTATTAACATATGAATTGGAGAATTATTTGGAAAAGATGATGTTATCCAAATGATGACCGTTGCGTTGCTGGCACTCTTCTAAACGGAGACAAAGATTAACCATAACACGTTGACACATAGCTATTGATATTGCTGCCATTGCTGAACTGATGTTTTGCTCCAGCTGGGTTAGATTCGTCAGATTATTTTGATAAACTTCACTTTCAAGGTTTTCGCATGCAAAATAGTCAAGCAGATTAGCCATAACACGTTGACACATAACTATTGATATTGCTGCCAGTTCTGGTTTGTTTTTTTTTGCTTCAACTGGGTTAGATTCGTCGGATTATTTCGATATGCTTCACTTTCAAGGTATTCCCATGCAGAATAGTCGAGTAGGCTAAGGTTGGGGCTTCTGAGAGGTCGGTTGATATTAACCCTTCGAGAAAATACTTTATCAGGAAGTTATTCGTTAATAATTTCCATTGAATCATTCGAGGTATGGCAAGTGGCCCCATCTTGCTGAAACCACGTTTTTGCGTTGAAACCAGCACTCCTTTAATTCTGGGACCAAAAAATGTCGCAACATATCGCAATAACGGTCGCTATTCACCTTAATTGCTCGGCCTTGTTGATCTTCATGAAAAAAAGAACCAATTATGCCTTTAGCAGACAAAGCGGCCCAAACCACGAACTTTGAGCTATGCAAGGGTCGCTTATTCTTTCGTCTCGGATTCACCAGTGCCCAGTACCGACAATTCTGCTTATAACATGACCATTCAGGTGAAAATTTGCTTAGTCACTAAACAGTATGTTGTTGAAGTTGTTTAATCGCTGCAGCATTTCGTTCGCAAAATTCAGTCGATAAACATAGTCCGTATCCTTCAATTCTTGAATCTATTGAATTCTATAGGTTTTTAGATATAAGTCTTGCTTTAGAATCGACTTTAAAAATAATTTTCTGATGTTCATTGCTTGGCTTCGCTCTCCAAATGATAAAGACGGATTCTGATGAACCGACGCATCAACTTCCTCAATTGTTTCTTCATCGTGAACTGAACGAGGACGACAAGAGTTTTGAATTTAAACTGTCGCACCTGTATTCTTGAACATCATGATCCATTTCCTAAAGCTAACGTTACTTAGCGCTTGGAGTTTAGGATATTCCACACGTTAGGAACGTTGAGCTGTCCCTATTGAATCACCATAGCGATAATAGGCTCGTGCCTATTATATTGTCAGAGTATTCGTAGCACAAAAGCGTATTATTCGTTCAATATTCAACCTCCATCCACTGAACTCTTGTAGGCCAGATTTCGTTGAAAATGAAATTTTAACGTTGCCATGTATATATATTTTTAAATGTTTGCTCTATGCTGAAGAAAATGAAAATAAATGGTTAAAACTGTCAGATCATCATAACTATGAGACGAGAAACTCTGAGACATTTTCAATTCCGAAGCATAGAACACACAGATTTGAATGCAGTCCTTCATAAACAAGCATGAATTTGTATAATCATTTACCAGCTTCGGTAAAAAAATTTAATTCTAAACTGTTCAAGAATGTAATTGAGAACCTTCTTATGAAAAAGCTTTTTACTCCATAGATGAATATTAGTGCGAATCCTTAGTTTAAGCATGACATGTCCTATACACTGTGTATCTAGTGTCTCAATGGATTGAATAAAATTATTATTATTATTAATATTAAACATTCCAATTATATCGGAAACTGACAAATAATTTCTCATTTCAAATGTCATACTCAGTATATAATGGCATCATTAGATATCTAGTTTCTAGGTTATTTCACAAATATGCCATAACGTGGGCAACAACTCAACAGTTTTCGAAATATTGGGATTCATAGTAAAATTATGAAGACGAGGGCCAACATTTTTCTTTATATTTCCGCAGGTATAAATAACATATAAACGTATTATATAACAATTTAATACTTTAAGAGTTATTGAGGAAGAATTTGAAGAAAGAAATTCGAGAGTGGCAGTAGTGTGACCTACGAAAACAGAAGAAAAAGCTAAAATTCGGTACTGGGATAATCTAATTAGAAATTTCAGGAAAAGTAATTAATGGTACGAAAGAATAATTATGAAGAGAATGAACAGTAGAAATTTTTTATTCTGTTATTGTTTTATTGAATTTCGGATTCTTTTTGTTCTCTCGAAGATTGCTTCATTTTATATAGAAATAGCAGTTCAAGGTATACGGTTTTTTCTAGTGAACCCATCCTTTTTTGGCCGGTTGTTCAATTGGGGATTAATCCCGGTGTTATGGAATCCCGGGATCAGTGTTAACTCTGGATTCAGAAGTTGCTCGTTGATCAATTTAAATTAACACAGTATTACGAAATCCACTAGTAGGTTTGGCACAAATGCAAACATCGATCAGTCTAACCACAGAACAACGCTTTTTCCTCCTTTTGAAAAAAAAAGAATGTCTTATCTATGCGTTGACGATTTAAATTAAAAACTCCAAAAACTAAAGCAAGTTGAGAGTTCAAATTATTGTTCAATCTGATAAATGTGCAATGCCTTGTTCAGACGAAATCGATGCAAACATTCCTTTTCAGTTAATTTTTCAAAATAATTACGAAGCTCCCTGAAAACTGGCCTCTTACGCGTGGAGAGGAATATATCAATCATATCGGAAAAATCTTCATTGTCTGTAAGATTATCTTTCAAAGTATTCGACATTGTCAAACAAAATAATTCAATACTTCCAACAGATTCACCATAACCAAGAAAACTAGGTAGAAAGTTTATTTATTATGTCAAAAGTTAGGTTATAATCCAAGAATTATCTCCTTAAGTGGAGGAGCTACGCCCGCTTAAGATAATCCTGGCTTAAGCCGGTATTTTCTCTCGATCCTTCATTGAACAACCGACCAAAACTACTAATCCACGAATCAACCTAGATCCCCGAGATCATCCCTGATTGAACAACCGGCCCTTAGTTATGATCAGTCAGCTTGGTCGTTTGACCCGGTCTTTTTCAATCTTCGTGATTTGAATGGACCCTCAGTCAGTTGGTCGATCAGTTGGTTGTCATGTCCTTGCAGCTTCTGATTGTATTTTCTCGAGGGATCTTCTGTTTCTGTCCTGACATATGGGACTCTTAAATCCTCCCATATGATGTGGTTGAATATATATCAAGGGATATCAACCAATGCAGAACTGGATTCTGTACGTCCATGTTGGTTTGATGGTCCATTTTGGACTTCCTGTCAATAAGACAATTCATTTTTCGAAATTTAAGATTTATTTCATTCATTTTGGTAATGTGTTGTATTCAGTAGAGCCGCTGGTCTATATAAATGCTAAGATACTTAGCCTTGGTGTGGACTAGAACTTCCTTCCGAATATTCTGACAATGGGACTTATACATCTTCTTTTAATTAATGTAACTTGAAGTAACTTAGCCTCATTGATGTTTTGTCGCTACTTCCGATACCACTGTTCAAGGGTCATCCAGGAGTTCTTGCAATTGCTTGGAAGTAGTTTCAGCGTTTTCATCAGATGTAAGTATGGCTACATCGTCTGCAAATGATGTTATGATAGATAGATAGATTCTTTATTTCAAATCAATTAAATTTCATGATACAAAAAAAATAACAAAATAAAATAGTGTCTTATATACATAAATATCATCACATCCAATAATCTCCTGAACTATATGGTTCCTCATCTATTAAAAATTTCTTTGTCTTCATCTTGAATATCTTGTTATTTTCTGTTCTTTTCATATAATCTGGTGATTTGTTGAAAACCTTCATACACATATGATGGATTTTTTTTCAGTTATTGTAAGTTTATGCTGAGGATAAGTATTATTAGCTGTTCCTGTGTTATATGCGAAATTTATATTATTTCTAAGGAATTCATTTTTATTTCTGTGAAGTTAGAGAAGGTATTCATGCACATATAGGCCATGTACCGTAAGCAACCCTAGCTCCCTGAAAGAGTCTCTGAACCTCATTTTCAAGAATATCCTGAAGATACGCTTCTGGCTCTTAAATATAGACTGCACAGATGTACTTGTGCCCCAGAATATTATTCCATATCTCAGTAATGATCCGATGTTGACATAGTATAGAATTTTTTTTACATTTTCATTGACATATCCATTAATAATTCTAAATGCATAAATAACTTTGTTGAGTTTTTTAAGGGATATTCAGTATGTGCACTCCACTTCAAAAATTTATCTATTATGACTACCAAGATCTTGGTGCTCCCGACAGTTTCAATCCTTTGGCCTCCGAGATGAACATCTGAAGGTTTCTCCTTTGTAATATTTCCTCTGAATATTATTACCCTTGTTTTTTTTGTTATTTATAGTAAAATCGTTTTTCATAAAGCAGTTCTCAATGCGGTCATGCAGCAAACTACATTGGTGGTGTTTTCATTTTCTGGTAAGTCCGAAGAGTAAATGATATACATCGATGCCGACGATGGCGCCTGACGTAAACACACGTGATAGTAAGCTCTTATTTTCTGAGCTAAATAAGTTAAATAAAAAAGTTTTAATAGAAATTTTAGTAACTAGTTGCATTCCGAAGGAAGTGACAAGCGATTTATTGAAAAATTTTTTCAAAACTCTCTTTAATCGTGATGGAAATAGTTCTGTGTGTGATTGTGATAATAAAAGAAATCCCTACCAACACGAAACTGAAGATGTTTTGGTTACCGAATGTTTTTACGATATTTCGGAGTTCCTGAACAAACATTGTGTTTTATTTTTTTGGTGTAGATTTAGCAAATGCTGCTTTTCATATTGCAAGATGATGTACCTATATATAATTATACTGTTTGTATGTGTAGATTTTATGTGAAACTTTGATATTGACTTTTTCCATAGCAATGTACCTACTGCTCATATCTGGAAATAAAGGTTATTATTATTATTATATATTGAAGTGGTCCGAAAATACTTGCTTGTGGGACTTCGGATTTGACGTTGCCAGCAGTGGTTATTGCTTCCCCAAGAGTTGTTTGAGTTTGTATAGCAGTTCGTTATGCTAAACCTTGTCGAATGCTCGTGATGAGACCAGAAACTCCTCTAAAGAATTTTTCTTTCTTCGAAGCTTGTTGAAATGGAGTTCACTATGCGATGGACCTGATGCGTTATCGAGTGGTTACTCGCAAACCTAGTTGGTGATCTGGTACCAGTTGTTGCATATCCATGTCTTCCTTTAGCCTTTGAGAAACAACTCCTAAAACAGTTTACCCAGGGTTGGCAGAGGCTTATGGGCCTATTTGATTCCACATTCTGTTCTGGTTTACCAGGTTTGGGTATTATTATAACCTCAGCATACTTCCAAATGATGGGGAAATAGGATGTACTCATCATTCTATTGAATAATGTTGTAAGCAGAACAATCATTTTTGGGTAGTTTTTTTAGAATTTCAGCCATTATAAGATCGTAGGTGCCTTCATGTTTTTCGGTCATCATATATTATTGGCTACATCTGTTGGTGTAAAAGTTATAATTGGCAAGGACATCTGACATGGAACATCTAGAAAGGTTTTAACTTCTGCATCGCTGACACCAGGACAGGGGTCATATATGGTGTAAAGACATGTGGAAGATATTTAGCCAATATATTGCATTTTTCTTTTTCTGAGGCAGCCCATTCTTCATTAGTTATTTCAATCGGAGATTTCCCCAATGTGGGCCGATTGAACTACTCCGAAGTCTCCTAAATACTGTGCTCATTTTCGTCCTTTATATTTTCTATATAATGTTGAAATTGAGAATTTTCATATAGCTGCAGTGCTTCGCGTAGGTATCTCGGGAGTTGATTCAGTACTGTCTTGTCATGAGGTATTAGTGAGGTCTGCCATTTTTCTCTCGCTCTTCGTTTTTCTATCACCAGTTGCCGAATTTGAAGTAGTAATTTTTTTTTAATTTGTCTGGTCATTGAGCGTGTAGGAGAACTTTTCCATGCTGTTCATTTGTTGGCAGCTTTTTCAATGTCAATGTCATGAGTATTTGCTGGAACTTAGAGTAATTGGTTTTTCACGTCGTTAGTGGCAATTTGATTTCATACGATTTGAGTATTGTGTGGAGGGTTAGCAGCACTGGTGAATTGTCAGATGGAAGGTCTGGAGGATAAGATTCCGTTTGAATGTGGATATTGTTAATTCCATTGGTGACGGAAAAGTCCAACACATCAAGAATCTTGTTTCTGTCTATTAGCCAGTAGGTCGGTGAGCGTGGCTAATATACGTTAAATGGTTGTTTGTTATCACATCCATTGGATGACGACCTTTGGGAGTTATTTGTCTATATATCCAATGGATGTACTTCGCATTACAGTACCTTCTATTATAAAAAGTTGCTGAAAATTTTGAAAAACTGACTCCTATTGGTCTGCGGAAATATTGGATTGGGTGGTGAGTATATTGCTGATACATTGAAACTCCATAATTTTGTATACATTCTGATATTCATTGCTTGTACTTCGTAAGTAACGTATTTCGGTAAAGAATCATGTTTCAAGCATCTCTGGATTAGAAGAGCTGAGTTACCGTGAGCAGTAACGTCTGGGTGTTCAGTGGAGTAAGTGAGGCATTGTAGGATCTGAAACACAGTTTCGTCGGTGAATTGGGTTTCTGATATCAGCATGACATCTTTTCCATTGAGGCTCCTGAATATTTTCAATTCATTATTATGATTTGGAAGCCTATGTGCGTTCCAAGAAGCTATACATATAAACTTAGCCATTTCGAACAATAGATATCAATAGAGTCAGTATGATCAGGTTCTGGTTAATGAGTTGTGCCATCAAGGTTTTGAGATGTAAGAGGAAAGTTGACATCATCGTTTTTATCTCGAGTAGATAGTTCTTGTTGTGGGTGATAGCTGCTAGTTGCCTTAGCGTAGGACATCTTCGGTATTCAGGTTGAAATCTGGGTTTGTGGTAAGTAGACTATGTAGGTAGGTTCAGATCTATTATGTAGTCTTTCACTTCTTCTAAATCTTTCATTTTTTGTTTGAACGAGTTGTTTTTATACTTGAAAACGTCTGTAGTTTGCTGGGTGACTACCTTAAAATTGAACGCAAGTGTCTGGTGTTGTTTTTGGTTTGGAGTATGATTATGAATCGTGCCGTTTACCGAATTCAATGGATTATTAATAATATATGAATGAATAGACTATTGCAACAAGTTTTTTTCTTGTTAACATAGATAGACCCATGACCACAGCTCTCAAATGACTAATTTCGAAGTGATGAGAACTTTTCTCATCAAATGACACGTTCGAAATGAAATTTTTCTTGTGATGCGCAGATCTACCATACAAACATATGAATACCATTTTTATTATCTTGAAACTAACATAAAAGATAAGATCTTCGAAAGTTTCAGCAATGATTCCATAAGATATTCATGTATATCAGTACGGCTGTTATCAACCTCATATAGTGTAGTGACTAAGCCCCTAACTGCCAGTCTGGGGTCATGGACAGAACCACAGTTTTAGTTCTGGCATTATGCCGGTGGCATTCACTAGGTGTAGTTGAAGAACCGGTCGAATATTCTCAGTGATTTCTGCTTGAACCAGTTAAAAACTTATACTTGAACTGAAAATAAATTTTATGCACACAGTTCATTGTATTGATGGTATATTATGTTGGCTTTTATAGCTTATATGTAAAGTAAATATATATGGTGCAGCAAAAATTAATTTAGGTCTATTTACGATATTTTGACTTCACATTGTACAGCATGTTACGAATTCAAGTGCCTATTAGATTTGATATCAATCATGCCAGTCATCCAATCAACCATTTAAGCTTGATTGTTATATTGAACAGTAAACATGTCTCTGAAAAGCAATTATATTCGATTTTTTAATGATAAAGTACCCGAAATATATCTTTGAAATATCTGATTGTCTTGAACAGTGACAATCAAAATGAATACTACCTTAAGAAATTATAGCAACTATTATCCTGATCTTATGTACAGGTTTATGCTTTTGCATTGAAATGAATACATAACATACATAAAGTAATTTCTTCGAGTTCTGAAGTTGAAATTAACGCAATGGTCAAAGACTCACCCTGTAACGGCCGAATCTCCCGATGGCGGTCGGTTCGGAAATCTTCGCCGAAATTTAGATCGAGACTCTGTGTTTCCGTATGGCGCGCAGGATAGAAAGGAGGGGTCTACTTGACTGACCTTCTTTGATTCTGGATCATTAACGTATGAAACTGTTGGAGAGTGCATGTAACGGTTTTCTCGAATTGAAATTAAGTTTCAAATAGAGAGTTTGTCGTGACGAACATTTGGTAAGTCCTGTTTTTGATCAGAAAAGATTTATTCAATTTTAAATGACGTATTCAATTGGTTAGTTTGCATAAGATTTCAAAAATCTCGAGCATTCTTATTTTTTTTTGACCGCCATCTTCGGTTCTCAATTCTTCAGAGAGATATCTGATGAATCAACATACTTTCTTAATCGCTTTAATATACCTACTATACTTTGTTGTTCAATGATTAGTTTTTCTCGTTTCATAGTTTCCTAAATTCCTTGATGAATTTTTTATCGAACTTCCTCAACCATTGTGTTCTTTTCTTGAACACATGGATATTTATTATTCTTTTAAATTATTGTCGTTTTGTGAGTCAATACAATCAGAGATTGTTGAAAACTGTGGAACAGTGGCTCAAGTACTTTTCAAATTGATTTTTACAGCCAATGTTTCCGGAGCTGAAGTTTAACCTAAATACTGAACCAAACCTACCGGAGTAGAAAATTTACCGAAGAATCGATCAAATATGCCGGAGTTAAAATATTACCAAATTTGACATACCTTGCGGAGGCTGAACAAATTTGACGACGTTGAGTTTTACGATGTACTAACAGATGTTTCCCTGAGGACTGGAAAACTGAGAGAAGAAATAGTTTTCGTTGGAAAGTTTGTCAACAGAGAGGAAGACTTAAGACCCATTCTCGACAGAAGACTCATCCGAACCCCCAGGATGATTGTATGGTCCTGTTATCGCATGAATTTCAAGATTCAAGACAGGCAAGAGGAGTTCCAGCTCTAATCGTAGACGTTACCTATTGATTTTTATAGCCAGAAATTAATCAATTCCACATGCAACTTTTAATTTGGATAATTTAACATTTGTACATACTGTTAATATCTAGGATTTGTTAAAGAAAAGACTAAATTTCGATTGTTCGAGCACTGACTATCATCGACTGGGGTGGAAGCATTATCAGAATTAAACAGATTAAATTCATTATCTGTTTGATTGAATTAAATGGATAATTTTTTTACCGTTACTAGCCAGTTTAAAGAAATTTTGATTTTGCTTTCAGCATTTTATTCACGCACAAATCCCAAGAACTCTAAATGTAATGCAGCCATAATGTACTGAGAATGTCATTTGAATTAAAATCTGAAAATATTTTATAGATTATCAGGCATTATCTCTAACCAATATACATTTACTTTGGGCTCAGAATTCGGAGCAGTTTTGGATAAACGCCTAATAGGTAAATTCCGTGAATCATTCCGCATAGTTAGTAACTGACAACTAGTGTTAATTAAGGTTGGCATAAGTGGGATTCTATTGCTAAATTATCCATTATCACGATACATGTTTTTTTTAAAAGATATAGAGAAAAACCCGTTCTACAAATTTTGTCTTGCGAGTGCAAACTTTGTTGAGCTATGCTCATGAAGTTTTTACCAATATAAGCTGAAACGAAACTGCTCGCTCGCATAGAGTGCATTCTGAGGGTGAGTCAGGTCAATTTATCGAATGAAAAAAGGAAATGGTCATTAAAAAGTAAATTAATTGATTTGATGATGCTCAAAGTTCTGGATGACATACGAATTATGAAATCAGGCTCTTCGAATCATTCAAAATTTTCACAAGAGAACTCCATATCAACTAACCACACTACCCCAATAATAAGGATCTCCAACAAAAACATTCGATCCATGAAAAATGGTGCTGTCGACCAAGAAAACTCATTTTCCTCGTTCTTTGCTGAAATATTTCGAAGAGGTTTATCATTCTCCGAAATAAAAAAGAAGTTCATTACAGACAATAGAAATGCATTAGCGTCTCCCCCATTGTGCCAGAGAAACACAATACCTTCACTGCGATAAAAAAATCATTCTGGTCACTAATTTGAATTTTCTTTATTAGTTTCCATTGTCGCTGGATGAATGGAGCACTGAAAGATTGCCCCCAAATAAGGTAATTAGAATTTATCTTTCAATTATGATAGCAAAACGCTATATCCTATTTATGAGTGTTTTCTTTGAAATTGAGATACTTCTGAAAAATTCACGGTGAACAATGAACGGGATGATAGGTCGACTTATTGGATTTAGAATTCCATGAATATTGTTGTGTTTCTACTATTTTCTCAGGAGTCAGATTATCATGAAATAAGATTTATACACTCAGAACTTTCACTGAAAGGAGAAGCAGAGATAATTCCACACTGATATGATATTCAAATCAGATATTTTAATTCAGAATAGAATATCAGTTTCTATATAGAAAAAAAATTAGAAAGCACTGACGTGAGGTCAGATTGCTTTGGCGCTCTTGTTGAGCTACTTGAGAGTAAATATTCAAACCATAACAAATCTATGAGCACTCTGATCAGGTGAACAATAGTCTTTTCTCGTGCTATGGGAAAATGTGATGCAAATATAAACGTCTAATGAATGAACAAACCTATATCTCAAATTAAAAATAACTACTCATAATTTTCCCCAAGTTTTGTTCGAAGGTATAATTCGCTTTTCCTAAAAACTTACGTCAGTGCTTTTCTGAATTTTGACAACATATAATATTTCAGCCATCGATATTGAATTCTATCTCTATGATTTCCCGTTACGAAAAATTTTGATTAATATTATGCCAACTGACACTGATTAATGAGCCCGCCGGCATTTGTCATTCGAATATCGATCTGTGATGGCCATACTTCAAATAAAATCATCGAGACGTATGTCATTTCTCTTTTCTCTCGAGTAAATGGAAAAAATGATCATATCTTTAGATGGAAAAGAGCTACGACAATGAAATTTGAGGCTAAGTAAGATATCGATCACCTCAATATATTTCCGAATTTTTATTGAAATCCGAAAATTATCTTATGAGATAGTGAGGATTGAAAATTTTTATTTTGAGAATTTTTCAAAAATTTTTTAGAGTGACGATTTCTGCGAAATTGTGCGAGCTGTTTTGTTGCAGCCTTCCTCAACAATATTTTAAATATCAACTTGATCGGATGGATATTCTAGTAGTTATTGAGGAAACAAAATTTCAGATGCTCATAACTACTAAACCATCCGACAGATTTGGCCTAATAACGAACTTGACCGAGATATTTGGACAATTAACCTATTCTGAAAATATGAAAACTCTAGCTGATTCCTTTTGGATGCTTGAGAGGATACGGCCGGCCGGAGAGACTCAACTTTCGCCACGGATTCTTCATCGGGGAGTCAAACCCAATCGATTGAGACCATTTTCGGCTCGATATTCCGAAATTACAGACATTCAGGCAAAATGATAGGCACTCTGTTTGGGTGAACAAGAACGCCAAAAATGATCATATTTTTAGATGGAAAAGAGCTACGACAATGAAATTTGAGGAAAAGTAAGATATCGATCACCTCAATATATTCACGAATTTCTATTGAAATCCGAAAAATATCTTATGAGATAGTCAGGGTTAAAAAAAATTTTGTTGGGAATTTTTTAAAAATTTTCTAACGTGACGATTTCTGCGAAATTTTGCGAGCCATTTTGTTGCAGCCTCAGTCAACAATATTTCAAGTATCAATTTGATCGGATGGATATTCTAGTAGTTATTGAGGAAACAAAATTTCAGATACTCATATCTTCTGAACCATCCGACGGATTTGGCCCAATAACGAACTTGACCGAGATATTTGGACAATTAACCTATTCTGAGAATATGAAAACTCTAGCTGATTCCTTTTGGATGCTAGAGAGGATACGGCCGGACAGACTCAACTTTCGCCACGAATTCTTCATCAGGAAGTCGAAACCAATGGATTGAAACCATTTTAGGCTCGATATTCCAAAATTACAGACATTCGGGCTAAATGATAGGCACTCTGTTCGGGTGAACAAGAGCGCCAAAAATTAGAAACGCATAAAGGTGAGGTCAAGAGCTTACGTACTCTTGTTATAAAATATTTTTGCGTGCTTAAGAACATTGCAATACATTAACAATCGACTAAGTGTATGTAAAAGAATCAACAAACACATCGATATCAAAATTATCTGCATATTTTAATGTTGTTATTATTTTGTGTGATGTCATCATTACGAATTGAGAATTGTATATTCTTTTCATTTTCATTTATGCGTACTTGCAGCATCGAATCTTAGTCTGACTTATTTAATTTTGAGCTTTGAGTCACAGATTCTTTTGCAACCGCTAAAACGGTATCTTTCGAACTGGTGACGTCATAGAAGCCGCGAAATTGAAAATCTGTGTTGTAGATTTTAGGTTAGTTTTTCAATACCCTTTGCTGTGGTTATCTCTGATAGGAGTAGTTCGTTATAAGTGCTTTAAGAGTATATTGCGATTGTCAGAAATTGTATAGAGAATTTAATTTACATTTTTGTAATTCAAGAATTAATCCTCATTAAAATGGAGGATGCAGTTATTTCTGTTATCGACAACGAATCACATATCCTCATCCAGTTAGAAGCCGAAACCAATTTGTATTTGATACATAGTTAAAATATCTAGAAGTTTTGATTCAATAAAATGACTACTTTCAGAAATACTAAAACGAAAATTGCAGATATCTTGCAAAGCATGGCAAACCCCATTTCTTAAATCACAGAATTATTGTAAATAATCACTTTCTTATTTATTTTGCCATTACTTCGAAAATAAATATAAACGTGCGCTTAGCTTTTTCAATGCAATATTACAAATTACAATCATAAGCAAAAATCAAATTCTCCGCCATAATTGACATTTGACATATTTACAAAACATTCCAACTACCTCTCACGTTTCAACTGAGATAATTACTAGAAAATTTATTTAGTATATAGGAAGGCCGCTAGCTCTACGTTCGGTTAGGGGTCGGGGTTAGATTTTAATTTATATATTTTCTTTATTTCGGGCGCCACGTGATTTATAAAAAAAAAACTTCCTAAAACTAGATGGGCACTCTGAAAAAGTGAAAGAAATTCACGAAAATTGGGTAAATTTTCTATAATCATCCAAATAACAAATGTTAACTCAAATTCGTAAGAGATCTTATAAATACGTAATGTTGAAAATAGAAGGAGTTTTCCTATATAAAATATATCAAATTAAAGGTGCCCTCTATAACGTTATAAATGATTTACAGCGTTCATAAAATATAATGGGATGTTCAACAAAATTTACCATATACGTTATTACTTGTTCAGCTATATAGATATAACATAATTACACTTATCGAACAAATTGTGTTCGAATTAACAATAATTTTAAGGTATATATTCGATTCAAACTAATTTAGATGGCTGGTAATAATTTTTCGATACAATTATTATGGAAGGGCAGTGAGCAGCATCAAAATTTCAGTCATCAAAAACAATAAATGTGTAGATCTGACCTGAATGTTTCGAAGGTAGATAATTTCAAACAGGACGACCATCAACTTGGATGTTGCCAAAATCACGAACTCCAGTATAACGCAAAAAGAAAGAATAAGGTTTTATTCCTAATCCTCAGGAACAGCTCTCGGAACGGTAGTAAAAAGAAAGAAGAAAAAGAAGGCCTTCTGCAAACAAGCAAAACGCAATGTGTGAGACATAAGAAAGTTTTACATTAATAATTAATAACTGAAATGTTTCAACTTACATGATGAAATGCAGGCCTAATGTATGGTTTTCCACTAAGTATGGTTTCGATCCGACAGAATGTCGATAAAATTACAGGCAGGTACGGTAATAAATCACTGTAATTTTCTTTTTCCAAAACTTAGATGATATCAGCTTTGAAAACTTGATCCGTTAAAACGAAGATTCAAAAGATAAGGTACAGATATATCTCTTTCAAAGTTGGAAAACAATTTCTGAATGACATACGAAAGAATAACATTCCGATGTCCCACACATATGTCAGCCCATCGCAGGCGCGAAAGAAAAAAAAGTTAAAGAATCGAACTAAAACCGCTATAATATTTCGCTTCTTGAGTCAAATGAGAAATATCCAGCGGCGTCGCACCGAAACTGAACCGGTCCTCTTATTCACGAGTCAGAACCGTGACATACCCAAAAATGTTCTTTTGAAAAGATTGAAAGATCTTTCGAAAGATTTTTCGTGTGACGTCACCGTTGCAACGCTAAAATAAGAATCTTTTGAAAGACACGGAATCTTTCGAAAGATTGTACCGCCAAAATTGGGCCTAAGTCGTGAAGAATGAGATCATCGTTTATGACTCACAAAAACTCATCCCTTAAGCCTGTCTTGAACATTGAGTTACAGCGATATGGTTATATTGGTTTTTTTTTGGCGCTCTTGTTCACCTGAACAGAGTGCTTATAAATTTGCCCAAATGTCTGTGACTTTCGAATTTTTGGGCAAAAGTGGTATCAATCGTTTTGTTTGGACCTACTGATGAATAATCCGTGGTCAAAATCGATTCTGTCCGTCCGTCCGTTCCGTGAACACGATAACTCTCGAACGGATGAAGTTAGAGAGTTGAAACTTTCAGAATAGGTTTGAGGTATAAATATCTCGGCCAAGTTCGTTATTGGGCCAAATCCGTCGGATGGTTCAGTAGTTATGAGCATCTGAAATTTTGTTTCCTCAATAACTACTAGAATATCCATCCGATCAAGTTGATACTTGGAATGTTATTGAGGGAGGCTGAAACGAAACGGCTCGCAAAATTCCGCAGAAATCGTCACGCTAGAAAATTTTTAGAAAATTCCCAAAAAAAAAATTTTCAATACTCAATATCTCCTAAGACTTCATTTAGATTTAAATAAAAATCCGTATATATATTGAGGTTACCGATATCTTACTCATCCTCAAATTTCATTGTCGTAGCTATCCCCCTTCTGAAGATATGATCATTTTTTTCATTTACTCAAGAGAAAAATAGAAATGTCATGAAGTCCGAGCTTTGTCATTGAAAGATTTGCCATCACAGATCGATATTCATTTGACAACTTGCAGACCTAGATATCAGTGTCAGTTGGCGTAATATCAATCAAAATTTTCATAGAATTCATAGAGGTAGAATTCGATGTCGATGACGTTGTCAAAATTCAGAAAAGCACAGACGTAATATTAATAAAAAAAATTTTTATCATAGAGAAAGAATTTGATGGCGTTGTTAGAACTCAGAAAAGCAATGACGTAAGTTTTTAGGAAGAGCATAGAACAAAATTTGGTGAAAATTTGAGTTGTTATTTTCAAATTGAGATAAAGGTTTGTTTATTCAATAGGCTTTCATATTTGCATTACATTGTCTCATAGTACGGAAAAAGACTATTGTTCATCCGATCAGAGAGCTTATAGATTTGTAAAGGTTTGAATATTTACTCGCAGGTAGCTCAACAAGAGCGCCAAAGCAATCTGACCTCACGTCAGTGCTTTCAAAATTTTTTGTGATTTCACTTGGCGACAAGAGGCACTCTGAATCTGTTATGTTTAGTTGAAAGTGATTTAATGTTATAAAGATTTCTCGGTATTAAGAAAATGATAGATTGTATGACTGTCAAGTTATATCCAGGATTGACTAAAAATCGTAACATTGAAATAATGCTAATAAACAAACAAATTGTTTTGAGATTTAAAGGCAATTATACATGCATGCATGATCAAGGTTCAATCGCATCTAATACAAATCAGTTGTGTCTGAATTGTGTGATATAACAACGAAGTCTTAATTTTGAGAAATCCGTTCACAGAAGAGACATTAGCAATTGACTTTTATTTTAGCATAAAGATGTAGGCTGAAAGCTTCACATATTTTCTTTCTGATTAATTTTTCAGTGTCATACTTTAATTCTCTCACAATTGTGTCATTTTATAACCACACTTTTTTTTCATAAAATTTTTATTGTTATCCGAAAATTATCTCACACATATGCTATTAAGGTTGCTAATGAAAATAATAGAACGATTTTATTTTTCTTCTATTTTCTACTAGGAATAAAAATCTTTTTCCGTACTCAAGAACATTGCAATACATTAACAATCGACTCAGTAAAAAAGTCAACAAGGACATCGATTTCAAAATTTAAAAGTTAGGACTTCCCCTGTTTATATTAATCGTGAATGATTTGCCTGAACACCTTATAGTCTCCATATTATTCAAATTGATTTTATTCGCCGATGACACCTCTATTGCGATACCATCTGGGAATATTGATGAACTTCTTTCGTGCTGTAGCAACCTAATAATGAGTTTCTTACACTGGTGTAAAGCCAATGCACTAGTTATGAATTTAGGAAAGACAAACCTCATTTCCTTTGGAATAAAAATTCGCTTCCATTAACTCTCCAGTTGGGAGATGTGACAATTTCTTCTTCGGAAAATGTGAAGTTTTTAGGGGTTCATCTCGACAGCAATCTGAGATGGTGTGAGCATATTGATGTGTTAAGTAAAAAACTGAATACATCCTATTATGCTATAAATAAGTTGAAATTGTGTTTACCACTTCAATCAATTCTGGACGTGTACTACAGTTTAGTTTACAGTCATTTACAATTCAACATCATATTAGGGGGAGCTTCTACTGGCGTGAACAGAATATTTTTGGCACAAAAAAAGATAATACGTCTGATTTTCAATACTAGTCAACTTTCCTCTTGTAGACCACTCTTCATCAAGCATCACATTTTGACGGTCCCTTGTATTTATATCTACAAATGTCCGTTATTTATTAAACGAAATTTAAGAAATTATATTGGACTGTCACACTTTCACAATTATTGTACGAGAAACTCACAAATACTGTGTCTGCCTCAACATAGAACATCAAAATTTGAACTCTCCCCATCTTACAAGGGCATAATATTCTTCAATAATTTACCAGATGAAATAAAAAGATTAAATGAGATAAAGTTTAAAACCACCATAAAACGTATATTAATTGAAAAATCTTACTACAGTATTGCGGAATATTTAGCCGATGGTCATTTTGCATAATTTTTGTATTCTAGGTTCATTGTATTCGTTTTGATTTTTTCTGATTACTTTCTCTTTACTGGGAACTTATTTCATTTGACCGGTTCTATACATTCTTATTTGTAGTGTCAAAGGGATTAATAAAGAATTATTATTGTTTTTACTTATGAGTACTAGCAGTACGAATCTAAGTCTTTAATTTTGAAGAGTGAGTCACAAATTATTTTGCAACACAGATTAAGTAGTGAAGGATGGGATCATCGTTTTTGGCTTACGAAAAATTCAACCCTTGAGCCGGTATTGAACATTCTGGAATTATAACGGTTATAGCGATATGGCATTTTTTTTTCAGGAGATTTCGGTTGACGACAAGTGACACTCTTAATTTGTTATGTTGAGTTGAAAGTAATTAAATGTTATATTATTTCTCGGTATTAAAAAAATTTTGAGTTATATCTACTTCAACTTAAAGTCGTTACCTTGAAATAATGCCGATAGTCAAACAAATCATTTTGAGATTTTAAGGCACATTATACAGGCATCTTCAAGGTTCAATCGCATCAAATACAAATCAGATGTGTCTGAATTGCTCAGAACCTATCATAAAGAAGTCTGGATTTTCAAAGATTCGTTTACAGAATAAACATGAGTTATCGAATTCCAATTTACCATAAAAATGTAAGCTATGATCTTCACATATTTTTTTTTCTGATTAATTTTTTATTGTCATACTTTCATTCTCTCCAATTGTGTTATTTTACCACCACACTTTTTTCCATTGAATTTTCATTGTTATCTGTAAATTATCTCATATATATGATATTGAAGTTGCTAATAAAAATGATATATCGATTTTATTCTTCTTCAATCTTCAGAGGATAAATAACGATAGCACTGTGAACTTTATTTCATCCCTTAAAATTGTTTATAAGTTAAAATAAGTCAACGAACTACTTGCAGCTCTTATAATATTTCAGCTACAGAAATCGAAATATTAATCGAACTCAGGTTGACAGATTCCGAATTTCTTTCCTAAGTAGTTGTTATGAAGAGTACGGTGCACACAAAGACAAGGGTGCATCCAACTAAAATTTAAAGCATGTCTTAGCTAGGTCTGTCTTATACATAAAATTGTGCAAGTGGGCATTAGTCACGCAGTAAGTCATGACTTAGATTTATTGTGTTGGTAACTTTGTTTTTCCTCATTCCTCATTATACAATGAAAGAAAATGACTCAAGAGGTCATGCATAATCTAATATTTGGAAATTTTTTCAGAAAAACTCAATAGTTCTGATTTTCACATAGAAAAACAATACCTATCTGAAGACTGAGTTCCATCGAAATGTGCAGTGTTGTAGTGAAATATGCTCATGGAAATATTTTGGAGTTTACTATTCATAAAATGGTGTTGAACTTATGGAAGTTTGAAATTTTCTTCGTGATTTGAACGTGTACCCACCCTTTCTTGTGAGTAGACTGTATTTCATACGAATCAGCGAGCAGTGTGGACTATCGTCCACCTGAAACCTGAAAGATTCTTGCGGCGGTTGACTTCTTACTTGTTCTTTCTCTCCATCATACAGTATATCATGTGCAATCCTCAACATGTCCATGTAATTCAAATCAACCAATAATTCCAAAAAAAAAAAAATTACAAAGGTGAATTCACTTCCAAAGTGAATTATATAAATATATATATATTCAAAAGAATATATATATACTTCCAAAGTGAAAGAAAAATTCAAATGAATATGTGTAAGAGAAAATATTGAAGAGAATTTATTTAAGGTACTAGGATGTGAAAGTAAAGACAGTTTCTAGGAGTATTTTACGTTAATCGAAATTTCATTAATTATACCGGTTTCCACACTCGAAGAATCTTTAATTAAGAGGCAAATTCATTTCATTGAAGATCACCCATTCATCACTTTTGTATGCTGACTGCAACCTAACCTCAGTGATTATTCATACAGTGAATGCTCCAATTGATGTAAAATAGAACTATTTTTTTTCGACGTGAGCGAAAAACTGAATAAAATAATATATTTCCAAAAGGAATTATACTTAAGGTTCGGGTGAATATTTTTCTAGCTATTGAAGAAATTGAATTTGATTTACTACTCACAACGAAAGATCTATTAGACAGTTTTCGTCAAATAATAAGATATATTTGAGAGAAACAGACAAAATCTAAATTTCCTAGAAATGATGGACATTTCTCTCGAAATTATTGTAATTCAATGAACAAAAGAAAGGATATTGAAAATCTCTGTGTAATTTATTCCCACATATCATTAAGGATAAAACTTCAATCAAATTCACAATGAATCCAATTTTTTCCCCATTTCTCCATATTTTCATTATATTATGTGATATAATATAATATATATATATATATATATGAATGTAATCAATAAAATATTGTATAAGACAAAAAGTCTCATTAATTTCTATTATCTCAAAACCAAATTAATTTTTATATCAAATAATTACGAAGAAAAAAACTTTTCACATCAAGATATTCAAAGTAATTTCTGACAAATGCCAAAGTTTCATTCAATGAAATACTTTGTACATACCTAATTCCTCAAAATTCAGAAGATTCTCTCATATTCTACACTTTCAGTAAGTTCCATATAATGTCATTTCCAATTACCAATTTATGTACATTTTTAGCCCTGAAGAAGGAAACAATTAATTTCCGAAAGCTTTATCAATAGACAACTGTGTTTGAATTAAATACAAGTGACCGCAATAAGATGATATACAGGGTGTTCCTAAATTGAACGTACAAACGAAAAGGGAAGATTCCTTAAGTCAGCTTAAGAAAAAAAGTCCCATGAACATGGGGTCGCAAACGTTTCGTTTTCGAGATACAAAGTGTTGAAGTTTGAAGTTTTTTCAAGTTTTTTTCTCATAGTTTCTAAACTTAACAAGATATTCAACTGAAATTTGGCATAGATATTACATTTGAGAGTTCTCACCACGTGATATGGCAATTTTGGTAGATAATCTACAGGGTGGTATTTTTTCTGGAACACTGCCACCTGTTCTTCTGCAGAACTTTTTTTTTGTGAGCAGCTGTTAATTTGAAAAAATGTAAAAAGAGGCTTTGTTCTTATACTAGACTTTTCGGTCTCATCTAGTTTTGTTGTATCTACCAACAATTTCGAGAAAAAAAATTTTGAACGATTCTTTCGAAATCCTCGTGAAAATCCAAATAATTATGGGAAGGCCACTTTGTGAGCTGTGGTGAATGAATTCAGTGTAAGTTTTTATGGGAATTTTCCTGAACTGTATCGATGATTCATAAAGATTCGATAAACTCGTATAATCAACATAAAAAATGTATTACAATAAGAAAGGTAAAACTAAAAAAAAACATAACAAGAAAACTAAGTAACCGCAAAGGACTAAACTGAACAGAATGTCCTTCCCCAACTCCTATACAATCTTCTGTTCTTCGTCTCATATACGATCGAACTCTTTCAAACAGTCCCGGAGTATTCCTAACGGAATCAAATGCGCCTATTATACGATTTCTCAGTTCTTCTACGGTGTTCACGGGTGTCGAGTAAACTAGAAATTTCAGGTGGCCCCATAAAAAGAAATCTAATCTATTTAAGTCTGGGGATCTGGTGGGCTATGACTGAGGACCCCCCGTCAAATCCACCTGTTTTCATAATTTTCGTCCAAATACTCCCTTGCCGAAACTGAAAAATGAACAGGAGCACAGTCATGCATGAACCACATTTCTCGTCGTAGCATAAGAGATATATCTTTCAATAACAAGGGCAAATCGTTTTCTAAAAAATGTCTCTGTTGCGATATTCTCGCAACAAAGGACAGTTCTAGGAATTTGGGGTAGCGGCTGTTACTTCCAAGAATGCCTTCTGTCGGACCGAATTTTGAAAATCCCAAAACTTAGCTACCTGAACTTTGTTCACGTCCGACCTCTTTATAATCAAGTAAATTCTCTCTACACCTCTCAAGGGGGTAAGTAAGTTCTACAAGTAAATTCTCTCTGCACCTCTCAAGGTGGTAAGTACTCCTACAAGTAAATTCATTCTCTCAAGACGCTCTCGTGCACAGTACTCAAGTAAGTTCTTTTATCAATTTACTTTTCACGAGTCCATAACGGCACTCAGAACTACAAGTTCCTCTTAAAATCTCTCAAAATAATCTGTTCTCGGGTCAGTTAGTTACCCTAGTTCATGTGTATGTATGCGAATTACTCAGTTGAAATTCTCTACGTAAAAGAAAAAGGTTGTGAATTGTGAATCTGTGAAGCAATTACATATCGCCAAGGCACAATGCATCAGTGGAAGTTTGTGAAGCTTTATCCAAAGTGCTTGCACCTTATTCAGAGAAATCTACCCTCGACGATTGAAGCAGAGCTGTGGTGAACTCCAAACAACAAATAAGGTCAGATCTCTTTATCAATTCATATTACCAGAAGTGCCCTAGATTGAGCAGTGAACTTCAAATCCTTGATTATTATAGACACCTAAAAGCTCTTTCTGTGAGTGTGAACTCAAGTGCCGAACATTGTGTAACTATTTTTATCTGTGAATACATAATTCTTTTATAACTACAAATTTGTTTTTATTCACCTTGCAAACATCTTATCTACCAAAGATAATTTTTGGATCTACTGTTATAGTATAACCAGCGACTCAGGAAGTCCGCTGCCCTTCATTAAGCGGGTGATTATTATTACTTCTAATTTTGTACCCGCACAAATTGGTCCTTCGAGCCGGATCCAAGAATTCGACTTTGGTAGAATTTACAAGATTGTGAATTTTTTTGTGTTCATACATTCTGTGATTCTGTTCTTTTTTCTTTCTTATTTGTTAAATTTCTTCATTTTTTATATATAAAACATTTTAATTAAGCTTTATTTAAAATGGAAAACGAATCTTATACTAATCTCAAGTCTAAACGCTCAATATTCAAGGCAAAAATGACTAGAACTATCAATTGGTTCGATCAAAACTGTGAATCACAATCAAATCCAAGAGTTTTAAAGAGATACCTCGAATCACTCGAGGCTGCTTTCAAAGGATATGACGAAGTTCAGGATTCCATTGAACTTTTGCCGAATTACGAAAATTGTGATGATGAAAATCGTGAGGAAGTAGAAGTGAAATTTCATACTATTGCTGGAAAAATTGAACTTCAAATTGAACAACTGTCAACCTCTAATATTAGAACTTTTATTCCTCAAGGCCATTGTAATATTAGCTTACCACAGATTAATATTAAACCGTTCAAGGGCGATGCCTCTGAATGGACTTCTTTTTTACAATTATTCGATGCTATGATTATATCAAACACCTCTCTCTCTGCAATTCAGAAGTTCATATATTTAAAGATGTCGTTGCGAGATGAACCCCTCAAACTTATAGAAGGTTTATCTGTAATTGATAAACATTTTGAGATTGCTTTAAGTATTTTGAAAAAAAGGTATGAGAACATGTTGACAGTGATCAACACTCATTTCATTTCCTTGTTAGAGACCACTCCAATGACAAAATGTAATGCTGTAAACTTAAGAGAATTTGTAACAAATTGTAAAAGAAATTGGGATTCTTTGCATAATCTGGGTTATTCTGAGGCAGAACTGCTAGAATTCTTCCTTATTTATGTTCTTAGCAAAAAGACTGACGTCAATACTAGAAGAGCTTTTGAAACTGAAAGGAATAGTGAACAACTACCCTCTTTAAATCAGTTCTTTGAATTTTTAGAAAAAAAAAGTTTAGTTTTTGAAAATTTGAGTAATTCTGAGGTACCAGTAATCAATAAAAATTGGAGTTCTCCCCATAAAACTTCTCTTCACATGGCTAACAGTCATGGTACATCAAATACACAGAAATGCTCTTTCTGCAATGACCACTCTCACAAAATTTATTCTTGCGACAAGTTCAAAGGCAAATCTCTTATTGAAAAGAAACATTTCATAAATTCTAAAAAACTCTGTTTCAATTGTCTGGGTAACGGTCATCAGGTTACCCAATGTAGTTCTAAAAGACTTTGCGTGGTGTGCTCCAAAAAACATCACAGTTTGCTTCATATCAATCAATACTCACAGTCTCGCAATTCACAAAATTCTTCTCATGCGGGACATCATGCTGAGGTTTCTTCTCGCACCTCTAGCCCAAATAATTCGCATTTCAACTCGCGACCAAGACTTCCTCTCTCCTCAAATTCCGGATCTCAAGCCCAACAAGAATCACAGTCCAGGCAGGAAGTCGAATATAGTGTTCCCAAAGGTTCTCAGGCATTCTCTGGTATTTCCACAAAATATAACCATGTTCTTCTGGCCACCGCTAATGTATACTTATGCAACTCTCAAGGGCACAGAATCAAGTTCAGAGCCATTCTCGACAACGGATCTCAAACTTCATTTATCAAGGGAGACTTAGTCAAGAAACTAGGCTATGTGCCTTACAACCACTCAACCATAGTTTCAGGAATAGGATTGAGCAATAATCGTTTTACAAAAATGATAGATCTCACTATCTTTTCAAATGTTCCTTCATATCAAAAGTTTCAGCTAAAATGTGCTATTCTTCAGAGTATAACATGCCAACTTCCACAATTCAAGTTGAATGTATCTCAGTGGAACATCCCTAGTGAATTGAGACTAGCGGATCCCGATTTCGCTACACCTTCAGATATCGACATGCTTATCGGTGCCGGTCTATATTATGAGTTACTTTCTCAAGGCAGTTTTTCTCTTGGTAAAAATCTACCTACTCTTATCAACACCCATTTGGGATGGGTTGTTGGTGGTTTATTTCCATCTCAGCAACAGAAACAAGCTCAGAAATCTCTCTTGAGTGTAGCTGGAAATGAACACAGCAGCATTTCTCTGCTGTCTCGAGAATCTGAGGAATCGGAACTTGAGCCGCAAGTCTCTAGATTCTGGAAGCTAGAAAAAGTTTCCAAGGCTATGCCTCTCTCTCCAGTTGATGAAGCTGCAGAAATATTGTTCATCAATACAACCAAGGTCTCAATGGATGGCAGGTTTCAACCATTAAAACCGTCAAAATCTCCAAAGGAAAAACTGAAACTTGTAGGTTCCTTCGCCATAGCTCGAAAAAGGTTTGGCAACCTAGAAAAAGGATTTTTAAAAGATCCCCAATACTATGCACAGTATAAACAGAACCGTCCAAAATGTTATCATTCTATTCCTGATCTCAAAATAGGATCCTTGGTTCTTTGAAGGATGAGGATACCCCACCACTAAAATGGCCTTTAGCTAGAGTATTGGAAGTTTTCCCAGGGAGGGATAAAAAAATAAGAGTAGTAAAGCTGAAAACGGCAGATGGAATCTTCACTAGAAGCATTTCTAAATTGTGTCCCCTTCCCATATCAGAAGAATCTGAAAATTAGACTCACTTCTCCTATTGGACAACACGTATCGTTTCCTATGAACTGTGATTCTCTTGCTCTTCTCGTTATTTGATTGCTTTCTTCTCTCCTTTTATTTTTCTTTTATATTTGTTTTTTATTGGCACGATTCTTGTTGAAGCTAGAAAACTTCAACAGGCGGGAGTATGTTGCGATATTCTCGCAACAAAGGACAGTTGTAGGAATTTGGGCTAGCGGCCGTTACTTCCCAGAATGCCTTCTGTCGGACGGAATTTTGGAAATCCCTAAACTTAGCTACCTGAACTTTGTTCACGTCCGACCTCTTTTTGATCAAGTAAATTCTCTCTACACCTCTCAAGGGGGTAAGTAAGTTCTACAAGTAAATTCTCTCTGCACCTCTCAAGGTGGTAAGTACTCCTACAAGTAAATTCATTCTCTCTCAAGACGCTCTCGTGCATAGTACTCAAGTAAGTTCTTTTATCAATTTACTTTTCACGAGTCCATAACGGCACTCAGAACTACAAGTTCCTCTTAAAATCTCTCAAAATAATCTGTTTTCGGGTCAGTTAGTTACCCTAGTTCATGTGTATGTGAATTACTCAGTTGAAATTCTCTACGTTAAAGAAAAAGGTTGTGAATTGTGAATCTGTGAAGCAATTACATATCGCCAAGGCACAATTCATCAGTGGAAGTTTGTGAAGCTTTATCCAAAGTGCTTGCACCTTATTCAGAGAAATCTACCCTCGACGATTGAAGCAGAGCTGTGGTGAACTCCAAACAACAAATAAGGTCAGATCTCTTTATCATTTCATATTACCAGAAGTGCCCTAGATTGAGCAGAGAACTTCAAATCCTTGATTATTATAGACACCTAAAAACTCTTTCTGTGAGTGTGAACTCAAGTGCCGAACATTGTGTAACTATTTTTATCTGTGAATACATAATTCTTTTATAACTACAAACTTGTTTTTATTCACCTTGCAAACATCTTATCTACCAGTGATAATTTTTGGATATACTGTTATAGTATAACCAGCGACTCAGGAAGTCCGCTGCCCTTCATTAAGCGGGTGATTATTATTACTTCTAATTTTGTACCCGCACAGTCTATATGATTGACCTGTTAGTCAGTTGCTCACCAAAAAAAGTTCTGCAGAAGAACAGGTGGCAGTGTTCCAGAAAAAATATCACCCTGAAGATCTTCTATCGAAATTGCCATGTCACGTCGTGAGAACTCTCAAATGTAATATCTATGTCCAATTTCAGTTGAATATCTTGTGAAGTGTAGATACTATGAGAAAAAAACTTGAAAAAAATTCAAAATTCAACACTCTGTATCTCTGAAACGAAACGTTTGCGACCCCATGTTTATGGGACCTTTTTTTCTTAAACTCACTTAAGGAATCTCTGTATAGTCCAGGGAGATCCACCGTCTCGCAAGATGTCACGAAAACATCCTAATTTAGCACTTGAAAGTAAATGTTAAGACCATCCTTTATATTGAATTTTAAAACATCTGCTATTCCACAATGATTCAAAACTAACTGATTTTTCAGCATTATTACAGACGCTATACTCGCCGGTATTCTACCTAACTCAGCGAAGCTTAAAGTTTCGTATACTACTAGTATACTTTGTTTCCTCTACCATAACGCTCTGAATAAGAAGGAATTTTATTTATAATTTCCACGTAAATCCAAGAATATATCAATATAGCTAGCCATTTTTATAAAGTTATAAGTGTTCAGTCCTTTTGTTATAGCATGAATTTGAAGCTGAAGCGATCGCTAAATATTTGAATTTCGCGCTGTGTTTTATAAGTCCAACACTGGTGACTTCGCACATGTTGTGGATGCGCTGTGCATACGCCGCTGTGAACGCGAATGGCAATAGAAGAGCTCTCGCTATCACGTCTGTTATTGAATTGTTTATAAAATCACGCTAATTTTGATTTGTTTTTGGATATATTACACGCTTGGTTTCACCCGCATATTTGGAGTTTCGCATCGCATTTTGATTGTGTTTTCAACACCGCATTTGAACAAAACTTGGATTAGAAATCCCGCAGCAAGGGGTCCCTGTGAAGAGCTGATACGTGGAGCAGAGTCCTGAAATCATCGTAGTTCACCGCTATATGGTAAGTCATCATTGTTGACCGCCAGCTTCAAACGCAAAAAAAATAAATACAGTCCACTTATCTCTCAAAATTACTGAGCTATCGGACATAACAATAAGTGTTTTTTACTTCTCGATTTACATTTCTTGTGATCAGTGCAATATGCATATTCTAGATCTCTCTCCACCATCAATTTTTCTGTTTAACTTCCAATATCTAAGATGACTCCCTCGCATAGGTATTTCTGGTGGTATCCATCGACATACCTACTTCTGTCATGAGCTTCTATCTATTTTTTGAAGATAATCATACAAGACCAATCCGTTAGTGTCAATGATTTCGATTAAAATGGAATCAAAGCTCATCATATGTTTCATGGTATAATTTCTGATTTGTTGTCTTCTACAAATACTACAGCATTTTTCTTGAAAATACATTTCTAGGACATCTTTATCTGTTCAATTCATTCTCCCTCTTATGCAATATGATTATTTATTCTAATCAATATAGATTAATTTGTATGAATATTTGTTTCTTTTCTTAGAAATGGAATCCATAGTAACGAGTTGAGTAAGTCCATCGTTTTTCTTCCTTGCCATTTTTTGTTTGGATACCTGAAATAGTTTTTTGGCTTGAAGCTACAATAACCTCAAAAAATCACAACTAATAATTGAGTAATTATCTGCTTCAAGATTTACTAGAGCTTTACTCCGTACTATCATATATACGGTCTATTTTTGATCAATTGTGAGATCCCATTCCTTCAATTTGCGGATCATTATTGGCATTCTCTTCATTATTATTGCAAATAACCTATACGTCAGCAAACAATAGTGTAGAGGCTGTCATTCACTATCCCCAATCATTTTTTCCAATTTTGTTTCCAGGATTTCAAAACTACCAGTGTATAGATCTCATCTGAGTGATGCTCTGATTCATTCACTTTTAATAAGCGTTTATCTAGAAAAGTGCCATTGCTACACTTACTGATGACAACCAAAATTTTATCTTTCTGAGATTTGAAATTGAATTTTCGTTTGAATTTTAATCAAGTTCATCACCATTCATTACAGCTGCTATCCTCGATTATTTGTAATATAGAAATATATATCCAATTCCACATGGATGGTTCATTACGAGTATTCTGCATTAGAAAGTCTAACAAACTATTTACAAACTTATTGAGCTTCTAAAAAATCACCACAAATCCATCTGGCACGACAAGGGCCTTTGAAAGTTAAACGAAAACGAAATAGAAAATTAATAATGAAATTCTGACAATAAGAAAAAAATGACTCGAAAGAAAATCGAATGCTGGAGCACTGACTTTTGCCTACCTGGTTTCACAGTACGGCTGAATCAACGTGTCGAAGCACTCAAACGAAAATAGTCACTTTTTCACTAGAGTTCGAATTTGTATGATTAATGAGAAATTTACTGCGAAGAAAAGTCCACCGCAACGGACGAGAGCGGCTTCAGTACCGTCTTTGTTCGACATAGGTCATATGCTCCAACATATGTTACGCGTTTATCGGAAAAATGAAATGAACATACGTGGGCCGCACGAAACGAGCAAGCAACTTGGAATAAAAATGAATGAATGCAACTAACAATAATGAGTTGCAGTAACACCATCTATTCTCCATTCAAGTATTCTAATTATATATTCAACATCCATCCATATTTTCAACTTTGGACTTGACCAAAAATAATATCCTCCTTGTTATCGAAATATTAAAATGTTTCAGCTGTTTTAAAACTATTTTTATAGAAACGTTGGTAGGAAGTACAGATTACTGATACTGGATATTGCCCAGATATTAATATTATAATAATATTCCTCACTATTTCAATTATGTGAAGCTAATTGACTATTCAGTTTTTCATAATAAATTGCGATACTCATAACAATGGGCATTAGTCGGACAGGAGAATAACAAACTTGACCTAATTTTTAAGTATACATAGTAAAATGTGTCGAATTTCTATGGCACCCCAGTTGACTGCATAAAAATCAACAGAGTAGATCTATCTAGCAGACGATGTAATTAGTAATGACATAAATGGGAAGTTCCATCGGAATTGGCTTTATTCTTGCTCTAAATATTCCGAAATGTCTCTTGCCTAGTGTTATAGCTGTCTAATGAGAACGAATGGGCCCAGCAAATTCTCTCACACAGCGATATTCATGTTCCGTTTGGGAATAAAACGGCCAGATATTCTCCTGCCCGAAAAGATACATTAGCTGTCGGGAAAAGACGACTTGACGAAAGTATGATAATGCGTCGACTCTGGGATAAAAATGCGGAAAATAAGGTGCTTATTCCGAGGCGTAGTGAATCTGGAATTTTGTGGGTTAACAATCTGATGTTCATCATCTCTGCGATATTTGATTTGTGACTTGATACATTGTATCTACGAATAGGTAAGAAGAGACTTCAGAGACGTTTTATAATAAGTTTGAACTAAGTGTTCAATGACAACCTATAGACAGTTTTCATTTGTTAAAGTATCATTTCATATCTTGAGCTAATAAAAAATTAATTCTTATTGTAACACCCCAGGATTCTATATTTAAGAAGGAATGCCCTTTACTCGACATCTAGTCCATCCTGATGTACTCAGAATAAACGTCACAGGAAAAGTATCGATCAAAGGATCACCGATGACTGTGGAGGAATTTCAGAGTGATTCTTTATTTGCCTCCCATGTTTCAGTTGCATATTCTCCTCTTCCACCACCTTTCCTCTCTTTACTATTGCGGTCACACATTTCTCCATTCCGAGTGCCATCCCCACGTCCTCACTAAAATTTCTCACAAGCTCCAGCTCGCCCTCCAGTTGTTTCCGCCTCCTTGCATAGAGCTTTAAGTCGTCTATGTAAAACAGATGGGTTAGTTTTGTTCGAGCGTCAAATAAAAGAAGTTGCAGAAATGGGCAACGTGACCGAATATAGGTTATCTTACCTAATCTTCTCCATCGAATATCTTCCCCTTTATAATCCGCATTAAGCGTTAACCTTTTCCATAAACCAAATAGAAACAGGTCTCTATTAGGGCTTAAACCATAAATCTTGTTCCAATCCGCAATCAATACGATAAAATCCAAGAGTTTAATGGTTTGATACTCGCCAGAAAAACGGAGAAAAGCAAAGTGACACGCTCCAGCTGATTTGCGTCAACCCGACATATACGACCACAGACGCAATCACAGAGCGGAGAGCATTCAGTAACGCTACCATCAACAGTAGTGCCACGGGTCGGAAAATGTACTATCTAGATAGCGGCGTTGCCAATAGTTGGTCGGAACTAACGGAACGGAAATTTTAAACCGTGACAACTCCCCTTCCTTCCACAGGAGGTGAGCATAGGTCACCGACGACTCACTATAAGAACCATATTGCGCACTCGCCAAACAAAACTCAACGCCAAGATGGCAAAACAATCAAAAGTGAAAGATATCTAGTCACTGAGGGCGACTAGATACCGGCTTAATCCAGCTGGGTATAACGGAAAAACTACAAGAAGAAGAAGAAAGCAATCGATTCAACCAAAAACAAAACAATAAGCCAAAATGGTCGAAATGTCAGATTTTGAAACAAAAGAAAACTTAACCGGAATCCGAATCGAAGACCACGGTTAGGAGTGCTGAACAAGGAGGACTTGCTTTATCGAAGGTCGCAACCTCCACGACCCCATCACATCCTAGAGAGGTGATGTCCGAATCAGGAAACTCAAAATCGGGATAATAATTTACTCAAATATAGGCAACGTCAAAGCCGGAAATTCCAATGGTCCTCGTGGGTAAAGTGCGCTGCGACAATACACGACCACTGGTGTCACTAACTCGTCAGGAGTTTCTCGAAAAAAACACAATAAAAGGAAAATCTCAATCAAGACACGCGCCTTCCAGGCAAACGCAAAGAAAAGTCACAATCGGGTATTTCACGTCATCAACTCGGAATCAAAAACGCCAAAAGTCGCCACATCGGCACAAAAATCCAATCGCCGACACGGCAAAAAAACCACAACACTTCTGCTCCAAGGCAGCCAACAGTGTAAGCCAACACGAAATCAAATCATCCCCACCATAATCGGGATCCCAAACTCACAAAGCGAAGGCAAGGCACAACAAAAAAAAACAAAACGAAACGGACACGTCAGATGTTAGACGGTCATAATCCCGAGCATATGACGGTCCCAAAAATATATCCCCACCGTCACCGGGGCTAAAACGTACAGAAAAGGCAAGGTACGAACGACATTTACTTACTGAAACGGACTCGTCAGATGTTAGACGGTCATATTCCCGAGCGTATGACGGTCCCAAAAATATCCCCACCGTCACCGGGGCTAAAACGTAGAAACAAAAGGCCATCTCAAGCCGGAACGCACTCATAAAGCACTAAGCCACCCGACAACTCAGAACCACCAAAACTAGGTACTCTCCTCCAAACAGGTATCAGGATATCGTCTGAGATCTTTAACATGCCAGACACCTCTATCACTTCCATCCCTCCATTGCAGTTGATAAGCATTATGGCCAACTCTCCGACGCACAGTGCAGGGTCCGACAAATCTGGGCGCCAACTTGGAGGCAAAGCCCTTAGAGGCATCAGATAAAAGTTTATTGCGGGTCAGGACAAGATCTCCTCTCGGAAAGTGACAGGACGGCGGCGCAAATTATAACGTTGACGATTACGCTCCTGAGCGCGAGCCAAGCGCTTCTGAATGTCGGCAAACAACAGCCGGTAGCCAACCTTTTTAGCGTCCACAACCTCCGAAGGACGTCTAGGGTCCAACTCTACCACAGTGTTATAGGCATCTCCAGATGGGCGATATTCTCTGCCAAAATTAGCGAAGTATGGGCTACAACCAATAACCTCATGACGACCAGTACGAACGGCGCAAGTAACAGCAGAAAGGTGTTTACTCCAAGTTTTATGGTTATCCTTGACATAACAGGAGAGCATGGTCTTAACTATACCATTGCTGCGCTCGGTAGGATCACAGTGCGGACTATAAACTGGAGTGAATATGATGTTGACTTTATATTTCTGACACAGCGACGTGAAAGAGGTACTGCGCATCTGGGTGCCATTATCGCAAATGAGCAAACGAGGAACTCCGTAAACAAGAAAAATATGCTGCTCCAGCAGATGACAAAGGAAACAGCAGTAGCATTGCGCAAAGGAAAGGTCAAAACATACTTGGAGAAATAATCAGTAACTACTAAGATGTACTTATATCCGTTGGACGATGGCAAGGGACCCACGAAATCCAAACTTATCATCTCCCAAGGTTCGGTAACAACCGGTCGGGTTCCCATAGTTCCAGCAGGAGCTTGAAGGTCAGGTTTATGCTCCAGACACACCGAGCAACGACTCACATATCGGGCTACATCGGCACGCATCTTAGGCCAAAAATAGCGTTGTCTCAAGCGCCAATAAGTCTTAAAGACACCAGGATGTCCGGCGGAAATATCATCATGATGTTGACGAAGTAGGCTCTTCCTGAACTCCCTAGGTACCACCAATTTCCAACAATCCCCGCATCTCCTAAACCAGGATAAGGGGCGGAAACGTATTTCCAAAGTAAGCCATGCTCCTCCCTCCAGGTAGGGTATTTGTCCGGAAATGTGTTCAAGTCTTCTCTCATCTTGAGATACCAAGGATCCCTAGACTTATGGAACAGCTGGCGATCATCAGAGTCCAGCACCTCGTCCACAGACACTGGGACGGACCTGGACAACATATCAGGCACGACATTCAGTTTACCCTTGCGATGGACAATTTCAAAGGTGAAGGGCATCAGGCGCAAACCCAACGAGCCAATCGACCCTGTGGGTCCTTTGGGTTATGCAGCCACAGCAAAGAGTGGTGATCGGTAATTACTTTTGAAGAAGGTACCCTCCAGGTAATGGCGTAGTTTTTCAACAGCCCAAATCACGGCAAGGCACTCACGCTCCGTGGTCGAATAGTTGCGCTCTTGTCGAGTTAACGAACGGGAAAGATAGCACAAGACTCTCTCACCATCATCAAATTGTTGGGTGAGAACGGCTCCGAGTCCGTAGGCGGAGGCATCAACTTGCACAATGAACTGGCGATCAAAGTCAGGGCAAGTGAGTACAGGGGCAGACGCTAGCTTCTCTTTTATTTCACTGAAAGCTAATTCACACTGGGGTGTCCAATTCCAGCGGACATTTTTTCTTAGTCAAATTCGAGAGGGTTCGCTCAAATCGGCCAAATTAGGAATGAACCGGCGATACCATGCGGCGGTTCCCAAAAAGGAACGGATGGCGGCAACATTAGTGGGAGTAGGAATACTCAAAATAGCCTCGACCTTTTCAGGATCCGGGCGAAGACCATGTCTGTCGACAACATACCCCAAATATTTCAGCTGAGGGCGACAAAAAAACATTTTTCACGCTTCACGACAAAACCAGCCGCTATAAGCCTATCCAACACCTTACCCAAAATTTCCAAGTGTGTGGCGAAATCTCCACTAACGATGACAATATCGTCCAAGTACACAAAGACGTACGGCTGAAGATCAGGACCAAGAACACCGTCCATAATACGTTGGAAAGTAGCGGGAGAATTAGTTAGTCCGTAAGGCAAGCGTCGAAACTGATATAAGCCGCGACCAGGGACGGTGAAAGCCGTATATTCCCTCGAGTTAGAAGCCACCTGAACGTGGTGATAGGCCGTTTTATATCCAAAGTGCTCAACACACGAGCATCGCGCAATTTGTCTAGTATTCCAGAGATATATGGAATAGGATAAGCGTCCCTCTTGGTGACGGCATTAAGGCGCCTATAGTCGACGCAAAAACGATAAGTACCGTCCTTCTTAGGGACGAGACAGACTGGTGAAGACCACGAGCTACCAGAAGGTTCAATTATTCCCTTTCTCAACATATCATCAATTTCCGCGTCTATGATCTTTTGTTTGTGTGGGAAACTGGATACCAACGTTGTTTGACAGGTCGGGTATCAGGAAGCAATTCAATCTGGTGCTCAGCAGTAGACGCACATCCAAGGTCATCGCCCATGCGAGCAAATTTTTCTTCAACATTCTATCCAGCTGCATCCTCTCAGCAGGTGAAAGGAATTCTTAACGCCATTCGAAGCCTCGAGTTCATCCAAAGCTTCTACAGGGGAAGCAAAGTGCCAGACATCATCTCTTATATTAGGCACTATATCCATTTTTCTCCAAAAATCTATCCCAAGTATCAAGGAATGCCGCAAAGATGGAACCACCATTAGGTTCAACCAAATCAGCTTGTTCTTCAACTTAACAGGAGCCGAAATATAACCAGGACTCTCGCATATATCCCCATTAGCCACAGTACACGATTTAAGCGATGGAGTCAGTTTCAATCCAATCTCCAAAAGTCTCTCATATCCCTTACTACCCACAAGCGAAAACACTCGCACCGGAATCTAACAAACCCACAAATTTAAGCCCCAAAATATGTACAGTAAGGTAAGGTCGCTTGTCTCCATCAGCATGGGACAAAATGTAATCAAGAACAGCTGCTCTTCCTATGACCGCACTATGATCAGACGAGGACGACCCGCGGTCATCTAGTTTCCTCGTCAGGAGTTTTCCGAAGGCGGAGGAGAAGCAAAGCGTACAGATCGAGAATTTACCTGAGGGAGAGCAATCAGGGCATGTCCGAACAGTAAAAACCGGTTTTCCGCAGCGATTACAAAGTAATTGTCTTGGTGACGGACAATTGACACGTCTATGACCAGACTTCTGACAGTTCCAACACACGACAGCGGTCGACGTCGTCGGCAGGTTCACGAGGGACTCACCTCAGAAGAGAACTAGACCGAGAGCTAGAAGAAGCACAAGGAAGCGACACACACGCTAGTTCGGAGTCAACATAACTCTGACGTTTCCTAGATGGAGGCACATAGCTATCAGCACGATACTTTTTAACCTCGAGGCGCAGGCACACATCCTCCAGTTCCTGTAGGCTATCAACAACAGGCAACTGCGTCGCATAAAAAGGCGCCAAATTTCTGGTTATTATTCTAACTTTATCTGTTCATCAACTTCCCCATATCTCCTAAACATAGAGTTCATGCATGTCAAATAATCCACAATTGATTCTGAGGATCTTGCGTTCGGTTCAAGATATCGGTGAACAAACGAGAACGATAATCTGGAGGTTCGTAATGCCTAAGAAGCAGGGAGGACAAGCTCTTCCAGTCCTTAAATTTATCACGATTAGATCGATACCACATTAACGCTCTACCGGAAAAAGATCAACAGCTGAATCGAAAATTTGACTCTCTGTCACTCCACGAGCCCTTCCCAACTCTACAACACGTTCCAAGAAACTATGCACCGTAATATCCTTCGGATCACCCGTGAAAGTTAAATTCCACTTCTGTAAATTCAAAGAACGAGGGAGGTTCCCAAAATTCGCATGAGTGCTAGTACGAGCAAATGGTGGATGCGCGGAAGCAACCTGAGGCTTCATCATCAGAACAGTCACCCTCAGAGGAGGAGCAACAAAAACAGAGGCAGGATCATAAGCCGGAGGCTGAGCGCAAACATCAACTAAAGTACTCTTACATTTTTAAAGCATATCAGCAACATTCAATGGCAAAGATTCTTTCGAACTACCAGACTCTAAACGTTCCAACCGAGAAACGACATGACACAACCTAGTAAATATCGCCTCAAGGCATGGGTCAGGTCCCTAAACAACGTTAACAATTCATCATACTTGCTCATACAAATATTAAATTCTGATACAGTATCCAACTCAACTATAGGATACTCAAAAAGACCTATTACCCTTCTCTACCTTCAACAAAGGACGCAAACAGGCACGCAAATCCCGAACTGTCTGTGTATCCGAACATTTAAAACCTCTTACACACGCAATTCATATTGTAATTCATCTTTCTTAAGCCTATTAAGATTATTTTTCAGAACCATACTTGCCAAATACCTTTACAATAAAATCAAAATATGATCAAAATCTGAAAATCAAAGTAAACCGCACAAAAAAATTCAAATGAACCTTAAAAATAACAATCTATTTTCATCCAGTCACCACCTCAGTTGAACTTGTATAAATAAAAACAATCTCAAAACAAGTTCCCTCAGAAACCACTTTCGGGCCCCACGTTAGGCGCCACTTTATGTCACGAGCCCGCCCGGCTCCAGAGAGTGTACCAAATACCTCCCGGACTAGCTCTCAGAGCTGAGACTATTTACTAGGCGCCACTCTCTTTTTATGATGTTAAATAAAAGGGAGGTATCACCACAGATCTCAGGGGGAAAACAAAAGAGAGAAAACGTACACGAAAACCCACTCTCTAGAAGCCAGAACAAGCTCGATCACACAAAATGAGAGAGTAGTGACTGGTAGGAAGAAAAAAGAATCAATTGTTTAACAATTTAATCTCACCAAAAATGTGGTGATAACACTACAACTAATCAATGTCCTACCACAAAATATCTCTATCGAACTTACTAGTCAAATATCTTAATATGCGTTTAACCGAATTATATTACTAAACTTATCACCCAGAGGTGAACCTCAAAGTTAGATTAATACTGGCCAGCATGAATAAAACACCTATGTAACGGTCTATATCTAGGTGACTGAACAACAGGTCAACTGTTTATCCTTTATATCAATGTCTCGACCTAAGTCGTTTATATTCTCAGATAACTTAAATGCTACGGACTAACCTTACATAACAGTCTAAGATGTACAGTGACTGTGAACAAAAGGATATTATGGGTTCTCAACCAACATTCACTCTTCAACCCTCGTAGAAAGGAAATTGGGTCAATACGTACTTCAGGCTCTTCGTAATACAATAATTCACATTACTTCCACAAGGCAAATGGCAACCTGGGGTGTCTATTGTTCGATCTTCCAAGTAAATGGTGTAACCGTATGCTGATCTGTTCAGTATTCTGCTTAGAATATTGAGCGCCAAGCAGAAGCAGGGAGGACTCAGGCCGTCTCCCTGGAAGATGCCTCCTCTTATTCTTATCTCTGGTGTTTCATACTAATGGTTGCCTTCGTTCACTGTAAGGGTTGTTCGCCATGTTGCCATTAGTCTTTTAAGCATCTTTAATACCCTCTTTTCTATTTTATAGATCTCTAGCAGTTCGATCAGCCAAGAGTGCGGAACAGAGTCATAAGCCTTTTGATAATCTATCCAAGCTACACTGATGTTTTTATTTCTCTTTTTAGCCTGTATGGCGACGGCTCTGTCGATAACCAATAGTTCTTTGCTGCCACGGCTTTTGGTCTTACATCCATTCTGTTCCCAGCACATTAAGTTGTTTTTCTTAAGATGTGCGTTGATCTTCTGAGCTATTGTGGAAGTAAGTATCTTGTAAGCGGACGGTAGGCAGGTGATAGGCCTATTGTTTTAAGGTTGTAACAGATCTTCCCTTCTTTGGAATCATGATGGTTTTTCCTCTAGTGAAATATGCGGGGGTGTTCTCCGGGTTTACTAGTGATTCTTCCACGAGGCGTGTCATTACCTTGTGAGTAGATGTCAATGCCTTCCACCAGTAATTGTGTATTCCGTCTATACCTGGGGACATCCAGTTCTTCATGTTTCTTGTTGTCATTTTAATATCTTCTTCACTCACAATCACCCTGGGCATTTCCTGTAAATCTCGCTGCGCCTCCCTTTCTGCCTCAATCCATGGGGCATCACTGTTGTGCTCCTTGTCTACTGACCACAAGGACGACCAGTGCTCTTCCATGTTGTTCAGGTTTGGGGGTTTTTGGTATTTGTTGTGGTCTTTTTGGTCAATTTTTCTGCAGAACATTTTCTGGTTGCTTGTGAACTGATTGTTCTGCTGGTATCTTTGAGTCTTCTTATGGTATCTCCTTAGGCGATTTCCCAACGCTGCTATTTTTTGCTTCAGCTTTTCATAGTGTTTCCGTAGCTTCCTTTTGTAGTGTTCGTCCTGCTGAAACTTTATCCTTTTTTGTACTGCCGTAGCTTCTTCTGTACTTTTCTACACACTCTTCCGTTGTTCAGGTACAGGTGGAGAATTCCTACCTCCTTTTTGAGTGTAGTTATTCGTATTTCTAAACGTTGCGCCCAAGGGGGTTTTCGTAGTTGTTTCTCGTTTCTCACCTCGTGAGTTTTTGTCTGTAGAATATGGTTCGCTCTGATGGCTGCACAATACACTTTGTGACATAGATCTTCAAATTCTGCTGTTCTGTGGATACTTTGTCGCAAGGCCGCGTCGATCGCATTAACAGTTGTTTTGGCTTCCATGTTTAATTGAATTCTCTATATCTCTGGTCTCCCCTCCAGAGGTATACCAATCCATTTGGTGTTCAACTCTTCATATACCTCCAGTATCTCAGGTGAGGGATCGTAATGTTCTTGCTCAGTTCTTGTTCTCCTGTGTTCGATTCTCGACATGGTGCGGAGTTGGAAGGCCAGTTCAAAGTATTTGCTACCTTTCTCAGAGTACGCTTTTGCCAAGTAGTCATCCGCTGGCACAGTGAAGTCTAGCAGCAACTATGTTTCCTGTTTTCTGTCGAAAATGGCGACATCCGGTCTGTTATGTGCCACTCCTCTGTCGGTAACGAGCATGGCGTCCAAATACATAAAGCGCTGATTCCCAAAGTGGGTTTTTGGTAAGTAGACATGTTTTTCGACCTCATCTTGAAGTTATCCTAGTTTCAGGGCGAGCTGCTTGTGGTATATCTTCCCCATAGAATGATGCCTGTCAAGATATTCCTTGGGGGCGAGAATAGGGCACGAGGAAGAATCGTGCTGAATAGACTCCGCATCCCGGGCACACTTCCTACAACTATCTGATGGGACATCTTACTTGACGATGTGTTTCATTTATATTCTGGCTGGCATCACCTGGTCCTGTATCGCCAGAAGTCGTCATTTTGGGTCTGGATAAAGGTAGCCTGCACGCAGGTAAGTAAGCGTTTCGGATCTTTCTACATCTTCGCTTTGCAGGTGTGTTGGATATATGCCGTGCAAGGTCTTGCTGCTCCACTCCTGGATGTGTTCTTCTACTGAGAGCTTGGGAAGCTGGTATCCTGGTTCAGCAGGCCTAAGAGCAGACATCTCATCATCAGTTTCACATATCACATATCAGAGAGGTGAGTTTTTCTTAAGAAAATGTTGTCTAAGATTTCTGACATTTTTTGCGTGAGTTTTCTAGAAGCTCGTAAGTCCCCTCCCTCCTTGGTGTCGTGGGAGGTAAGACCTAGTAGAGGAGTGGGGTGGTGAACTCCATATTCAGTTAGTATTGACCTGACATCCCGACTCAGTTTTCGGAGCTCAAATGTTGACTAATTGAGAACACCGAATGAATAGGTCACGCTTGGGATAACCCAGATATTGATGACAATTAATAGGGACTTGACCTTGAGGAGCTAAGCAACTCTAGACAGGAGCTCTGAAGAATTGTTTCATTTCGAGAGTATTCATTTCTGAGGCTTGCTTGATTCCCAAATATTTGTAAGGAATTCTTGCGTAGACTCGGTATTGTGACATTGGTGGTAAGTGTTACTTCCTCTACAATGTCATTGATCTTTCCTCTCCTAACGTCTAGAATGGCACACTTATCGCCCATATCTCCATCCTCACTGATTCAATAATGCTGCGACCTCTTCCATCATTCCTCTGAATCGTTCTGAATTGGAAAAATAGCAAAATAAAGTTTCAGATCATCCATGAACATGCGATGTGGGATAGCAATGAGTCTGCACTCATTGACAACGTATTCAAACGTTGTTTTCTTCAGAATAATGTTCAGGGAATTGAACTCCTGATAGAACTAGATTGGACTCAGCATGTCATCCCGAAAAAGGCTTCTCTAGATCTTCTTTATTCGCGATTCTGTCACAGTTCCTCTGACGTTGACATTCTAGGAGTTCCTCCTGATCTTCATTATGTTCCTCAAGAGTTAGATAACGAGTTCAGCTTCTCCATGCATTTACAGCACCTTCAGTAGTCATGTATGTGGGATGGAATCAAAGGCTGCTTGGTGGTAATATGGTCTATAAGCAGAAGCTTTTTGCACACTTTGTTACCCCTCGGCATCCGCCCTGCTCTTCGGTCAAGAAGTTGAATCTCTGATGTGTTTACTGAGGTATCTCGTTATAATCCCAGTGATGATTTTGTATAGTGAGGAGAGGCAAGTGATCAGCCGGTAGTTTATGGGGTCCTTTCTGTTGCCGCCTTTTGGGATGAGGAGGGTGACTCCCAGTGAAAGGAAACCAGGTACTAATGCAGGGTTATTGAGAACATAATATTTATAAGAAGTGTCAGTATATCGTGAACACTATTGAAGTGCTCCTACCTGTAGTAGTGGTGTTTATCTGGATCTGGTGCGGCCCAGTTGATAGATGTCTTGAGTATTTAGACAATGTCTGACTTCTGCACCTGTACTTCCTCCATTAGCTCACATGGGATCTTGTGCTGTACCTCCTCTATCCAATTTGCACCCTCGTCATGAGTACTCTCCTTCGACGATACCCCCGCCAAGAAGTCACTGCCTCAGGTTCGAGTATAACCTATTCTTCCTCATCTGCTTTCTCCAGTGACCGAAAGAACTGCTTCTGATTTTTATAAAAGAGGATGTTGTTTTTGAAGCGTTCGGTCCTCTCGTTATACCTTCTAATGCGATTCCCTAACACCTTAATTTTTTTTTCAGGTGATCAGAATAAACAAATAACTTTTCCTTAAAAGTGAGGTCCTTGCGCTTGATATGATATTCAGAAGCAATCTTTCTAACAACTCTAACGACTTTGCTGTTGGTGTTGTCGAGTTCAAATAGGTATGGACTATTCCAATTTTTTACTCCAAAGATTTGATCTTTAATTTTAGGAGCGGTTTCCAAGAGGTGGGAGTGGTGTAGGTGCACTTTAGTGATGTTCAATCTGGTGTCCGAGTGCCTCAACCACAGTTACGGGGCCTGCGTACACCGTATCCACCTGCTCTTCAAGAGTCTCCACGTTTACTAGATGAATGTATTAAACTTTGTTATTAGGTCTTGTATTATTTTGGAGTATCCCAATCGCGGGATTTTTGGCATCTTCTCCGCAGCAACTGCAGAGTACTTCACCAGCTTGGCAATGAAGGATTTCTCGGGCGTATGTTCCTTAGGTTGTCCAAGAAAAATCCTACTTCTTCTAATTTCTACCGATGATCATCTGGATTCCTCTGGTGAATCGGCAATCTCTTGCACCGCGGTGATAGGAAAGTAGCTAAATTTACTTTCCAGCTCAGGACGAGAGAATTTTTGCTTGTTAATTATCCGCCGTACCCTGTCAGAGAGTAATTGAGCATTAGTAGGTCGGTCGGGTCAAATTTTGTATCATGTCTATATACAGAAAACGCATCATCATACAGTTATCCTCGCTAGTCCAGCGCGTTCACCTATCCCGTTATGGCCTTCTAGCAGTGGAGTGAACAGTACGAACACCCAAGCTGTTAGAGCTTTCTTTTCTCGGAGAGGCGGGACATGGCCTTACGGTGCCATCTCGGAAGGATGTGCTGCTCATTCCACTCGTTCCTCCTACAGACCAATCTTCTGGCCGCCTTCGAAGAAAGCTGATCTGAAGCCCCTTATACCGCCCTACTTCTCCTTATAGGAGCTAGTAAATAATCCCTTCAAGGGTGGTAACCTTGGTTGGGTGCGGTCACTCGGATACGCAGGGTCATCACTCCCCGATGGCACTTCGTACCACCCTGCGTATATAAACGTATTTGAACTTATTTATTGGGTTTAAAAACATGCAATAATTCAATGATTACAGACATTTCAGCGCATCCGTCTTCTTCGTTGTAAATAATTACATTATAATGGACTCAAAACATTAATTGTCGCCATTGTTGTTCAGGTGCTGTCGAGTTGGTACTGTACCGAAAACACCTGATGATGAGTGGTTGGTTCTTCATCATATCCACATTCACAACTTGCGCTTGGAACTGAGTTAGTTCCATCTGAATAGCATGCTCTTGGTATGACCACGACCTGTTTTCAAATGATAGAGAACTGTCCAAATTTTTTTTGAAAGATCAAAACCGGAATTTCATCAGGAGGATCAGAAATGAAATCTTTATTGAACATTTCATAAGAGTTCCACTAAGTCTTTTATAATTTTTTATCGCTAATGATTATATTGTAGAACGTATTATATCAGAATGGTTTATGTGACTTTAATCTGGGAATTATATTTTGTGTATTGTGAAAGTAATTGGGAATAAATAAGGAAAAGAATAATATTTGCTCCAATAATTCAGAGCTTATATTACTAGGTTTACTAGTCTGGGACAAGGTGTCGGGTGGCGGATGACCTACTAGAAAGTTTCTTTGGTTGTCAATAATGGAAGAACAAGAATAGATTTCCCTTCAGTATCCATCCGATCGTTTCGGTTATTGGAAATCTTCTCAATATTATTTAAACAACACCAAATTAAGTGAAGATGGTAAGGATGGAAAATTGGATTTTTATGTTATATTTAGGTTTTTATGCCTTGGGTATTTTGAAATTCATCTCTGTACAGTCCCAGGAAAGATATAGAAGTTTCTTTGAATAATGAAAACACACAAGATCATCGATCAATTTTTCGTTCTTCATGAACTAATATATAGTTTATAGTATGACAGGTTGACTGAATTTGACAAAAGTCATGAAAATTTCATCTATGTTTGAATAATAAATAATAATAGTAATTTATTGATTCCAAGAATTTACAAAGTAAGATATTACAAAATGTAAAATTGGAACAAGTCAAAATAATTTACAATACCAAAGGCTGTTAGAACACATGCAATTGGGTTTTGCAATATTCTCTAAATTCGTTTAGATTGTAGGGTTCGCAATGAAGAATGAAATTGTTCAGTGTCTTCTTGAATATACTCTGACTATGGATGCTTCTTAACTTAAGGGGTAGAAGATTAAACATATTTATTGCCATACATTCTATAGATTCCTCCCTAGATACAGTTGTGTGAGGTGGAACATGAAATGCAAATGTTTTTCTCGTATTGTTAGTATTTCTATGGTCATCAAAATAATGATTATGTTTGATGAAGATTTCTCCTAGATACAGTTGTGTGAGGTGGAACATGAAATGCACATATTTTGCTCGTATTGTTAGTATTTCTACATTAAAAGTTTGTATATATATTATCCATAGGCAGTAAAAATATTATTTGCTCTAAATACCCCCCTACAAGATTCTCTCTAACCCAAATGTAACATGATTCTTAAAGCTTTTTTTTGGACAATGAAAATATCACTCATAAATGAAGAACTCCCCCAGAATACTATTCCGTAAGAGAGTATAGAATGAAAATTGACATACTACACTAACTTCAGATAATGAAAATCCAACTTAGATCTAAGCATGAACAAGGAATAGCATGCAATATTAAGTCTCCCTCTAAGCTCTTCTGTGTGAGGGCCCCACTTGAGATGTTTGTCGAGTATTACTCCAAGGAACCTTATACTGTCCTCCACCTTAATGTAATCATCAGACACAACAATTGTTCGGGAATAAATCAAATTGGATCTGTCGCTATGAAAAAACATGCACTGAGTTTTATTCACATTAAAGACAGGTCATGATCAGATAACCAATTCCCTACAACGGTCAGTATATTTTCTGCCTCAGTAATAGATAATAAAATATCAGATGACCTAACCAAACAGTTGATGTCATCAGCAAACTCTCGTAAGGATACCATTGATGTTCGGAATAGTGGGATGTTGTAACTGCAAGAATCTTTGGAGTTACGTGTGATGCTGTGTCGAATATTATGTGTAAATTAGAAATAGAAAGGGACCAAGAATGCTTCCCTGGGGCACACCCAGCAAGATCTCCCTCTCACCAGAGATGAAATTTTGTCCGTCCACCTCCACTATCACTTTCTGATAACGGGATGATAAATATGTTCCAATGAGATTCAGCTGTTCATTTCTGATTCCACAATCCTTGAGTATTTCCAACAACCTCTGATGGTCCACACATTCGAAAGCCTTGGAGAGGTCTAAAAACAATCCTAATGAAATCTGATTCAATTCAAGTGCCTTGACGATCTCGTCAACAAGTTCGAACAGGACAGTCTCTGTGTTCTTATTTTTCAGAAATCCATGTTGACAGGGTGAAAGGATTTTAAATTTGATGAAGAAGTTTGTTAACCTATTGCACAAAATCTTCTCAAAGATCTTAGGAAGGGAGGTCAAAATGCTTATAGGTCTATAGTTTCCTAGCTCCTCACTGCTGCCCTTTTTATGAATTGGTTTCACTACAGCTGTCTTGAGCTGATCAGGAAAAATGCCCTGTTTGAATGACTCATTGATGATATAGGTGAGGAACTCAATTATCACATCAATAGAAAGCTTGATTACTTTTATTGGAATTTCATCATATCCATAGGATGCTTTATTTTTAAGGGATTTAACAACTGACAGGACCTCGTTTTGAGAGACGTCGTACATAATGAGAGAATTTTTGAGTCTCTTACGAGCGCCGTAGGTATTGGTCTTTGCTAGCCCAGTAGTTAATTGAATGGGGATATCAGAGAAATAGTCATTGAAATTATTTGGGAGGAGAGAAGGATCGACATTACTTGGTAAAGTTTTTTGAGACTATCTCCCATAGTAAGTGACTTAATGACATTCCAAGATGCTTTACAGAGAGCGTCATTATATTTTTTTTCGATTAATTTATACCGATTCTCATACCTAGTATCAGAGAATTTGGCAATGTATAGCCTGTCCAATAAGTCCTTCAATAGCTGGACATCAGCTGTCAGTCGGAAGTTCTGTCTTTTTGCATGGGATTGAATTTTCATCTTGGGGAAGTTGAGGTCAAAAGTCTCAGCGTAACGAGAGTGAAAAGCATTCCAGAGGAGATTTGGATCAGGTTGGTTGTGATAAATGTCATCCCATGTAATCGTTGATAATAGTTCAAGAAATTTACTTGTGGATTTCTAATTAATGATTCTTTTTGTGAAAGATCTAGGCTTACATTCGCAACTGAAAGACAGGTCTGTTGAAAACTTCAGGGCAAAATGATCACAAATATGGTATTCTATTACATCTGTCTGACCTAAAAGTGGAGTTATAATGTTGTCTAGACATGCACCTGAGCAAGGACGAGTAACCTTTTTATTGGACACTGTCAAGTTGAATGTGCTCAGTACTGATAAGAAATTTCTTATATCGGGAGAATCTGCTGAGATGTTCAGATTAAAGTCACCCACCAAAATAAAATACGCCTTTTCCATTGAACAGTGTTGAAAAATAATTGTTAATCTTTCAAGAAATAAGTCCACGTCTGCTAATGGCCAAGTGTTAGGCCTATAAATACATATGATAACTAATTTATGATTGTCACTCTACAGTTGAACAGAACAACATTCAATTACATTGAGAATACTAAACTTATTCAAATCTGACCTCTCAGTTTTCTCAGTTTTCCTTGCCATAGATCGCAGAACCACCTTGCTTTCCCTTCGCTCGACAACAGCTTGTAAGGAGTTTATATCCTTGTAGATGGTAGACTGGAAGTTCCTCTTCACATTTCCAATGTTCAGTGATTGCTAAAATATCTGGATTTTCTTCATTAACCATGGTCTGTGAAGTGTTCGTAGCTGTTCCCATTGACTGAACATTTTGATGGATCAAGCAGAAGAGTTTCGATTGTTTAATCACGCCGTATTCAGGGGGCTCGTGTTCAACTGAAGAAAATTTTTATTGAACTAAAATTCCCTCTGGCCAGAACGATTCGTTAAAAACCTGATTATATGCTTCCCTATTTGGAAGACCAATGCTGAAAGCTGAATTCTGACCTATCGTGTTGAGTTTCTTGACTAGGATGTGCTGACTGCCATCAACTTCCCTCACAAAGGTGGTTATATCTTGTTCAGAGACTTCTTTGCTGGCTATTCGACCAACATATATCCATCGCCTACGCATAGCTCCTTGGATTGGACTCTCTTGATTTGGTATTCTGGTGCCAAGACAGAATTTTTGAAGCGTTCGCGAATGTTTATTTCCTTTCTTTCTCTTGACAGTTGACCATTCTTCTTCTCTACTTGCACTAACATACGACAATAATGTCACTGTCAAGTAACGACGTATCCGATGAGCTCCTGCTCGATGGTGAGAAATTCAATGAAAATATAGAGATTATTTGCAACTACTGTGGTAGAAAAGTGAAAGATACAGTGAAGTGAGCTAAATGTGCAAAAATTTTTCATCCCTCGTGTCTTACGATGGCTGCAAACAGTAAATCAACACCATGTTTCCATGAAGCCAGTAAAGAAAACGAGAATCATGAGATGATAGCCGAAGTTCCCGACTACAAAGCCGAAAATAAAATCCCAAAATGCAAGTAGAGTATTTGAATATATATATTACAGAAGTCCGTAGCAAAAATTTGATTTTGATGGACAATAATGCACTTCTTATTGAAAAAATCCAACGTCTTCAATCCAACGTTAAAAAAAACATTGTTGATGTTGATAACAGAAATTCAAAACGTCCTGATGATTTGCGTAAACAAGTTCGCCACCCAACAAAGAAATCTTCTGATGCAGGCGAGTACAGCGGTGTCATCTCTGATAGAGATAATACAAATATTATCAAGAACACAGTACCTTGGTCGGCAATGTCGGTATCCCAACAGCCGGTTGCAAATGTCAGCAGTGTCACAATAAATGAAGCTGTTAACCTGGAACTGAAACAAAAACAAAGAGAGGAAAATAAAAATGAACGTGATGAGTATATCCTTGAAGAATAGACGTCGACTTCTGAGGAGAATAGTTCGAAAGAAGTTAAAAACCGTAGGCGTACATTAAAAAATAAACCGAAAAACCAGATTGTTTGTAGTGGAATGAAAACAAAAGATAAATGAAAATTGTGGGTGCCTCTAGAAAGAAATGGCTCTATGTTGGTGGAATAGTCGGCAATGACGTAGCAGAAAAGGATATTGAAGACTATCTTGGCGACCAAGAGATTCAGCAAGTATCAGTCAAGAAACTGAGGACTCTGGGTGGTAACTCTGCATTTAGCATAGGCTTGAGTGAGGAGAAATACTCTAAGGTCTTCAATGCATCATTTTGGCCAGAAGGCATAGTACTGAGACCCTTCAATTTCTCCCCAAATTTTTTCAGGGACCAACGAGGAAACAGAAAACTTTAAATTTCTGCCTTATTTTGCAAAATCTCCAGTCTCTGGGGAATGCTCTAAATGGGCTGCAGTTGATGGCTGATCAGGAGAGTGCTGATGTGGTTGCTGTAACAGAACACTGGAAATGTGAAGAGGAACTAGCTGCATATCATTTGGATGGTTATAATTTGATATCAAGTTATTGTAGACAAAGAGGCAAACATGGTGGTGTTGCCATATATAATAAGGACAAGAATGCTTGTAACAGTAGGTCAGATTTTAAATCAGTAAGCATCTGTAACGTCATTGAGTGTACTGCTGTACAGCTCAGCATCGGCAACCGTAAACTTCTCATTATTTGTATTTACAGGCTCAACACACAACCACTAGCAGATGTTGAGGTATTTCTTGTAAAATTAAAAACTATTTTAGGACGCTGCTATGAGGAGAAAGCAAGCTACTTATTAGTGGGAGATTTTAACATCGATATTTTGTCAAGGTCCCCTGAGAGTAGGGAATTCTTAGCCTTATTGGAAAGTTTCCAGGTAAAAATAACAAATTTCAAACACACACGTCCTTCTTCGGGTTCCTGTGTAGACAATGTTATCACGTCTCTCGGAGGCTCAACTGAGGTCATAGAATATCACATATCAGATCATTCTGCCCTAAAATTTGTCAGTGCATTTCAATTCGATATCCCCCCAAGGAAATTAATCAAAAAACGGATCATCAATGATGACACTGTGAGTATGTTTTTGAATGAACTCTCAAAAACTGACTGGAATGATATCTACATCTCTTCAGCTAACCCCAGTGATCTATGGGGTGTCTTTCATGGCCGTTATTCTGAAGTTTTCAATAGATGTTTTCCAATAGTTAGAGTAGTAACGTGTACATCGGGGAGAAATTTCAGGTTAACCCCAGAATTAAGGGAACTCAAGGACATTCTTGATAAGTTCCTTATCGTGTCATCGGTTGATCGTACATTTGAGGTGACCTACAGATCAATCAAGAAAAAATATGATTCTCTCCTTACTGTGTCAAAAAAGAACTATTTCAGTGACTTGGTACTGAAATCTGAAAATAAATCACGAGCGTCATGGCAGATAATAAAAAATCTCACAAAAAATAATAGTAAGAAATTTTCATTAAAATCCAGTGATCCGTCAAGACTAGCGAACGATTTCAATAGCTTTTTCACTGAAGTTGCCACCTCATTAACGCAGAATATATCTAAATCACCTGACCCTTCTCTACCCTCTAGATTGGACAGATCATTCTTTATGTTCGAGATTGACCAAGAGGAGGTTATCTCGGTGGTACGTTCCCTAAAAAGTAAATCATCTGTTGGTCATGATGACATCTCCATTAAGGTAATTAAATTATCTATTGAAATAATAGTTAAACCCCTAACGTTTATAATGAATCGCTCTTTTATGGAAGGCATCTTCCCAGAGAACTTGAAGATAGCCATAATTAAACCCATACATAAGAAGGGTCATTCCATACTTGTGAGTTGGTGAATGCACATGTGCTTCATTGATGTTAGTCCCTTATCTCCGGTGAGCGTAGATAAAAATTATTTTTGTTTTCACTTCTCATATCTTAATACGGAAAGAATATTTTCTTTTCCGGTATTCAGTTATATTCATTGAAAATTCCGGGGAAAAGTTGCGATTCACTAGAGTCGTAATTGACTTTGGAAAACTCATTCCTCTTGAGGAAGAAAATATGTTTTTCACTTTTCATATTCCTACCTAATACAATATGTTGAACACAATGACGACCACTAAAGCTATCATACACGATCATTCTTCTACTCGAACGGAACTTCCAAGAGACAAACAGAGTACATCATATGCAAATGCGATCATGTCAAAACCGACACCATCTTTTCCGAAAAAAGAACAAGCCATTGTATTAAATGCAATCGGAGACTTACGAAATACTGACTACGCGAGATCCATAGGAAATATTATAGGAGCCAAATCCATAAAATTTATCTCCCGGCTTTCAAATCAGAGAATCTGTATTTTTATAGATGATATCAAGACAGTGGATAAACTTATTGCAAATCGCTCTACAGTTAACATAAATGGCACAGAAACCAAAATTCGAAGATTCATTACTCCTGCAAAGCGAATAGTCATATCGAACGCGTGCCCATCGATCCCTCACTCCATCATAGAGGCAAAACTCAAAGGTCTTGGACTAACACTAGTTTCTAGCCTAAGTTTCTTGAAAGCTGGCATCGAAGGAGATGAATTTTCCCACATTCTCAGCTTCAAAAGGCAAGTGTACATCAGTCCTTCAGAAACTGAAGGAGAAAGTTTTCCATCCTCCTTCCTGCTCACCCATGAGCAAACAACCTACAGAATATTTTTATCTTCTGATTCGCCAATTTGCTTCAATTGTAAAGAACAAGGCCGTATAGCCGCAGCCTGCTCGAGAACAAACTTTTCAAGCAACCTCAATGAAACATCGCCCATCAACGAAATCCAAAATAACCCAAATAGAAAAGAGCAAGAAAACATGATACACGAAAGCACACCAACAGGAGAAATGGAAAATCCTAAGAAACGCCGGGCCTCCTCCAGCACCCTAACCTCACCAAATCCAGCAGAAATTTTAGAACCGCTAACAACACCGTCCACTACTGCAAGCAAAACCGAATTGGAACAACTTGAACCACCACAAGAATTTGCAACTCCTGAAAGCAACACATTGAAGACTAACAAAAACAAAAAATGCAAATTAATAAAGCAGAAGAACTCAAGTGTAAACTTGGAAGGAATTGAGGGATTATTTGCGAAGGATCCAGACCAGTACCCTTGCAAATTCAAAGAATTTAAAAAATTCCTGGAAGACTCGATGGAAAATAATGACCCGCTATCCAACTCAAAAAATATTACCGAAGACACTCACTCAATCATTCATATTATGGAAGATATCCACCCAAACCTGCCCAATAAGACCGCTTAAATGAAATTCTCGTAATTGCTGAGAAGACTCAAAAATCAACTTAACCAAGAAGAACTGGAAATTTCTAGTAACATAAGCATAAGTTCACAGGACATTGTAGATTCAGACTGAAAGACAAAAAAAAAATAAATAAAAAAAAATTACTAAGAACCCACAAAATACCTTTGCAACCATAATCCAATGGAACTGCCGAGGATTTTACTTTCATCTCGAACGAATACAACAACTTCTTAGGGAGCACGAACCAGACCTTCTATGCCTGCAAGAAACCAATCTGAAACATGATCAAACACCTAAACTTAAAATGTTCGACGCCTTCAAACTCAACCGATCGAACCAAAAAAGAGCAAGTGGTGGAGTGGCCATTTTCATCAGGAATTCATATCAAAGTGAACAAATAACTCTACAAACAAATTTAGAAGCAATTGCAATCTCAGCCTATATACCAACCAAGGTCACAATATGTAACTTATACGTACCACCTAATTACGAGCTACACGAAACCGAAATCAACCAACTGATCAGTCAGCTGCCGAAACCATTCATTCTACTTGGGGATTTCAATAGCCATAATCCAATATGGGGCTCCCAACATATAAACAAAAAAGGCAGAATATTCGAAAACATCTTAACTAACTCCGACCTTGTTATCCACAACACAGGAGCCCATACACACTTCATTGAATCTAACGGAACCTTCTCTAGCATAGATCTCACCCTATCAGATACTAACATCGCTTCCACTATTGATTGGGAAGTAATAGACAACTTGTATGGTAGTAACCATTTCCCAATAAAAATCACTCACCAGGTAGAGAAAACTAAGAGTGATGTGACCGAGAGCTGGAAGCTACATCAGGCAGACTGGATGGCCTTTACATGTTACTTAGATGAGAAACTGAAAGACTTTCAACTTAATGATAATGTTGATATTGCCACCGAGGACTTTTCAGCCCTCATTGTCGATGCCGCAGAGAAGTTCGTTGGAAAACGTAAAGCATCAGATGAAAAATACTCCGTCCCATGGTGGAATACAAAATGTGAAGAAGCTGTCAAACAAAGTAAACAAGCATTCTATAAAGTCAAACGTAATAATACAACAGAAAACCTAGTCGAATACAAGAAACAGAGAGCTACGGCACGACGCACGATAAAACAGAGCAAAAAAAGCTCATGGCAAGATTACGTATCACAACTATCTACAAATTCCAATATGAAGCAGATATGGAACAAAATAAGTGCTATCAATGGCAAAAGGAAAAAACAGAGCATAACGGCACTGAAAACCCCACACCAGGCTGTAACAACAAACAAAAATGATATTGTTGAAGTCCTAGCTCAAAATTTTCAAGCACAGTCATTTGATACAAATTATGACCCTAATTTCTTAGAGTATGAAAGATAGACAGAAACTAACGAACCACTTAATGTCAACGATGAAGATACTGATCCCCTCAACTTACCTATAACAATAAATGAACTACAGCAAGCCCTTGACTCCTGCAAGAATAGCTCGCCTGGAACTGACCAAATACCAGTAGTCTTCCTCAAACACCTACCTCGGTCTGGACTCAATACATTGCTTATAATATTCAACAAAATCTTCCTAGGAAAAACATTTGTGAAAAAATGGAGAGAAGCAATAATCATACCCATACTCAAAAGCAACCATTCTAAAATATATCCGAAAAGTTACCGCCCAATTTCTCTCACATGTACAATGTGCAAAGTTATCGAAAGAATTATGAACAGAAGATTATGGTTCAACCTCGAAAGAAGCAACTTAACAAACAGATTCCAAAGTGGCTTCAGAAAACGCCGCTCGACTACAGAAAACTTAGTTCAATTACACACAGAAGCTCTGGATGCTTTTGCTAACAAACAAGAGCTCATCGCGGTCTTTTTCGATATAAATAAGGCATTCGATACAACTTGGCGCCATAGAGTGTTGAGGAAGCTGAAACAGTGGAAAATCGATGACAATATACTGTACTTCATCAAGAACTTCTTAGATGAAAGAACTTTCAGGGTGAGATTGGGAAACACATACTCTGATAAATACTTACAACAGAACGGTTTCCCACAAGGCTCCGTCATTAGCACTACGCTATTCCTCATAGCCATCGAGGACGTCGTTGACTGCATCAAAACTCCCATCAAACCTTCGATCTTCGCTGATGATCTGTTGATTATGTGTCGTGGACAGAACTCAGATACTACAACAAAGCTTATACAAAGTTGCATAGACAAATTGGTAGATTGGTCCAGAGCCTCAGGATTCATCTTCTCACAAACAAAGACGGAGGTAATGAAGTTCTCGAGAAGACGCTTTAAGATATGCAACTTAAAATTGGAATAAACCAATCCCAACTGTGAGACATCATACTTTCCTCGGAGTTATCTTTGACACTAGACTCACGTGGCATGAACATATAAGACAGTTGAAGTCGGATTGTATGAGGCGACTGAATATAATGAAGGTATTAGCTAACAACTACTGGGGCGCCGATGAAAACACCCTCTTGACAATATACAGAACGCTCATACGATCGAAACTAGACTACGGTTCCATAGCATACTCAACAGCAAGCAAAACCTTATTGGCTAAACTAGATGTCATACAAAACACAGCCATTAGATTAGCTACAGGAGCATATATAACAAGTCCGTCGGAAAGTTTGTGCAGACAAGCTGGTGAATTACCCCTCAAATTGACAAAACTTATGCTACAATCAACATATGCCGCTCGAATATCAGTTGATACAAATAACCCAAACCAACTTCAACTCTACAGACCAAGGTACAGTCAAGCCTATACAAACCAACCAAATTTGAGACAACCACTTTACCTCTTAGTCAACCATGATCTTCTGGAGACCAATTTCCCAAAGAGCCTTCCCCACAGGAACACAAGATCCCCACCCTGGACAATGAAGAATCCAATTATTGATACTTCCTTGGAAACTTTTAATAAGGATGAAACACATTGTGATATCATAAAGAACCACTTCAAAGAACGAATATCCCATTACAAGAAGGAAGATATTATTTTCACAGATGCCTCGAAGTCTGCCAGAGGAACAGGATGTGCGTTCCTCACAGCGAGCTCAGTAAAACAATTCAAACTCCCTAAAGATTGTAGCATATTCACAGCTGAATTATTCGCTATTAAAAAAGCTTTAGAGTTTATAGCAGAACTGGGATCAGCTCATCCCATTATAGTTACAGACTCTCTGAGCTCACTGCATGCTATCCAAAGGACATATAGCGACAATACTATTATAAATGACATTACAGACCTCATCTGTTCCATTCAAAATAACAATAGATCCTTGGCATTGATGTGGATTCCCTCCCACTGTGGAATTGACGGTAATGAGATGGTAGATACAGCAGCAAAGGAAGCTATTACAGATGGTCTTTATACAGAAGTACTGACTAACTACGATCTAAGTAACCTCTGCAAAAATAAAGTTAAAGATAAGTGGAAATCAATCTGGCAATCGAGAAGCTCAAAGCTTACAATGATAATTCCCACAATTCACACAAAGCCACCAATTACTCAACTACGTCAAGACCTGGTAGTACTCAGAAGACTCAGAATTGGCCATACAAGAGAAACACACCAATATTTGCTCAGACAAGAATCTCCTCCATTGTGCCAGAGATGCGATTCACAACTCACCACGCGTCATATTATCATAGAATGCAAACTATTCGATGCTCATAGAAACCTACACAATGTCAGCACCAAAATGGAAGAAGCCCTCAACATCAACTCGTCAACATGCCTCAACACAGTTTCTTTCATAAGGGACACCAAATTGTTAATATAATTTTTTGATTGTATAATACAGTAAAATGTATATAATACTGAACATAGTGTACCCTTAAACGAACTGTAACCGCTAATGACCTAGTTGTCGAAGCGAAAATCAATAAATAAAAAATAAGAAGGGGAGCATGGAAGATCTAAATAACTACAGACCAATAAGTATTCTATCATCATTTTCCAAAATTTTCGAAAAAGTTCTCTACAATAGATTATCACAATTTTTCTTTAAATTTAATGTAATACCTAAATGCCAACACGGCTTTTTAAAAGGTAGAAGTGTAGAAACAGCTCTATATATGAGCTCACTAATGAAATTGTCAATGCCTTAGAACAAGACAAGATTCCCATAGGTTTGTTTTTGGACTTAACAAAAGCGTTTGACTGTGTTGAACATAAAAGGTTACTCCAAATACTCGAGAACTGCGGGATTAGAGATAATCAGTTGAAACTAATACAGAGCTATTTAACATCTAGAAAGCAAGTGGTCATTATAGAAGTTGAAGATGAAATTTTCGCATCTGACAAAAAATTCACCACCATCGGCTTACCGCAGGGTAGCATACTAGGACCATTGTTGTTCATAATTTACGTATGTGCTCTTTATATTTTACATAGGGGACTGAATTGTAGATTACTGATGATTACTGATGATCATAACAGCGCTTAGAGATCATGTTGGAAATTTACTGAAACTTATAAAACAGTGGTTTGGAGATCATAATTTGATTCTGAATGTTCACAAGACCGATTGTGTTATATTCCACAGTGAAAAAGCGAAATTAAACTTTCCACAGTGTATAAACATGGAAGATGATGATATTGAGATTAAGGATTGTGTAAAGTTCTTGGGTCTCAGACTTGATAAGCATCTGAAGTGGGGTCCACATATTGAAAATCTAATGAGTAAATTGAATTCTGCTTGTTACACCCTTTTTATGCTAAGAAATCAAATAAGATCAGATATACTAGTTTACTATGCAAATTTTCATACTGCAATATCTTATGGAATTATATTCTGGGGAACCTCATCTCATGTAGAGTCTATTTTTATTATACAGAAAAGAGCTATAAGATCTATGCTTAAGATGGGTTACCGGGAATCATGTAGAGGAATTTTTAAGTCAAATAACATACTACTTACTGTATATTTATAAGGTTCTGTATTTTTTTAGAAAACATAGTGAATACTTTGAGGTGTATAAAAATTTCAATAATACGAGGAGAATTTTTCTTTACAATGTACCAGCTCATAAAACAACTTTAAGAGAGAAAAGTGTACAATACATGGCCATCAGTTTGATCAATGTTTTACCACCTGAATTCAGAAAAGTTGCCAGTTTAGTGAATTTCAAGCGAAGGTTGTAAGATCTGATATTGAAATGTGAGCCCTATTATTTAGAGGAATTAAGGGTATATTGTAGAAGTCAATAATTTGTAATTTTTGTTTTTCATTTGACTTGTTCCAGTTTTATACGTGTATAATACTTTGGAATTAATAAATTACTATTACTATTACTATTTCCTCCATCACTTGAAGTGTTCTTTGCATTAATCTCTCGGATTGTATTCTTTTCGGCGACTTTATCTTCTATTTTGTTTACTTGAATGATAACCTCAGAATCAGATGACATTTGTTATGTTGACTCTGTGACTTGGGCTGAGAGTGGCATTTGATCTACCACAGAACTAAAAGATCTGACGGACGAGGAATTGTTTACGGAAGTTATCTCATCATGTTTATTGGTTTTCACCGGTTTTTCGAATCCGGTTTGCCTGCTTTCACAAGAATTTCGATATTTTGGATTTTGTCATTTAACAATTTATTGTTTTCATTTAAAAATCTATTGTTTTCAATCAGGAGCAGATTCTTATTTTTAGATTCTTCCAGGAGAGATTTCAAATAAGCTATCTCTATTTTGAGAACTTTATTTTCAGTCATGAGGGTGGTTTCATCAATTGGTTGTTTATCGTCCAATGTTTCGTGTTGGCACTGGGCAGTTTTCCTACCTGCAGCTTTATTCAAACAAGAGCAATGGAAAAGTTCTTCACACTCAAAGCATTTCGCATATACTGTCACTTTTTCATTGCAATAATTGCACTTAACTTCACAGTTTTCATCGACTAAAACGGGAGTTACGGAGCGATTAGAACCGACTTCATCACTCGACGACATCTTAAAAATATGTTGAAAATATGAATAGAAAACGGAAAACGGAAATGTACTTTGTTTCTCTGTATTTTCTATTGAAACCCAACAAATGAACAGAGAGCAATACGTAAACCGGAAAACATGGCGTGAAATGAATATGAATATGAAATATGTAATTTCTCTGTTACTAAAGGAATCAGGGGAGTGTTTAAAAAAACTGATTCAAAACTGTAAGTTGAGTTATTGTTCTTCCTGTTATAGTTTTGCACATTCTGTGAAATTTTCGTTTATGTATTCCAGTGTTCCAAAGTCGAGGAAAGAATTTTATATCTAGAACGCCAAAGCTCTTAACCGCATGTCCGGGTTTTTCAAAATATTTGGTCACATAGTCGGGAGTGCTCAGTTTGGACCACACTGAATGGGTAGAGAGAGAAAACATACATTCATACGAAACTTAGCATTCACGCAAGTCGAATCAGGACAAGTGGAGGATAGCAAATCAAAAGCAGCAAAATAATTGGGATGGAGTGCCCTCTCCTGCTCGGTAAATAAATGGCAGGACCCTCCAGCTAATTCATAGCATTCCTTTCGACCGTTAACTTTCGAGCAGGAACAAGATTGGATAAGCAAAGAGAGAAGCAGAAAGAACAAGCCATACAAACGGAATATGGCGGAGGACAAGAGATGCGAACAACGTTGAACGCTTTCTTTGGAGAGATTTCTACGGACAAAATGATGGGGCTTACGTTAACGGTGTGGAGCACCATTTCAGAGATCCTCCACATTAATTTCTGCTTAGCGAAGAAGGCGGGTTCGCGATACGTGAAAGAGGGTTTCTCCCGTTTTCAGGTACTCACGTCAATTAGGTTAACATGTGTTGTTGGGATTTGGGCCTATTTTCTTTGCCGCGCTGAGATAAATCACTTCATTATCGTGAAGGATTATATATCCGATTCCTTGGGGGTGAGAGCGAAGGAGCCCTGTTTATCGACGTTGTATGCGGTAATGCGGTGTTTGTCTCGCGGTCAAGAGACAACAGTGTGGATATTTGTACGCCTGTACTATACTACTTGCAGATACTACCTTGTGGTTTGGGGTAACTGAGGATATACCGCAGGTTTATAAGCAGAAACGATTTCAATTCGAATAATAAGAATTCGAAAAATAGTCCATGAAATAATATCCATTGATTTCAATATACATTCCTTCAAACTTATATTTTTGCTCTCAATCGACTGATCAAGATTACTGGGTTAAACTTGAGTGCGCCCATTAGGGCGGTGCTATACTCTTTATTTTGCGTAAGAGATTAACTATTATTTTCATTTTTTAATAATAGACTAACTGTCAATGGTCAATGACACTATAAAGAAAACTCTTCCAACCCTACAAAAGTTTGGCAAGACAATTCATTCCATAAAAGAGAAAAATCCTCCCTTCCGAGATTGTATAGTTTAATAAAATTGCATAAACCTGATAAAAGCATAAGACCACTAACTTCTGGAGTTTCCTCACCATGTCATAAAATATCTAAATTTATCAACCACCTTTTTATTAATAAACTCAAATATAGTTCAACTTATTCAATAAAGAACTCTTTAGAGCTGATAGAACACATTAAGATGACTGAATTAGATCCCAATAAGACTTACACTCTCGTTTCTTTTGATATTGTTAATTTATACACTAATATCCCAGTTGTAGATTCACTTAGTTTGCTCAGAGAATATCTGGTTGAGTACATTAATTCTGACAACGACATGAATCTAAATAGTGCAGACATAGACAACATTGGTAAACTTTGTGAATTGATTACAGAGCAAAACTTCTTTATATTTGATGGTCCATCTATTCAATGAAAGACGGTTTACCTATGGGTCTACCATCCAGTGGACTTATTGCAGATAAATATGTAGACAAAACAGAAGAACAAATAATGAGACTACCAGGTAGTGAAAATATTATCTTTTGGAGAAGATATGTAGATGACATATTTTGTGTGTGGTTAGGTACTGATCAAGAACTCACAGACTTTTTCGACTTAATAAATTCCAAATTTAAAATCTAATTTTCCTTAGAGAGGTCTTTGTCGAATTCTTTCAATTTTCTTGTCCTGACTATAACCTTGAATGTGGACAATATTTTCTCCTTCAACATATACAGAAAACCCACTCAAACTGATTCGATCATACCTTATAATTCATACCATGCACCCTCTGCAAAGAGAGCGGCCTTCACTTTTTTGTTCAGGAGACTTCTTAATGTCCCCTTATCTAAAGAAGATTAAAAAAAGAGTTAAAGACCATATATCAGATTGGGAGAAACAACCAGTACAGAGATGAATTTTTGCGACGACATTTTTAAATCTATAAAAAGAAAACTGACAGTTAAAAAAATCTACCCACACATATTAGATAAAGGACTTTTTATTTCAACATCTTTTTATGTAAATTTAAACCACAAATTGTCTACAACTTTGAGAAAATATAATTTTCACATCGTTAATAAGCGACATAAAACCCTGGAGAATATGTTGGTTAACTGCAAGACCAAATCTGACAATGAAAAATTTAGCGGAGTTTATAAGATTTCATGTTCGGATTGCGAATCATTTTATATAGGTATGACAACCCGAAACATGAAGAAAAGATTTAATGAACACCAGAAAAATAGACCTCATTCATCTCTTGGAGAACACCTTATGGAACATGATCATAAGACAGATTTCAACAACCTAGAAATTTTACACGCTGAGAATAATTACTTTAAATTAACCCTTCTAGAACAAAATGAAATATTGAAGAAGAAAAACAGTAATCATCTTTTAAACAACACTTTAGATTTCTGTACATCCAAGAATATTTTCAAGCTTATACCCCTTTCATTTAGCTGTTTTTGAATTTAACCTCCGTACTTTTGAAGTCTCCTATTTGATTATGACTGTTCCATTTTCCGTTTCCTGTATCCCCATACCATAGATTAATTTGATCCCACGCTGTTCTACATTATATGCCTTTCATTGCGATAATATAGTGGATTTGATTTTGACGAAAAAATTTTCATGATTGGATGGTTGAGATCTTTCACATTTTACTTCGATTGACGGTATGTTGCACACCTGCCTGCCTTACTTATTAGGTTGATTTTTCATGGAATTTTGAGGAAAGTAATTGGTCAAAAACTACATTCAACTTTCTCGCAGATATTTAATTCAGAAAAGTTACACTTAGAAATTGATCTATTTAATTTCTTCAGAATATGAACGTTGTAACTTAATTGCTTCGAGACCGAGAAAAAAAATCCTTGAAGGTCACCGATAGAGGTTAGCTTCCGGAACACAGAAATAAGCATTGAGCACATACATCTTCTATAATGCATGATATCGCGAAATCGTTTCAAGTCAGCGGCGTACGAAAAAGGGGTGCAAGCCGCTGCACACACCTCCTCCCAGGAAAGAAAATTTTTCAGAATGAGAAATTTTCCAATTAAAATCCTGAAATATAAGTCAAACTAAACAAATGTCATGAGATATGTGGTCACTGAGGGTGGCCAGATACCAAGATACGCCAAGGCAAGGAACTCGACGAGAGAGAACGTGGGCAAAAGCTACGGCTTGATGCACGACCAGCGACAGGTCACACTCTTCGCGAGTCTAGCGGGATACATAGAGACACAAGTAGGTATATAGAGAAGATAAAGACTAACGTCAAAATCGATAAACGTCAAAATCAGATATATATATAGTTATCAACACGTCAGATGTTCGACGGTCACATTCCCAGGCCTATGGCGGATCCAAAACACCCCTCCGTCACCAGGGTACCACAGCTTAATTTATTGGGCGCCAGCAAGCATAAGCTTACAGAGACAAAATCGAGATAAGGAATCATAGGAAAGATACATACGACAAGGCAAACCAAGATATGTACGATAAGGTAAGGTAAGATATATATACGATAAGGTAAGGTAAGATATGTACGATAAGGTAAGGTAAGATGTGCACGATAAGGTAAGATATGTACCTCGCGGCAAGGCAAGATACATGCGATAAAATAAGGCAAGATACCGACGGCAAGACAAAGCAAGATATGTGATATAAGGCAAGGTAAGATATTCGCGGCAAGATAAGACAAGATATGTATGATAAGATCAGACAAGATATCTACGACAAAATAAGGTAAGCCTCAATTCTTTTCTATAATTACTTCCATAACCTCAATGTTTTGTACTAACGAAATGATATTGTATTTATATTTATTTGTCTGAAATATTGTTGATTTTTTCAGCTGGCCTGATGATGGTTTTTTGAAAACCGAAATCGATCGCCTACAGAGTAAAAATAAAAGTTTTAACTAGAAATAGTGTGTTTCTCATTCACAATCACATTCACTTATATCCATTGGATCGAGTTGTAATTTGAAAGATATATGAACTAGGTTGAAACAAATTGGTTTGCAAATTTTCGCAGAGATACAGGTACTAGAAAATTCTCAAAAATATCCTCGAAATATTTTTTATTTTATTGAATTGAGTTTTACGACCCAGTTATATGATATAGTAGTTGATTCGATGAGAGGATCACAGTTCTGTTTTTGAAAGAAACATAGTTACTGAAAAGCCGACGTTTCGATTTATTTGCCCGAAGCACTGGAATTCACAAGTGCTTCAAATACAAATCAAAATATAAACATAACAATGTCAAAGACAGCAAACCATACAGGGCATTCACAAATTCAATAATACCAGGTGAATTTGAATACTAAAAAATATATAAGGTAACAAAAGTAACTCACATTGTTGGTTGGCCTCTCTTGTTGTCATTTTCAGAATATATTTCGATATCATCAATGTTAATTTACTAGATAAAATCATATGATAGGTGGTACAGCAGACCATTCACAGGTTTCGCCGTATTTTAAAGTTTGAAAAGATTTATAATAAGCACGGTGCCGCTTATGAGATCAATTGAGTGATTTTATTGATTTCATATATTTTTATTCAAGTAATTTCAATTCAATGTGCTGTTCAAAAGAGGACGAAAGTTGGAAATTTTGGCCCGATACGCTTTATCGAAATAATTCAGTGAAAAATAAATGAATTGAAGACTTAGAGAAGCTATGATGTAGGTTCACAAGGTTTTGCTAGCATGTTTCAAAATATTTTTCCTAAATCTGGAACAGTGAAATGAAAAAACAGAGAAAAAACTATATTTGAGAATAAAAAAAAATACCTCAATTAACAATAACCAAGTCTAACAGTTAACAAAACTGTAATTCATAAACCTACTTAATATCATATATTTCAAGTTATTTTGGAATCAGATATCAAAACACTATTTCCATATCTGAATATAGCAATTTCAAATAAAATAACATAATCTCCCGAAATGCAGGAAACTGATCCATAAATGTTGATATATTCTCTCAAAAGAATTGATGCTATGAAGTAGTAGGGAATATAGACTCATACATTTCAATATATAGGGTGGCCATTTGAAAACGAAACAGACGAGATTACAGACGAAATGAATTTTTTCGATTGAAATGCTCGGATAGGTCGATTTCTGTTTCGAGGGGGACAACTTGAGATGTAGGTAACGGACGCATAGCGCTTCAACCCTTGCTACGACAACCCTCACCCCCAAATTTTGAATAGGAAAATGGGGTGAGTGATAACTCATTTGAAAGGTATTTTTATACTGATTTCAGCACAGTAATTGTTTTTTCTTTTTATGTATTACTTCTCTAAATATTCTCACTAAGTATTTGAAAATGAAGTGGTATTTTCATGGCACTTGTAGTGTTTTTTCGTGGAAAATCGACATTTTGAGCTTCAAAACAACCATCACTGTGGCTTTCTTCCTCCAATCCACTGACATAGAAATCCTTAATCAAGATGCTGGAAATTATGTGGAAGATCAGATTGTGTTTCAGCAGGATGGAGCTCCTCCACACAACGCCTTACCAGTTCGACAATATCTGGATCAAAGATTTCCAAATCGGTGGATTGGAAGAAGGGGTCCCACTGAATGGCCAGCCAGGTTGCCAGATCTGTCACCACTAGATTTCTTTCTCTGGGGCCACTTGAAGCGTAAAATTTACTCTACACAGCCCGATTCCATAGAAGATTTAAGAAGACGTATAGTGAACGAATGTCGTCAAATCACTCCAGAAATGCTGCAAAATGTGCGCCATCGTTTCGAACAAAACTATCGAATATCTGACCCTAGTAGCATTAACACGTACGGTATGACTTCATTTGCCCAGTGGTAGATGTTTTGCAATCTCAAATACAAGTACGGAAATTTTGGTGTTTCCGACGCACAAAATGTCAATTATTCGCAAAAAATTAAATTAAGTGATAAAATTAACTAACGCATGAATATTTCGTGAACAAATGCATAAAATGAGAAAACAAATACTGTGCTGAAATAAGTATAAAAATACCTTTGAATTGAGGTATCACTCATCCCATCTGCCCTATTCAAAAATTGGGGGTGGGGGTTGTAGCAGCAAGGGTTTAAGCGCTATGCGTCCGTAACCTACATCTTAAGTTGTCCTCCTCGAAACAGACATCGACCTGTCCGAGTATTTCTATCGAAAAAACTTATTTCGTCTGTAATCTCGTCTGTTTCGTTTTCAAATGGCCTCCCTGTATTTTATTTGTATAAGTGAATTCGAAAATATTCATTTTTCAGTTTATCAGATGAACCTCTGTAGAAAATATTTTCTTCAATATTTATCTTTAAAATTTTGGAGATATACAGGGTGTCCCGTAACTCAACGTCAAGCGGTAACTGGGCGATATGCTAGGTTACACCAGTTCTAGCAAAATTTTTAAAAAGTTCTATGTTGCTTGGTTGAATATAGGTATATAGGTAGACGCAATTTCATTTCATTCCATTTATGTCTAGGAGATGATTCGAAAATGAAGGTTACTGTTATTATGATTATATTTTTTTAGTCACAAATTTTCCAATTTTGCAATGACTTTTTTAACGTAATCCTAAATAACCATGCTATTGATTACAGTCACAATTCCACTGGTAGGTTTCAATTGTTATATTCTTATTTTTTTTTTATTATTTTTTTTATTTTTGTTAGAACTATAACCCACCATATCGCCCAGTAACCGCTTGACGTTGAGTTACGGGACACCCTGTATATCACCAAAATGTTAAAGATCTCTAATGAATATTAAAGAAAATATTTTTGGAAATTTGGAAAAAAAAATTGTAGTTAACGTTAACGTTTTTGAATGCTGCAAATCTATTAGTATCAACATCGTTCAGAGATTCTTCACGTTTTGAAACGATCGAAAGGATATTTTAGGAAATCCTAAAAAAACCAAAATTTTATAATTTAAAAAAATCAATCTCCGTTATGATCCAGTATTACTGATTACTGAAAGTATGGTAACTATACGTTGGGTAAATTGCAAAGGATAACCTGTTAGTCTTCAAGATTTTCACATTGAGCGAAGCACAATATAAACTTCATTGCGGAGGCTATACTGAGGAGTTGAATTTTAAATCAGCTTATTTGATGTAGGCCCATTAGTTAATCACTATTGTAAACTCAATTTTGAACTCGATTCGAAACTTTCTAATCAATTAAATTCAGATTAAATTGGATTAATATCATGAGAAGGACTGAATAGAATGATCAATTTGGGACATCAAAGTCACTGGATATTGAGAGTCTGAGGAAACGCAATTCCTGTTATGTGCATGAAGTTATGTGAATCATTACATCCTTAAACAAGTTGCCGAATAATCATATTTTGCTCGATTGTTTTAATAGAACAGTGTACTATGGTTTTGCCCAAATGTCAGTAATTTTCGAATATCTAGAGGAAAATGGTCTCAATCTATTCGGGTTTGACTTCCTGTTGAAGAGTACAGTGTCAAAATTGAGATTGTCTGTCCGCTGTCTATACTATATTTTCCGGAAGAAAAGAAGAAAATATTTAAAAAACATAAAAAAATATTTTCCAAAACTTCATGGCTGTTAAGAGATCGAACGTATTTGAACATTTTCTCCATGTATGAACGTTATTGAGATCTTACCTATTCTCAAATTTCATTGTCGTAGCTTTCTTCTGTCTGAGGATATAATCATTTTTTCATTCACTTAAGAGAAAAGAAAAATATGAAAAAAGCCGTGAATAATTTAAATGCTCCATGCTATGGTAGATTCGTAATGATTATCATCGGTCGGACATATTATTGCAGTTTCAGCTAGGAGAAAATTGATATAAATGGTTCATTAAATCATCATATGAATTCAGAAAAGTACTGACGTGGTTGTTAAGGAAATAAGAATTTGCGCTAGGAAGAAAACTTAAGGAAAACTATTGGAAGTGAATTTTTAATTTGGGATATAGGTTTCTTCCTTCAGCGTGGTGTATTAGTATCAAGTTGTTCCAGAGCACAGGAAATAATTCTTAATCAAGCGCCCAGAAGCTCCTGACCTCACGTTAGTGAGGTTCTGAATTTTCATGATATTGAATTCTGAATTACTTCAATTCGGATTTATGCATTCGACGAAATGATGAAATTTATTATGGTCGTGATTGTTGATTATTTGATGATGGAACTCTTTTTCTTCCTTTGGTGAGGTGCCTGAATTCAGACGTGGGTTATCTCCATGACAACTTGATGGAATCGGTGTCTATCTCCGTGAACACGAATCAGCTGCTCCACTCCTGTCCAATTTCTATTACTCCGCAGCCATGAAAGATCTCCCTGGATAATCAGTTCAGGGATGTGGTATTTCAGACCTAGTATTATGTGACCGAAATATCCAACCTTTCTCTACTCTTTTTTAGTCGTCCGAGCACCTCCTCATTACTGGTACATGCCGCCTCTGAATTTTTGAGAATTATCGGGTAGCACCACATCTCAAAAGCTTCTAGCTTATTCATGATGTCAACTTTGTGGGTCCATGTCACACATCCGTACAGGAGTATGCTCAATAGCAACGCAGTGTTCTCAGCCGTGTCCTTATTTTGAGGATTCTGCCAGTGAAAATGGATTTCCATCTGCTGAAAACCCTGCGGGCCATTTCGATGCTTGCTTGACCTTTTTATAGCATGTTGTAACATTTTGAAATTAAAATCTCAAATTTTTTTTAGGATCTACCATCTTTTGATCTATTTGAAAATAATTGATTTCAAATTCATCAACTATACCATCTATTGTCGAATATTGTAATTTCCTCTACATAAGGTATTCTTGATAAAAATCTGTTAAAAAAATTCATTGGTGGTGTCTGGAATTTGATGTCACGCGTACACCATGATTGAAATAAAGAAGTGGTTATCGCGAAATCATTCATTCCATCTTTGAAATTGATAGCATGCTAAACATAGCCGTTTTTTCTCGATTAAGAATTTGATGAAATTGCCGTTTACATGTTATCTAGGGAATTTTATAGTAGTTTTTTATGAATCCATTTCTAGAAAGTGAGTTCAAAATAATTATTCGAAGTTTTTTGCTGAGTTTTTCGTATATTTCTTAGGGATTCTTATATTTTTGGATTATTCTCATATTTTTCCATTCTTAGATTCGACGACTCATTCGATAAGTAACTGATTTATTTATATTTATCGATTCACTCTTTCAATATCGTTGGATGCTCAATTGTTGGCGTCTCAACTCATCCAAGACAACCACTCTAGACACTATCAGCGAAGTTTTCTCATCAACTAACACCAATTGAGGAAAAGTGAATATATCTATGTTGAAGTTTATTGCCTGCCTGAATAAAGAGTTCACAAGAGTGATATTACTTCTTGAATTTCGTACACCGTCATCCAGTTATCACATTCGTATGTTTATCATTCATATATTTGTCAAACGAAAATTATGGATTACAGATTATTTAATAAAGTTAACAAATGAAAAGAATAAACTCTATGTGAGCCTTAAAAATGAGCCAGGTAATGAAACGTTGAAAGATATTTATTCTAAATCAAAGAAAGAATTGAAAAAAAGGACTAAAATTGCTAAAGTAGAATTCATCAAAAAAATCGCCGAGTCTAAACCAGAATCCAAGGCTGTATGGAATCAAGTCTAGACTGTCTGTGGTGAGCCTCTAACTGAAACATCTATAAAATGCATAAGAGTTCACGGAGAAATCACTGAAGACGGAATCAGAGTAACCAATGCATTCAATCATCATTAGAGTACTATTGGGCAAATATATGTCAGTAAAATTGAGCACGTTGAGCAGTTCGAAGAAATTGACTCAATCCAGGAGAAAATAAATTTGAGGTGAAAACCATAATAAACACATTAAAAAGGAGTATATAATCATTTTTAGATCCCTGAAGAAGATTTTTGAATAAAATCGAAACATGTCGTGAATGATTTGAGAAGTGGTTCTGTTTTCTATTCATTTAACCTTCAACCTGTAAAATAGAGAAGTGGTAGTTTATTTATGCAATTGTGCATATTACTTATGCCAGAAGAACATGGAAAATGGAATAACCCAGGTAGGAATTTCGATTGGGGTTGATTGAATTAATAAACGTGGATTTGAGTTCTCAGTTTTTTATTTTATGGGATTGTGAATATGTTGCACTCATCAGTTACATACAGATTATATGTTGCTATGATCTCTGTAACTCAGTTATGTTTATTTCCGATTATTTGTATATTTCCGATTATCTGAATAAACATTGTTATCAGACCGGTTTATAAACAATTACACCAACATCACGATACCTGAAGAAGTTAAACTAATTTTGGGACTCAGACCGAAACATGAGATTCTACAAGATAACATTCCAAACCTACAACTAATCAAAGATATTGAAAATTTCACACAGGCAACTATTCAAAATGAGGAGGAGAGGAATCAGATTAGAGGAAGATGCGTTGGAATCATCAACAACTTTATTAGAATGAATCAAAACCCCAAAGACCCATTCAAACAGCAAATTAAACTAACTGAAAAATTCATAAATGAACATCCAGAAATAATCATAGGAAACTCGGATAAAGGTAAAACTACTGTTATTATGTATAAAGACCAATATGTTACAGAAGCTAAAAAAATGTTAAAGGATTAGGCAACGTACAAAACATTGACAAATGACCCTACCAAAAAAAATTCAGAACAAAATAAATAATTATCTTAAACAACTCAAGAAAGATTCAATCATAAATGAATCACAATATAAGATGCTTATATCGCATAATAGTGTAACACCGAAAATATACTTTCTCAGAAAAACTCATAAAAAAGACGTCAAATTAAGACTTATAGTGAGTAGCATAAAATCACCCAGCTACAAAATTGCGAAGTTCTTACATGAAAAACTCAATGATGTAATATCGACCTCAGCATTTAATGTAAAATACTCATTCATTTTGGCCGAAGAATTAAAATCAACCATAGTACCAGAAGGTTATGAATTGGTGTCATTAGATGTAACTTCTTTATTCACAAATATTCCGAAAGAATTGGTTATCAGGACAATAAAAAATCAATGGCACTTTATTCGTAATTTCACGAATTTGGCAAAGAAAGCATTCATTCATCTCGTAGATTTATGTTTTGAAGGGAGATATTTCGTTTTTGAAGGAGTTTTCTATGCTCAAACAGAAGGTACAGCAATGGGTTCTCCCCTTAGCCCGACATTTGCTGACCTAGTTATGCTAACACTATTTGAATATGCGATTTCGAAGTTGAATTTCTATTTTCCTCAAATAAAACTTTATGTCGATGATACATTACTCTTAATGCCTAAAGATAAAATTGAAGAGACTTTTAATATTTTTGACTTATTCCATCAAAAGATAAAATTCACTCTGGAAAAAGAAAAAAAACAAGAGTATTCCAATTTTGAACATATTAGTCATCAGAGACAAAAATAGTTTAAAAAGAAATTGGTACACGAAACCAATTAACACAGGTAGATGTGTCAATTTCTATTCCAATCATAGTGTCTCACAAAAAAGAATGTGGCAACAAATTTGATAAATAGAGCGATCACTCTGAGTGATGAGGAGTATAAAACAGAAAATTTGAATAAAGTTACTGAAATCCTTTTCTTCCTTTCTCTTCAGGTCAGAAGCTTTTGCGCGCTTGTTCGAGTACTGTGAAACAATGTGACACGATGAATGAGCAAACCTATATCTCAAATTGAATATTACTTACTACACATAGTTTTTCTTAAATTTTGTTCGCAGCACGAATTTCCATCTCCTAAGAACGCACGTAGTAATTTCCTCAATTATAATAACGTACATTATTCCCCGTAATGATCCATTTTGATTAATTTTACTTTAACTGATACTGCAATGATATGTGAGTTGTCTGTACAGTCCATTTATGCATGAATTATTGTTAAACTGCTTTCGACATATAAGGTACGAGACAAAGTTTTGAAACAATATTTTTGGACTTCTTGAGAATTTTTTAGCGTGTCGATTTCTGCCTTACTTTGCGAGCCTATTTGTTTAAACCCCTAGGAGTTTTAAAGGACACAAAATTCAAGACGTTCATTACTCCTAAACCATCGAATGGATTGGGCCCAATAACGAACTCGAACGAGATATTTGGGCAACTAGGCTATTTTAAAAATATGAAAACTATAGCTCATCTGTTTCGGAAGATAGAGAGTATAGGGCCAGGCGAACACACTCAAGTTAGACCCTGTATTGTTCCTCAGGAAGTCAAACCCAATCGATTTAGACTATTTTCGTCTCGATGTTCGAAATTTACAGACATTTAGGCCAAATGATAGCTTGCTGTTCCTCTACAACAATAGCGTAAGAAATCAATATTACCTGAGCATAATTTTCAACTATTCTAAGACGATGCTAACTCAGCAAGAAATGAAACTAATACATGAATATTTCTTTTGTTCTATTTATTTTGAGTCCTAAAAACTTAAAATTAAAAAATCACTGGAATGAGGTCAGAAACTTTCGCACGCTTTCTCTAGTCTTTACCCGATCTCTGGAAGCGTGGAATACTAATTCCACCGCCACAATTAATGAACAATACATATCGAGTAGCTCAAATTTCCTTCCAGAAATCCCAAATGAAGTATAGGTTGCAACACACTAGTGTGTTATTTTATACTTAAGTTGAATACACAACAATAATGGCAGGCACGACTGTCATGTATTGGATAAAGTATATTCGAAGAGCTACAGTTCACATTTGTGCAACCTTTATATTACATGCAACAATAATAAAATCGTTTTACATGTTAGATGTAGTTTCAGCAAGTCCGAACAGCGGTATGATTCCTATACTTCTCGTACTTCATCGAAAATTGATTAAAATCAGCCTCCAATGAGTAATTGGAGATCGGTTTAGATGAAAATGCGAACACACAACAAAGAAAAAACTTGAATAGAAAAATGAAGGATTCACTCACCCAAACTGGCTTCAGATGGATCCTAGTTTGCTCACTGCTACGATACACCAGAAATGACGGGTTTTTAAGGAAGGAGGATACAGGAATAACCTTTTCTGGACAGCAAAGCTGGTAAAAATTTCACTCAAATTTCCCCCGATCAATGTTCACTATGTGATTTTGGCACGAAAAACAGATGGCTAAGGTAAATAAAACTTTTATGTAAGTTCAGAAGATTTTGATTTCTATACCGTTCTTTTTCACTTGTTATTGATTTGGAGATCGTATATCGATTAATATTCAATTGTATCGGTGTTTACTTGGTGAAAATTCATTATAATTAAATAATAAGATATGATTTATTGGTGTATCGATTGATTTTTGTTCACGCGCTAGCCAACCGCGCGCCAGCGCCGTGAGGTAGTACTCAAAATACAAGATTAATGAAATTTCGAAGGAAACAAATCCGGACATCTAGTCAGCTCACGATCTAAGAGATCTTTTGAACTTATAAATTACCTACAAAAATATGTATATTTTCGCACATACTATCTCTTGCAGAAATCAGTGGCAACCAACCAGAAATTAGGGTTTCCCTTCTTATCGTAAGGAGTATTATGGAAGGACATTTCTTTTCATGCCGATCTCAGCACATCGGACGTTCTGTCAGGATCGGATTACAAGGGGGACAGAGGAGAAGCCGTAGCAACTAGATATTTTCTTCGCTTCAACATACTTCACAAAGGAGAAGAATATTTTCGTGTTTTCTTCAGAGCGGAATGGATATATCAGTTGAGCGTACATAATACCTTATGATGACCGAATATACGAGGTTTCCTTTCCTGGTATTTCCACAATTTTTTTTCTGTTTATTCATCACTTTCTGCAAATATAAAATGTGATTGGCTTTCGATTCGCGATATGGAGATAATTGAGGTCCCATTTCCCAATTTCGTGGAGTGTTTCAGCTGTATATCTTATGTACACTTTCTTTCTCCTGAATAAGTGGTAATAATTATTGACAGTAAATTATTACACAAAAGGAAATATTATAAAAGGAAAAATCGAAATCCGAAGTGTCCATAAATTTTTAGGAAATACAGTTGATTTGAATTCGGCTCATTTTCAAATGATTCCGGCTTCTCTATCCTCTCTAGAAATGGAGTACACCTGTTGAAGAATCACGAACGTAACTTTCTTATTAATTTCGTTTTTAAAGAGGCTCCTCCGCTGAGGTTTGAAGTTTTAACATAGGATAATAATTATGAGCTAAACCTTCAGCTAGAGTGTTTACCTGTTCGATTTTTTTTTTGAAGAGCTATGAGAAAAAAACTCTTTACTCCCTCCTACAGTTAGCCTTAATCTCCAACGAATGAAATTTTGACACATTTCTACACCACTTAGCTTTCTTCCCCGAGGGTTGAAATTACAATACAATGAGTATATTAATTTATTTAACCATCCTTTGATATTCCAATCTAGTATGAAGGTCTTATAAAAAGTTGTGGGAAAATAAATTTTCACCCCCTCCACCGCTTGACCTTAATCTCAGAGGATTGAAATTTGAATAAAAGAGGGTCAATCAAATACTTGATCATCTTCTAAAATTTAAGTCCATTCGAAAATTATAACGAAAAAATATTCCTCATCCCCTCCACCGCATAGTCTTCCCAGCAGAAAGTTGAAATTTCAACAGAAGATGATCAACTATTCACAGAGATTTATACCTGTTCCGTTTTTTTATAAAAAGCAACGAAGAAAAAATTATTTAACCCCTGAACCACTCAGCCCAAATCCTACAGGGTTGAAATTTCAGATAGATATTGATTTCCTGAACAATGTTTTGAAATTTCAATCAGTTCATATTTTTTGATCTAAATCTATGAAAAAAAAACCTTTCAACCAATAAGAAATTTCAACGCACGATTTATAATTTTTGATTTAACAATACTCCAAAGTTTCTACATTTTCGGAATTTTTTTCAAGAGGTTATGGGAAAAAATTTTAAAATAAGGCGAATAATTAATAGGGTACACAAACAGGAGCGATCGACCACTTCAACTTCAACACTAGGACCTCTCATTAGGAGGAAAATTCAAGGCATTGACATGAAGGAAGCACAAGCAACCTGTAAGATGAAACCCTGACCCAAGATTAATAAAATTAAAACATACTAGTAAGCCAGGTGATCCATAAGCCCGTAGATCTATAGGCCAGTAGATCCATAAGCCAGTAGTTCAATAAGCCCATAGATCAATATAGACCATAGATCAATGAAGCGCACAGAAACACGAAACACAGCAATGAAACCCGTTGAAGACAAAGAAACTCGAAAGAACGCTAAGCAACACGGAAGAAAGCGAAGAAACACAAAAGAACGCGAAGAAACACGAAAAAACACGAAAGAGCGTTAGTAGATCTATGGACCAATAGATCCATAAGCCAGTAGATCCATAAGCTAGTTGTTCCATGTGCCAGTAGAACCATTGGCAGGTAGCTCAATGTAGCCCATAGATCAATGAAGCTCGCGAAAACACGAAACTCCGCAAAAACACGACAAGAAGCGAAAAAAAACTGAAGAGTGCTACGAAACAGTAAAGAAACCATAAAACCTCATAGAACGTAAAAAAACTCAAAAGAACATATTAAACCCCGAAGAAACGTAAAAAATCTGAAAGCACGCAAAATATTCCGAAAAAATGCAAAAAAAAAACTGAAAGCACCCCAAATATCCCGGAAAACTCAAAAAACCGAAAGCACGCAAACAATCCCGAAGAAACTCAAAAAACCCGATGGTCGGCAAGAAACCTGAAAGCACGCAAAAATCTCGAAGAAACTTAACAAACCCCGAAAGAACTCGAAAAATCCCCAGGGAACGCAAAAATCTGAATGCACAGAAAAAGCCTCAACAAAACCCGCAGAAACGCAGAGAAATCTCGAAAAAACGCGAATAAAACCGAAAAAAGTAAAGCATCCACAGAGAGCAATACTCATAACAAATAATTCAACAAATACTCTTTAAAGTAATGAAAAATTTCGACAGCAATATTTTCTTGCTGAAGAGAATTGAGAGATAGCAAAGGTTCAGCAATTTTTACAAAAAAAAAAACAATTAATCACTGTGTTCCTAAAAAAAAGTTGTTATTTCAATTTGCCACAACATTTCAAAAAAGCGAGAGTGAAAAAAGCAAATAATATTAACTACGTTTTAATGACTAAGGGTTTCCGCAACTTTACCATAAAATATGCCATTTGGAGGAGTAAGAATAGAAATTCGTGATAATAAACAGAACATTTTTCGAGAAAACCCGTTTCTCAGATAGAAAATTGTAATTGCCAGCCAAAGAAAACAAAAATATTCTTCCTACCCCCTGTATATTCACACGGAACGCGACTTGCACAAACTTAACCGTACATTCTCTTAAATTCGCCTCACTTATAGCAAGGGATGTAGATAATTACTCTCTTCTATGGCGTGATCTGTCATCAGTATCAAAACAATGATCGCTTTTGACAGATTCTATAAAATCGATTTCTTAAGGAAAAGAATTTAGTAGTTTTTGAATGTACGGAATAATGATGATTATTTTCATCAGTTGTTCTCGTATGCATAGGGAACTGGTAAGCTTTATTTTTATCTAATTCTAACATATTCAAAATGTATGTTTTAGACCAAAGGAATTGAAGAACTGTCTTTGTGTTGTGACTCTTGAGGAGAAATGATCCTTCGTGGCTTTCAAGGAAACTTACCATACCTTCAGTAATTATAAGTAGTCTCTGGGATACTGCCATGAAATTTCATTCATTTGAAATTATTTCAGATTATCTTCATCCCATGACATGAATGGAATAATGGAAGTAGATGCAAAAAAAAAACAATGATTTTGATATATCAATAGAAAATTAGATTATCTTACTTTGATTAGGATGAAAACCTGCAAGATATGAAGTATAAATTGAAGTAGTGAAGATAATATTTTTTGGAGTTGAATTGTAATATTATAAATTATTATATAGATAATGATTATTTGAACACTTGAGTTTGAATAACTATTTTATTCTATAAACAGGAAAGTATCTGCAGATGTTGAATTAGCATGTAACTTGATTCTGACAAAATTTTAGCTTGCATCGTTGCAAGATCATTTAATTATCAAGATTATTATATATGAAAAAGTATATGCTATCTACACTATTTTTTTCATATATAGTAAAGCTTTGTAGGATTGAAGATGCCATTTAGAGTATAGATAAGGTCACATAGTAATTTTTGTGCATGTAGATTATCGAAATAATAAGAGGAAATCTTAAGTGATAGTGAGAATCATGAGTGAAACAAAATTAGTGACTTCAGAAAGAGTATATAATGAAATGTGTGTAACAGTCTGAAAAAATTGCAAAGCGATGGAATCTTTGAGCAACTGTTTTGCTTGATTATGGGAAGAATGTGATGACGTAAACTGCCAAAGGCAGAATTCTAAGCCTGGAACCTGGCCTGAGTCTAATGGCAAAAAAAAGATTATTCCCTTTTTTAAGATCATAATTAATTTCACAGGATCCTTGCTATGTTTCTTTCTGTAATGACAACTGAAATAACCTTAGTGAATGATTATCTGCAAATCCAAGGACTATAAATTATGAAAAGTAGGTATGTGAGTAACATCAAATCCAGGTAAATGGATTTTTCATGCATATTGAGGATTTGTATGATTTAAGAGTTCATTTAATATGTAAGGAAGTTAAATGTAAATAATGAAATATTACCTTCAGTTTTACAGAATATAAGAAGTCATATTTATCCTTGTAGGTTCATTTTTTTAGAAACCTTAGATAGTATAATATAGTTAGTTATAATGACCTTCATTTTTACAAATATTAGAGACAATATTAATCCTTGTATTTGTAAAAACTTGATGGAGAGACCAAACAGTCATCTATCATTCAATTGAAGTATAATGGGACATTTTAGCGGATAGAAATATATAAAATATGATAGAAACAGCTTAGACTCTTGAGTATAAAAAAAAATCTTATATGATGGTGAGAATTAAATGAGTGAAACAAAATTAGTGTTTATGGAAGTGTAGATTAGTCCTTAAAATATCAGAAATTATGGAATACCACTATCTCAGATGTACCACCAACAAAAGTTATTAATTTGGTGAACCCTTTATTGAAGTATTATGGAAGTTGGCATAGATTACCTAATGATCAGAGGAATATTTATTTCAAAGATCTAACCTAGTCTAAGTTTGATAGATAAAGATATTGAATTGCATATTCAAAATTTAAATTCTCTTGGAATTTGCAGAACCAACAGGAATAAAAGAATTGCAAATATTTGATCAACTACTGTTACTATTTTGCTTGATTCTGGGAAGAACGTAATGAAATAATTGATGAAGACAGAATACTTAGCGTGGATGGATGTATCTGATGGTGAAAGAAGGATTTTTTGTTCTGAAGGCATGATGAATTTTACAGGGTCGTTCCTATGTTCCTTCCTGGAGTAGAAATTGAAATGTACAACCCGAATAAAATATCATCTGCTATATGCAAATCCCTACCTGCAGAAATATCCATTTGAATTAGTTTATTGTTTGGTTACGATTACAATCATACATAAAGAAAAGTATGATTACAATTTACAATACATAAGATTAGAATGTCAACGACAATTGTCATTTCAGAGTAGGAATCGACAGGGGTGAAATGAATTTGCTAGGGATTGTAAAACTGATTCTATGCTGGGTAAATTTTTGAATTTCTTAAATACACATCGTAGACTGTTAAACTATAAGAGAATACCTCACCAGGGTTCTTACGAATCGTATGAATTGAAGAATTTTCAAAATATTATACGGAGTATGGATTAAAATTGTAATTGAAATATGTGACAATGTTCATTTGTGTTTGAGCCGAAGTAAGCTATTTTCAGCAATTAATTTAAAATATTTTTACTTTCGATTGGAAGATATGAATAGCTTTATCCAAAGGTCCGATTCTCGAGGAAGACACATATGAAAACGGCTTTTCCCGATCGCGTCAGTGGAAAAAGCCTTTTTCAATTTTACCGGACCATCTTTCGCGAAAAACCGGGAAATCGGTGTTTTAGATAATTTTTTGAAAATGTTAGCGTGGTCGTATAGGCATGTGAAATGCACCTAACGAAAGTCCGTCTCATGAACTTTACGGTGCTCGCTTCGCTCGCGAGATCGCCTTCCCCTTTCTACCTCGAAATATCGCATTTCTGAACCCCTCGCCGACCCAAAGTTTTCGATCTCCTTCTGTGGATCACCACAGAAATATTCCTTATTGTTTTTAATATATTGGGACTATATTCATCGTGGTGATTAAATATATGTATACGAAGTAAATCGGGTGAATCCGAAAGTAGCAGAAGGAAATGAACGAAGATGGTACTTGCCAATACGTGCTTCTGCTGATTGGCTTCGTCGGGGCTATGTAAGGTTAGGTGGAAGGACATGGTTAGAAGAAGAAATACATGAAAGGGGTACGAAAAGAGGAGCGACAGTTGAAGCCATAAATTGGTCGCTCGTTCCTGTTTTTGTATCCCTACTTTCTATTTTGTCTACTAACCATCTCCTTATTCCCAAGGTTACTTTGCACCGACGAAGCCATCTTCGTTCATTTTCTTCTGCTACTTGTGGATTCATCCGATATTCCTTTTCTACATATATTTGATCTGCAGGATGAATATAGTGTTCAAAGATGAAAAATTATTTACCCAAGCATCCCCTAAGATTTGAACTCATTCGGAATATATTATGCAGTTTTTTAAAAAACCTATTTCACCCCCACCTCCTTAGTTTCCACTGCAGAGGGATGAATATCCACCTGATCAATTTGAACTTGCAGCAAGTCAGTTTTCCATTTGAAAAAAAAATTAGAAGGCACTGACGTGAGGTCATATTGCTTTGGCGTTCTTGTTGAGCTACTTGCGAGTAAATATTCAAACCATAACAAATCTATAAGCACTCTGATCAAGTGAACAATTGTCATTTCCCGTACTATGTGACAATGTGATTCAAATGAATCAAATTAAAAATAACTATTCATAATTCCCTTTTCCTTAAAACTTCTCTGAATTTTGACAACGTAAATTATTTCAGCCATCGAGATTGAATTCTGTCTCTATGATTTCCCGTTATGAAAAACTTTGATTAATATCACGTCAACTGACACTGATTAATGAGCCCGGCATTTGTCAATCGAATACCAATCTGTGATGGCCATCGTTCAAAGAAAATCGTCGGGACGTATGTCATTTCTCTTTTCTCTTGAGTAAATGAAAAAAATGATCATACCTTTAGATGGAAAAGAGCTACGGCAATGAAATTTGAGGATAAGTAAGATATCGATCACCTCAATATATTCACGAATTTTTATTGAAATCCGAAAAATATTTTATAAGATAGTGCGGATTGAATTTTTTAAAAATTTTCTAGCGGGACGATTTCTGCGAAAATTTGCGAGCCGTTTTGTTGCAGCCTCTCTCAACAAAATTTTAAGTATCACCTTGATCGGATGGATATTCTAGTAGTTATTGAGGAAACAAAATTTCAGATGCTCATAACTACTGAACCATCCTACGGATTTGGCCCAATAACGAACTTGACCGAGATATTTGGACAATTAACCTATTCTGAAAATATAAAAACTCTAGCTCATCTCTTTTGGATGCTAGAGTGGATACGGCCGGCCGGACAGACTCAACTTTCGCCACGGATTCCTCACCGGGGAGACCATTTTCGGCTCGATATTCCAAAATTACAGACATTCGGGCAAAATGATAGGCACTCTGTTCGGGTGAACAAGAGCGCCAAAAAGCAAAAATAATTGCAAATGAATTTATTTTCGAGAAAAATTAAACATGCATAATTACTTTTGGCCTCACATTTTATGTTCGAATTGATTCCCCTTCCACTTCAACACACATGCGGCATCGTTTAGTCACGGTGAAACAAATTTTACGAAAAAATTAGAAGGGCGACCTGAACGCGGCGTGTCGACTACGGAGCCAGTACTTACGATACGACTTAACGATACAGTTTATGTACCATTTGTCTGGAACAAACTTGCTCATATGGAAAGCGTTGGCGAAATTCTTCGAAACCTTCAGCATAATCTCCATCAAATTTTAGGTAAGAAGTGAGCAAACAATCACGCTCTTCTCTCGTGTACTTTACACGCGTAACGAACGCACTCTAACCATACCCAACAACACTGCTACACGTGACCAACTCAACGCTAAGTTTCAGCTGTCTCCTTCCGTCCTAGGTACGATACTGGCCGAGAATACTCGCAGGCGTGAATACCAAACTTGTGTCGCACTCTGTATATATATCTTATTAAACGTTATTAAATGACACCAAGGGAATAAAAATTATGGAAAATTTTCAAGAAAAATCGAAGAGATTGAAATTTACCTATGAATTGAAATCATCGGACGGTAATACCAATTTTATTGCTGTAACCTCAGCGGAGACTGAAGAAATTGGAGATGTTTTTCAATGTCCTGAACAGGATCGAGATAACAAATTCCACAGATCGATAAAAATAAATACACATTTCGAGAGAGTGGAAAGAAGTCTGAATCGGATAAGACAAAATTGCACATTTGTATCATCTGTACAAGGGAAATGGAAAATGTTTATTTTAACAAAGACAATTACATGGGGTCAAGCATGATGATTTAAAAGAACCAGTAGAAGGAGAGGAATAAAAGCAGATCAACAAGAAATTTTCCGGAGAATGCCAAATTGATCAGATTCTCATCAAGGCCGATCTGGGTAGTGTATTGCGTCAGATGCATCTCAACAAGTCCATTTTGGTTGTGACGAGCACAGGTAAGTTGGTGAATTTTCTTTAGTTCAACCGCAACAATATTCTGATATGATATTTGTCTATTTTCTCAGTGTAAGCTGTCTCGACGTTGTCATCCGCTGGAACCGCTATGTCAATTATTATTGCCGTCTTTTATATTTTGTCGAAGATGACAATGTCTCTGTGGTTGTGCAATACTGGCCTATTAGTTATTTGTGGATTATCGTAGTAGGGGGTTTGGCACGACACGGCCTTTGAAATTAAATGAAAGCAAAAGAAATTAATAATGAAATTCCGGTGAGAAAAAATGACTCGAAAAGAAAATACGAAATGTTGGAGTATCGACTTTTGCGTACCTGGCTTCATAGCACGGCTGAATCAATGTGTCACTCACGAGCGAGAAATAGTCACCTTTTCACTGGCGTTCGAACTTGTAGAATTAACGAGAAAATTCGACAGAAACGAAGAAACAGTCTTGCACTGCATCGAACGAGCGTCGACGTGTGTATTCGAATTACGACTGCTTTCGTCTCGCACTGTCATATATCTCCAACATATGTTACGCGTCCATAGACAAAGAAATGAACATACGTGGGCCGCATGAAACGAACAAGCATTTTGGAACAGAAAATAAATGAATGCAACTAACAACACTGAGTTGCAGTAACATAACCGCCCACCTAAAATAGAATATTTTACAAAAAAAAGGCAAATATAAAAATTGAAAAGATATCGAACATAAAGCGAAAAAAAAATATATACATATATACATCAACATATGTCATAACTATTGGAGAGGTAATGGACATAATTTAACCACTGATCTCTGCAGTACACCTTGAGTAGTCCGAACAGTAGCTACTCTAGCTATTTTATCAGCGCCAGGATGCAATTTCTCAATGCGTCCAAGTCGCCAGCGCAATGGAGGAGTTGATCATCTTTTATCAAGACGAGTGCACCTATTGAATAAGGAGGCGAGTTACTATTGAACCACTTTTTCGTTGTTGCAGTGTGTTCAGGTATTCTAAATTCCATCTTTTCCAAAAATCCTGATGGATACGAATTAAAAGCTGCCAACGCGATAATCGACCGATAGATAGGTGTGATAAATCTGGTTCAGGAATAGTAGTTAATGGAGCCAAAGTAAGAAAATGTCCTGGTGTTAGTGCAGATATGTCATTCGGGTCATTACTAAGCGGACATAAAGGGCGAGAATTGAGCACAGATTCAATCTGTGTGAGGACTGTATAAAACTCCTCATATGTCAGGAGTTGATGACCGATTACTCTCAATAAATGGGATTTGACAGATTTTATACCAGACTCCCAAAGACCCCCAAAATGAGGACTAGAAGGCGGATTGAAACTCCACTCAATTTTCTCTTCCAACACAGCGCCCTGCATATATTTCGAAAGCTCCCGATAAGCTCCCTGAAATTTGTTCCACCATCACTAAAGATGTGGTTACATCTACCCCTTCGAGCAATAAAACGACGCAATGCAGCAAGAAAAGCATCGGAAGTTAAATCTGACACCAACTCCAAATGCAATGCCTTCGTTGTGAAACATACAAAGAGACATATATACGCCTTTAACGATTTTGAGCCACGAGACCTAGACATAGTTATGAAGTATGGGCCACCATAATCTACTCCGACGCATTGAAAGGGTTTGAGTTGATTAATTCTCAAGGGTGGCAAATTACCCATGAGAGGTTGAGACATTTTGGGATTGACCTTGAAACACGTGTTACAGCGAGAAATAACTTTGTTTATAGCTCGTCTGGCTGATAATATCCAGACCTGTTGAGATAGAAGGAACTGTAAAGTCTGAGCACCTGGATGCAGATATATTTTATGGAAATGCTGAATAAGGAGCTCCGTAAGTCGATGAGATGAAGGAAGCAAAGCTGGGTGTTTGTGATCATAGGCCAGACCAGAAAAAGACAGACGACCGGCCACCCTGAGAACACCGTCTTCTCCAATAAATGGATTCAATTTTCGAAGTGATTTAGATATGGGATTTCCCGAGATGAGATTATCGATCTGTTCCTTGAACACAACCCGTTGAACCTGCTTTATAATGAAGAAAAGTGCATCTTTGAGATGAACTGCGGAAAATCTATATATCCTAGGAGCTTTAGAGTTCTTTATGAAGTTAACGAATCTGAAAATGTAAGCTACCACTCTTTGAACCTTGGACAGAGATGAATACCTGGAGAGCAAATCATCAACAAACGATAGAGAAATGAAAGTTGACAAAGAGAGGTGACGCTCTTCTGTTTGTACAAGATGAAGAGAATTCTCTATTTCATCATTTGCGAAGGTGAGATGTTTGGAACGAAGCCAGTCAGGGCCTGTCCACCACAAAGAGCAGTTCAACAGTTCGGTTGGCGTTAAGCCGCGTGAAGCACAATCAGCTGGATTGTCTTTCGATTGAACATGATACCAATTTTCTGTTGAAACTAAGTCCTGAATTTGAGTAGTACGATTGCTTACAAATGTCTTCCATCGATGAGGAGAAGACTTAATCCATGTTAGAGCTACCATTGAATCAGACCAAGCAAAAATGTCATCTATTGTAAAAGCTGATTGGTAAACAGAGGAAACCACATTAATGAGTCTTGATAATAAGAGACAAGCACACAATTCCAGTCTTGAAGTGAAATTCTCTTCAATGGGGAGACCTTTGATTTACCACCTACGAAAGAGATGTCAATGGAGCCGTCAAAATTGAAAAACTTGAAATATACCACGGCTGCGTAGCCACGCTCACTACTATCTCCGAAACCATGAAGTTCGCAACGATAAAATGATTTCGATGCAAGTTTCCGAGGTATCTTTAATTTACCCAATTCGGTTAATTCGGATTTACACTGATTCCAGCGACGGCTAACATCGTCTGGAAGTGTATCATCCCACTGCAAACCTAATGTCCAAAGATGCTGGATCAAATGTTTAGCAAGAAAAGTAAATGGAGAAAGGAACCCCAAAGGGTCGAAAATTCGAGAAAGTTCTGAAAGTATGGTACGTTTGGTACATACCTGAACAGTAGTTTCCGCAAAATAAGAAAATTCGTCCGACGAAGGAAACCACCTCAAACCGAGAATTTTAACTATCGGATCTATATCAAACTCCAAAGAATGGTGATATTGATGATCTAGAGGTATGGTTGAGAGTAATTGAGAACTGTTACTACTCCATTTTCGGAGCTCAAAACCAACACAATTCAATAAGGAAATCAGTTCCTTTTGCAACGTTTTTGCGTCTTCCAAATCATCACAACCTGTAACGACATCATCGACATAAATGTCTGTGAGCAAAATTTTGGATGATTTCGGAAAACGAGCTTCCTCATCCTTGGCCAACTGTGCCAAAGTTCGAAGGGCAAGAAAAATGTGCTGGTGCAACTCCGTACGTAACGGTATTCAGCTGATAAGTTTTTATGGGTTCCGATGGAGAAAACCGCCACAATATTCTTTGAAAGTTTCGATGTGATTTTTGAACTAATATTTGACGATACATTTGTTTGATATCAGCTGTGAAAACGAACCGATGAACACGAAAGTTCATCAAAATGGCAATAATATCCTTTTGTAATTTAGGACCTATCAATAGAGCATCATTTAAAGATAAATGACCGGGTACATGAGCTGACGCATCGAAAACAACCCTCAACTTTGTAGATGGACTGTTTGGTTTGATTATACAATGGTGAGGGATATAAAAAGTATTTTCATAATCCGAACTCGTAGAAATTAATGACATATGATCTTTTTCTAAATATTCCTGCATGAAAGTAGAGTATTCCCGGTATATATTCTGGTTTTAATAAGTTTACGTTCAAGGGATAAAAAACGACGTAGTGCGAGAGAATATGTGTCACCGAAAGAAAGTGTTGACTGATCAGGTTTAAATGATAATGCCACAGTGTACCGTCCAGTTGTATTTCTAGAATAGTTCTGAGTGTATAAGTTCTCACAAGATTGATCTTCTGGTGATACAATGACATTCTCTGAAACTTCTTCAAGTTCCCAAAATCTTTTCAACGAGGAGTTCAAACCTGATTCAGACAATGACAAATGAAAATTGTTAACTGATATGTTAGGTGATTGAATCTTTCCCATGAAAACCCAACCAAACACTGTCTCAAGTGCTGTTGGTTCTAAACCGTTACCCTCGATACGACCCGGTCGAATTATTAAAGAGAATATATCCGCTCCGAGGAGAAGGTCTATTGATTTCGGAATGGAAAAGTTCGGATCTGCTAACTTCTTGTTTTGGACACAATTCCAAAACGAATAATTTACGAAAGAACTCGGCATCTCCGCACAAATCTTCTTCTGATATCTACCACAAGCATCACGAATTTCGACCTCAGCGGTTGCCAAGAGAACGGTAGAATTTGAAGAAACATTGGTTAAAACTTGAGCTGAGCCTGAATCCGATGAATTTGCAGCATTGAAATGAAACGTCTCTGATGAAGAATCATTATCCGCATTATTGCGCATGTGCAACAGGGTATGATGCTTTCCATTGCAAACACGACAATTTGACTTTGAAGAACAATTGTTAATCTTATGTCCAGAATGGAGGCAATTGATACACCAATTTTTGTTCTTCACAGTCTTGAACCGATCTTGAACAGTTTGTTCCAAAAATGATGGACATTTGTAAATATTATGAGCTAACTTGCAATAATTACAGGTTAAACGTTTCTTGAATGATTCAGTTTCCGTTTGAACGAGAAGAGTCGAATTTCTTTTATTCGTTGAGAGAGAACTAGATTTCAAAACTTGAGAATTCGAAACTGAATGAGTTTTCGACGGAAGAGAAAGAGCTACTGCCTCCAAGGCTATACACTGATTTGTCAGGAAATTTCGCAAATTGACAAACGACGGAATATCGGTTGAACATTCTTGCAATTCAAAACGTTTGATCGTTGCTGAATCTAATTTCTGAATGAGAATGTGAAATAAAACGAAGTCCCACTGGTCAACGAGTAAACCTAAATTCCTTAATACCGATAAGTTTTCCCCAAAACTTCTAGAATTCGCCTAAGGTCTTTAGCTGAATCACCCTGTAGCTTTGGAACATTACAGATTTCCTTCCAACATGTATTAGCGAGAAGTCTTTTATTTTGATATCTTTCCGCCAATGTCTGAAAAGCGCTTTCATAATTTTCAGCAGTCAATGGAAATCCTTTAACTAAATTTAAAGCATGAGAAGAAAGTGAACTAAGGAGGTATTGAAACTTTTCTATTTGACTCAAGTTAGAATTTTCATGTACCAAACTTTGGAACATATCGAAAAAGTAGGCCACTCTTTATAATTCCCATTGAAAATGGGCAATACTATCTTTGGAAGTTTAACATTTGGCGAACTAATAGAGCAACTGTCTTGGTTTTTTACTGGAATGTTTACTACAGGAAATAAATTAACATAAGTTGTTCTGATGGTGTAATAATTATCCATAAAGGCTGTTCGAATAACCTTCTCAGTGTTCAATTCGGGTTCTTCGGAAGATACTATCATAGAGACAATAGACGTATGTAAATTTTGAAAGTCCACGAGAATATCGTCAAGTATTTCACATCTTAATTTGAATCTTACATGGAGACTTTGATCAGTGACAGCGAATTGTGCTAAATTGAGAATTTCCTCGAGATCATCAATAACAATTTGACGACGAGCTTTGAGTTGTTTCAATTTTGTCGCCATTATTATTATTCAAGGTATACTGCAGAAAACAATATGAATTTCGTTTTGAGTAATTTCGAAAAAGAGTAAATAGACTAACCGATTGAAAAGAACTAAATTAATTAATAAAGCAAATAATTAAGATTGAATCTATTAAATTGAAAATCGAGTTGAAAATAAACAAATGAAAATAATGAAATGTAAATAAACAAAAACAAGAATGTCAATCTTTGTTTATGTTTCGAATCAAGGTTATGAGCATAGATGAGAAAAACAAATGAAAGGTAATGAAAGCTAAATTCTTTTAACATGCGCAGATATTAAAGGATTTATGAATGTGTTCGATATCTTATCAAGTTTTCGAGGTCACGTGAATAATGACAGATTGAAATAAATGCAAATGAAAAACTAAATGAAAAAATTCCAAAATGCTTGATCGCAATAATTTTGAAAACGCGGTTCGAAAATATGCGGCTCAAGAAGGACCAAAATGGCACGACACGGCCTTTGAAATTAAATGAAAGCAAAAGAAATTAATAATGAAATTCCGGTGAGAAAAAATGACTCGAAAAGAAAATACGAAATGTTGGAGTATCGACTTTTGCGTACCTGGCTTCACAGCACGGCTGAATCAATGTGTCACTCACGAGCGAGAAATAGTCACCTTTTCACTGGCGTTCGAACTTGTAGAATTAACGAGAAAATTCGACAGAAACGAAGAAACAGTCTTGCACTGCATCGAACGAGCGTCGACGTGTGTATTCGAATTACGACTGCTTTCGTCTCGCACTGTCATATATCTCCAACATATGTTACGCGTCCATAGACAAAGAAATGAACATACGTGGGCCGCATGAAACGAACAAGCATTTTGGAACAGAAAATAAATGAATGCAACTAACAACACTGAGTTGCAGTAACAGGGTTATTTCAAATTTAAGATGTATGCTTGTTGATCCTTCTATATTCATTGTGGTAGTTGGCTTAGTACTTCATATTCCAGAGTCCAAGAGACTTTAGAATAAGAGCACTTCGGCTCTTGCCCTCACGACATAGCTCCACTACTTTGTTTTTGTTAACATTTTGTTGATCCATTAAACTCTCTAACGAATCCTAAGCGCATCAATTCTGCTATCGCCACACAATTGATGCTCAAGTGTGCTCGAATGTATTCTCACCCAACAGCAGCATCGAACCAGAGGAGCGAAATAAAAAGGATTATTCGAAATGTGTGGCAATTGGCAACAATCCCATTTAGGTATAAAATCCCGACTGCGGCTACAACAATTCGAAAATATCTCCACCATACTGGTTCCTCGAAAATCTCGTGAATTCCGAGAACAAGTAACTTCTCAAGCACCGACTCTGCGGTTTCTGCCGCCCCAAAGAACCTGAACTCGCTGAGACGACCTATCCGACGGATGAAAATCAACGACTTCTCCGCTTGAAGAAAAGTAAGACAATCTTAGCTTTCCCTGATCCGGAAACGTGGCCTAACGAGTAGTTTCCTAGGAAATAACTTTTAATGACGACGTCAACAAAGGGAAACAAACAGTACGGTTCGGTAACATGAAAACGGACAACTTTTATATATTATTCGTTTGGAGTTGTATTTTCTGTTCGTGTAATTTTGTTTTGAAGTGGAATTATTCCATTGAATTCGGAGAATTGATATAAGGCGATTTATACTTTGGTTGGATCAAGGGATATTTCCGAGAATGTTACCTTGGCATCTGTTCGTCGTTGAACTGAAAAGATATTTCGTAAATGTTACATATGCAGGGTTGGCATTCTTTTTTGTAAATAGAAATTGTGGTTCTAGTTCGAGAGTTTATGAGTAATGAATAATGGTATACCTATTGGGTTGAAAATTCCATAAATCGATGAGTTATGGCAAGCTTTGTGTAGTGATATGGTAATAACAACTGCCTGGTGCTCATTAATCCTGCACATGATCACCCCCTTGAATGAAAATAAAAAATAGACAAGAAAATCGGGCTTCTTCATCCGAAAACATATAGGAATTAATATCTTTTTGCGCGTTTGCTCAAGTACTAGAGCATGCTATCGGTTTGCCCAATTGTCTGTAATTCTCGAATATCGGGCCGAAAATGATCTCACTCGATTAGGATTGACCTCCTGATGAAGAACACATAACAATTACAATAACAATAACAAAAATTTTATTTCCTGAATCTTGTATTGAATATACACAGAAATGGAAAACCGTCAATAACAGAAAAAAAATTGTCTGCTAAACAACATTCTACGATTTAAATTACTATAATTCAAAAATTCAGCAATAGAGTAAGGTTCAATATTGGTGATCAACTCTATGAAAGTTTTCTTAAATTTTTTATTAGAAACTATATCTAGTATATTCTTAGGTAGACTATTATACAATTTTACACACATGTAATTGGTATTTTTTTCAGTCAGTGTCTTCCTATGCATCGCAAAGTGAAACGGAACGTGTTATTGACATTTCTTAAATTCTCAAAATAATGGTGACTGGTTTTCACAAAAAGGATGCACTCCAAGACAAACAATCCGTAAAAAGTTAGAATTATATTCTGTCTAAAATGCCCTCTATACGACTCTCCATATTCAAGACCAATCATAGATCGTAATGCGGACTTTTGCAGCACAAACAGTTTACTGCAATCAGAACCTCTACCCCGAATAACGATTCTGTACCGAAGAATAGATTCGAAACTTGCAAAATAGATGGTTCTCAAAAGTGCCACATCTACTCGTCGAGATAACACCCTTATCATATAAAGGACACTATTCAGTTTTTTAATCAGGTGATAAATATGTTCTCTCCAATTTAATTGATTATCTACATAAACTCCTAAGAATTTAGTGGTCTGTGATACACCAACTGCGGTGTTGTTGAAATATATCGTGTCCGGGAAACTTTCTCCGGATCTATTACTCCTGAATATGACACACTCGGTTTTATTAACGTTCAGGTGGAGCCCATTCTGACTACACCAAGTATTTATCAGATCAAATGCTGTTCGTGTGTTCGTGCAATATTTGTGGTCTTTATTTTTGATTAGTGCATTTGCGTCGTCTACAAATAACAGTACATTGACCGTCTCTTGGAATAAAGCCGATATAGGCAATGGTAAATCGTTGACATAGATAAGAAACAGGAGAGGACCCAAAATACTCCCCTGAGGAACACCAACATTAATAACAGTTGAAGCTGAATTAAGCTGGTTGTCCCGAATACCATAAAATTCTAGTTCTTTCAACAGTACCGGGTGATCTACACAATCAAACGCTTTAGATAGATCGAGAAAAAGTCCGATGGGCACCTCACCATGTTCAAGTGCTTCAACAACACCCGATGTTAACTCGTAGAAAGCCGTGGTGGTGCTTTTACCGCCTAAGTACCCATGTTGATTTTCCGAAAATATTTCGATCTTATGGAAGAACTTCAACAACCGGTTCACTGAAATTCACTCGAAAATTTTCGAGCATGCGGTCAGTAAACTGATCGGCCGATGATTCCGAACATCATTTGAATCTCCTTTTTTGTGAAGAGGCTTGATCACAGCTAATTTGAGAGCAGATGGAAATACACCCTCCGTAAAAGCTCGATTGATAATATGTGACAAAGGTTTGGCAATTATATGAATAGAATTCTTTATTACTGTTATGGTTATTTCAACATAACCACAAGTGGCTTTACTCCTCATTCGATTAACCACATCTATTAACTCACTTTCATCGACGGGAAAATAATAGGATTTGTTATTGCGACATCCAACAAATTTACCACCTGATATATTCAAATTATGTAGATATTGCTTATTCAGGTCGGCAAAAAAATTTATGAAATTACTCGCCAGGACCTTCGGGTTTTCGATTCAAAATATCTCCCCCAGTCCCATATCTACCCGTGAGCCTACGTAATAAGTTCCAAGATGTTTTATTCTTATTTTTACTGTCCGAAATTAGTTTTCTGAAATAGTCCTGATTCATTTTCTGTAAAATGTAAAATTATGTTAAATACATACGTAATTCTTGAACCTAGGGTGTGATGGGAATTTTAATGTTATTATTATCTTTCATTAATATATGTGGAAACGAATCATCAAATATTCGTTTGAAGATTGTATGAAACCTATCCCATAAGGAGTCCACACAAGCACAGAAGTCGGTTGAAAATATATTCCAGTCCACTAGAGACAAGCAACTTAAAAATATTTCGGTGGTAGACTCATTTATCGAGCGGATTTTCTTATTGTGATGCTCAACTGAGAACGCTGCGAAAGTGAATATTTGTACCTTGTGATCCGATATATGTTCTTCGACAACACTAACAAATATGTCATCTTCGATATTACTTATTATATTGTCGATACATGTAGAAGATGTTGGTGTTATTCTGGTAGGTTCCTTAATCATAAATTTCGCATTAAAGTCGTCGACGAGTGAAATGAACCTCTCCGCCACTCTATTATTTGTAAGGATATCAATGTTAAAGTCCCCAGATACTATAAAAGAACAAGATTCCTCCGTTATTTTCAGAAGAATATTATGCATTTTCTCAAGAAATATATCTATGTCCGAAGTGTTAAAACAGCTGGGCTGATATATACAGATGATGATAATTTTTTTTGTTTTCAATAACACACTCAACAGTTGAACACTCGAACACAAATGGAATCGATGACTTGAGATCAATTCGCTCCCTAGAGATGATCCATCTCCTGCAATATATAGCGCAGCCTCCGTGCTTACCTGCGTTTCGACAGAAAAACGATATTAGATTGTAGTTCAAAAATTTGTAGTTAAGAATTTCATCCTCGCTTTTCCAATGTTCTGTCACAGTGAGAAATGACACATCAAACTTATTTACAAACAACTCTAGTTGATTGAAGCAATTTCCAACTGATTGAAGATTTTTATGAATTAAATTATACAGTTTTCTTATTCGTTGGTTTTGTTCTTGATTATACGGAATAAAAAATGATTCAATCTTACTCCTTCAGGCCAGATTTCTGGATTTTTGAGAGATTCAAAAAGCAGTTCCGGTGTCATGAGTTTAAACGACGAATATTCCTCAGGTCTATTAGATTTCATCTTTGTACATTTCACGTTTGTAATCCCATTATTCTCTAGATGACTAACAATTGTACTTTCCTCAATGTCAGGGTGTAAGTTGCTCACCTGTAAATATCTAAATTTAGGTGCTGATTGAATTTTAATATTATCGCCTATGCCAGTGCCTAAAATGGGCAACGATTATGTCTCTTTTTATTTTCAACTAACGTAAATCCTTCATCAGCAGTTGTCTTTGAGGCTTTGTTAGATGACTCGACGTTAAGGAGTACAACTGGAGATTCAACACCTTCGAAAATAGGGGTTTTGAGATTTTCAGCGTTCCTTTCGTTATTTATCTTTTGTGATGCCTTGAATTTGGGTTTATTAGAACGTGAGAGACTTACTTATAGTCGATTTTTCACATGAAATTATTTTTGTGGATTCACTTGTATCCCCTACTGAAAGAATATTTTTATTGGCTTGTCCAGCATAGGATAAATTATTGTCTCTTGCGAGTTTACTCATTAGTTCGGCGTTCTGTTCCTTCAAAGATATTATTTCCATTTTGAGGTTAAACATTTCTGTCTTGATCGAATCCAATATTGGTGAGACCGTTTCCTGAAATGTTCCACATAACTTTGAGTATGTCCGTCTGGCCGTACGTATAATGTCTATATTATGAAAAAGATTAGTAAGAGTTTTCATATACACAGGTTAACTGTCCGAATATCTCGGTCTAGTTTGTTATTTGGCCAAATGCTTCTATTGGTTCAGAAGTTATTCTGAAATTCGGTTTTCTGTATGATTCCTATAATATCCTTCGAATTATGTTGTAACTTGAAAGATATTTGAATAATGCTGAAATTAATAGGCATGCACAATTTGACAGAAATCGACACGCTACAAAATTTTTGAATAATTCACAAAAAACAATTCATAAGTTACACCTCATGAAATAGCCGACGTACTTGAACAATAATTCGTACATGTATGGACGTTATTGATATCCCACATATCCTCCAATCTCATTGACGTAGCGTTCTGTTATCAAAAAATATAATTTTAATTTCATTTACTTGAGGGCGATGTTAAAGTTAATGTTAATCAATTATGTTGACATTAATTCAGGAACCTCTCTTTCGCCACAAACTTATAGGAAAATCACTAATTTCTTCGTCTTGAATTACAAATTTTTCATGAGATCGTAGAAGAGGAATATCAAAAAGTGTGTCAGGAATTTCAATGTTGGATTCTTTCACAGATACATATACGATTGACATCGGTTGGATCCACTCATTCAGTTTCAGTTGGTGAAAAATCAATCGAAAAGGTTGATTCACCATGAAATGTTATTGTCAAAATTCAGAAACCAAATTCAATTTCGGAAAAAGCTTGATGCTCGTAAAAGTTATTATAACGTATTTTACCATCATTATCATATACAGGGTGTCTCAAGTTCGAGTGCCTATTAGACGTTTCTGGAGAACTAGACATATTGGAGATCTGAAAATTGGGATTATGATATTGTTCGAAGTTCTCTACAGAGCTAAAATATTCTCGAAGCCCAAAAACTTCCGGTTATACAGGGTGTGAAAATAAATTCGACGAAAAAATATTTTTTCAAGTTTTCCATTCCTGGTATGATCGAGTATTCAATAGTGAATACATTTCTGTTAAAACCATTGTATTAAATCGAATAGTTTTCGAAATATCCAAAAAAAAACTGGAAAAAAAGTCAAATATGTTCAGTCAGTAATATGTTCATTATTCTTATTTTAAATATCCTGAGCGTAAACCGTTTTTTAACATCGAAGAGGAAGGATGTGAAAAGGTTACGCATCTTTTGGATTTCAAAAATATCATCACAGGGTGTTTCAAATTTTGTGTTGAAAATTGTGATCTTTAATTGGCCATAACTTCTGTTTTTCAAATTAGAACCCTATTTATTTATAATTTTTTTGGATTCTGCGGTCAAAAATAATGATAGTTTTCTCACATGATTATGCTCCTAAATTCAATAATTTCTGAGTTATTTGAGATCACTACCAAACCCTTACGACTCGTCAGCTGCGTATTATGAACTTAGTGAGTATGATAAGGAATCTGGATTACACTATAATTATTGCGCCTTCAACGAAAAACTGCATATAATAAACTATGCAATTTCGAATGAACTAAAAAATAACATATTTCAGATGAGGAAGAGAGAGAATCAGCAGGCTCTGCCATTGTGCTACCTCCTGCAAGCCCTGAGATCTGTATAAACATGTCTTCAACCAGCCAGCAGGGTATGTTTCAGTTCTTGCAGGAAGAATCATCCTGTAGTGTTACTGAGCAAAGTGAGTAAAATCTTATATATGTGATATTCGTAACAATTGAAATATTCGAATCAAACCAGTAACCATAATACAAAAGATATTTATTCATCTAAAATACATTGCAGATATGGAACTGAATTTCCCTGAGGAGGTAATTCTCTCACAGGAAGAACCCTTTTCACATAATAGTCCTCTGGCGACTCCTAAAACTCCTAGAAGGCGACCAGGTGGAAAAAGACCAGCATCTTGTCGATTAGGGTTAACTGCTACAAAAAAAGCCCTCATTACAACAACAAACACAATTATGAAAAAAAAAATGCAAAGCAGGCCAATGAGGACTTAATAACAGCAAAAAAAGTGGAGTTAATACAAAAACAGATTGATATCGAAAATCTGAAGGCCGAGAAAGAGGAATTCTATTTGAGAAAGAGGAAACAGTTGGTGGAGGCAGAAGTTACGTTGGAGTTATTAGAAATAGAAGAGATGAAAAATTCAGTTTAGAAATAATGAAAAAAAGTTATAGGAAAAATAAATAACTTAAATTAAAAATTCTCTCATTTACCGCTTGATTGAAAACACAGGTATGCTCTTACATATTGCAGAGAGATAGAAAGTTCTGACGTCTCTCTCACACAAAGTGACGTTATCTGAGTTGCAAAAATAAGCTTTCAGTTAAGAATTCCCTCGGCTATCACACACTTTTAGCTATAAAATATGCATATATTTCTTTCTACTAATTATGGCATTTCTCCTTATTAATAAATGTAATAATTTCATACCAATTTGAATATTTGCTGTTTGTGTCTCAGATGACTCCACAAAATGAGAAGCTTAAATACGAAATAAATTAAGAAATTTGAAGAGATAACCTGTTTTTATACCCTGCCACTCACCTAAAATATTGAATTGCTATTGATCTTCTGTTAAGTTAAGATAAATGGAGTTTATGTGTAGTTTATCTGTCGGTGCGGTAGTCAGAAACCCAATTCGACAGTCATCTCTCGTTTAAATTTATCGAATAGATGAACTGAGTTTATTTTGAGTTCAGAAACCGGCCACTAAAATATCAGATACTTCAATCCTAATTGATTTCAATGTGCTCAAATGTAGTGGCCTAACCGAGTTCGCGATAAACCGTCCAACGTTCTCTGTTATTGCCGGCATAATTTCACAAATCCTATTACTCATGACATCGATGACACCGCCATAGCCACAGCGATCAGGAAATAACGCCCACTTTTCAACGGGAACGTGGAGATATTCTTATTGGGTCTGATATCCCCGCCATCACTAAATCATTGATAATACTCTCACACACATGCCAGTAGTCATAATGAGATTTGTACACCGATTCGGCGGAGATCTAATAAAGCCGCGCACCGCCGGGATTCGAACCCACACCCAACGATCGTAATTTGGCTTCAAATCAATTTTGTAATTAGACCGATATCGTTGTGTGCGTTCATCCATGTTCGGTTTTCTTTGGTTGCGTAGATATATCGATTTCAGTGGCGTGGGCGAAAAATATATCCGACTAAACCCAATCCATTCATACTTTGGCAATCCTCACTAGTAACAAAAATTGAATTAAGGCAACGTAATTCAACGAATTTAGGCCTCACAATCTTTTAGAAAATAAATTTTTTAGGTTAAATAAATAAAAAAAGTCTAAATGCATCTGATTCACAAGTTTTTCTATTTGTGAATAAGCCGGAATTATACCTTGACCAGCCATAAAATACCTAAAAACGATTTAAATCACATCGCTTGGGCTAATAATGTGATGTATTTCATTGATCATTCAGCACTATACTACATCGTCCAATGAAATCGCTCAATTTTTGAAAACGGACCAATAGAAACAAACTGTATCTGAAAACACTCAACCTCACAGTGTTTTCACTTTTAGAAATTTGTTTTTATCAAATGACTAATTTGCATAGGAATATTAATACGTCCGGATAGCTTTGGCCGTTGGTGGAAGTAGTGGTCGTCATGGTTACGATAAACAAGCAGTTGTTAGCGATAACTTCAACACCACATTTGGCAGTTCTGTCAGTTTATTTTCGTATTTTACCATAGAGTAGATAAAAATGAAACGTTTTGGGAATTGTAATATTACTTCAATGGAGGAAAGTGTGAAGAAAAATGTGCCGTTTACTACAGTGAAGTCAAGATCCTACATTTGGAAACAATTTGAAGAATTTTGTGATGCCCAAGAATACCTTGTAAATGAAAAAACAAGTTTGTCAGAGCTCAATAATATTATGCTAGACTGGACTTTCAATATGAAGAAAAGAGATGGATCAGACTACAAGGAAAATGTCATAAAAACCTTGTGGAATAATACTGCCAAACAGCTGCAGGAAAAATTCTATTCCGAATGGGGCATTTGGTTCTATCCATTCACAGACGTGGCTTTAAAAACGGCGCGGGATGCACGAAATGCCAAGAGGCGTATTTTGCAAGTGGACCCGAAGAAAAGAAGAGTAAGTGCCAAAGCGCTGTCTTTGGAGCAACACAGAAAGATGGTCAACTTATGTAAAGAAGATAATCCAGTCGGTTTGAACAGAAAATTTTATTTTATTGCTGCATTAGAGTTTGCTTTGCGCGGGGGAGAGGGTTCATCATGACTAATTTGGCATTTCCAAGTCGAAATTGAAAACGATGATAATCCCACGGGCCGAATTGCCGACAATCCGATATTTTCTAAAACAAGACAAGGTGGTGCCCAAAAATGTGCGGAAACGAAATGGCTGACTCCCAATAGTAAAGAGTAAAGATATTTGCCCGGTGAGGTTATATAAGCTACTTGTATCCAAAAGAACTGCAAACATAACCACTGAAAGACTATTCCTTACTACACAAATGAATTGGAAATATGGTTCATGGTTCAAAAACTCACCAGTCGGTCCCTGTATAATTTAAAGACAAAATATTCTAAATTATATATCAATTGAGCGAAATGTATTGTAATACCATATAGGCCGCGTTACAAAATATACAAGTTGGTCAAACTTACTACGACAAAACTTACCACCATATAAGGATCTTCGAGAACTAGGGGCACCCCTAACAACCAGTACTCCGCTTCTCTCCAATACCATTAGTGAGTTGAAGATTTGATTGTTTGACACTCACGAAATTCGACGTAGGAAAATTGTTCTTTCGAAAAGCGTCGTATCGTATCAAGCGTATTGATAATATCGAACATGCGACGTATAAGAGCGTACGTATATGACTGGTATTTCCACACGTTTTGTCGTGCATGAAAAATGACCAACATGTGTTTGTATTTATTTTATTAAAACTATTGGTCATTCGGACTATAAACTACCCTACCAAATTGAATACCGAACATACCGCCCACCAAAATATGCCAAAATATTTTTCATTATTAACGAAACAACAAAAATAATGAAGTGAAATGCAATAAACTTTCAAGGCAAATAAAAAATGGAAAATGAGAACTTAATTCACATACTCATATAATAGACGAAACAAAATAATTATTATAAAGATTTAATCTCTACAAGGAAGAGGACTTAGTTTCACTACGGGACGCCTCAAAACGCCGTCAGCAGTTTTGAGACTTACAACTCGACAAATACCATCATGTCCAGGATGCACCTCTATAATTCTACCTAACCTCCATTTGAGAGAAGGAAGATTCTCGTCTTTAATAAGAACAAGCTGGTTTATCTGTAACTTAGGAGAATTGTTCTTTGACCATCTAGGCGATCTAAGCGATTCAGTTTTATATCACTATAATCAGGATCCGGTAGAGCCGTTACAGGTTCAAGCGTTAAAAAATGACCAGGCGTTAACACTGACAAGTCATTTGGATCACTACTCATCTCTACAAGTGGTCTAGAATTAAGTAATGCCTCTATATTTACCAAAACAGTATATAGTTCTTCAAAAGTAAGAATCTGTTCTCCGATTACTCGATGTAGATGAGATTTTACCGATTTAATACCACTCTCCCATAATCCGCCAAAATGAGGAGAAGAAGGTGGATTGAATTTCCAATCCACACTTTCATCAACAATTGAGTCTTTAAATATCTTTTGCAAATATTTACTTGCACCAACAAAATTAGTTCCACAGTCACTATAAATCACGGAACAACGACCGCGACGTGCAATGAAACGACGAAATGCCGCCAGAAAACATTCTGTTGACAAGTCCGAAACTAGTTCCAGATGAATAGCTTTAGTTGACATACAAACAAATAAACATAGATACGCTTTTTGAGTTTTTGAACCCCTTAGCTTTCCTAACTTAATGAGAAAAGGTCCTCCGAAATCACAACCAACATGTGAAAACGGTTTCAATTCTGTTACTCGTGAAATAGGCAAATCTCCCATAAGTGGCTCCATTGTCTTAGGCTGGACTCGAAAACATCGATAACATTTCGCTATGACATTACGAATAGCTCTTCGAGGCGACAGTATCCAGAACGTTTGACTAAGTAAAAATTGTAAAGTACGTAAACCTGGATGTGAGAGCTTCTCATGATAATGCAAAATTAAAAGTTCTATTAATCGATGCTTTCGAGGTAGTAAAAGTGGAAACTTCTGATCGAAACCCAATTTACTATTAATTAATCTACTTCCTACACGTAAAAGACCATTTTTATCTATGAAGGGAGAAAGTTTTCGAAAAGATTTCGAACACGATAAACCTTTTGACAAACAAGAGATTTCTGTCGAAAAATTTGAACGCTGAACGTGACGAACAATAAATAAAAGTGCACTAGATAATTGATCTGACGAACAAGTAATGTTGTCACTAATAGAAAACGAAGTCAAAAGCGATGACTTAGGAAATGAAAACTTACTCACAAATTTCAAACAATAGGTAATTATTCTCTGTATCTTACCAAACGACGAAAATCGATCAAGTAAAGCTAAAATAGAATCTGCTTGAATCGAGCTATTGAGCACGCAGACTCTTTCTTCAGACAATGCATCTTCAGAAGGAGACAATAATTTTTCCTCGATCAAAGCAGAATCCAATGATGCTAACCAAGGTGGTCCCGCCCACCATAATGTATTCCTAACAAATTCCGAAGGAAATGAACCACGTGAACAAATATCACTTGGGTTCATGCGACCGGCAATGTGATGCCAGTGAAAAGGACTGACTTTTTCACGAGCCACTCGATTGGCGACAATCGTTTTCCAACGATAACTAGGAGACCTAATCCAATCTAAAGCAACTTTAGAATCGGACCATGCAAATATACGATCAATGGGACTATGATTTGGTAAAGTGGTCAGCACAAATGAAAAAAGTTCTGCAAGCAATACAGCTGCGCAGAGCTCCAAACGAGCAATGGATATTCTCTTAAGGGGAGCGACCTTTGACTTCGCCATGAGTTGAAATACGTTAAATGTAGATTCACTCTGTTTAACACGCATATAAATTATTGCTCCATAACCACGCTCGCTAGCGTCACAGAAGCCATGTAATTCACTATATAAAGGACCACTAGGACGAATACAACGAGGTATTTCAAGAGATGATAATAACGGCAATTCCGATTTGAATCGACCGTACTGCTTTTCTATTTCAGGGGGCGGTGTATCATCCCAGTCAAGGGCTAATAACCAGAGCTGTTGCATTAAATGCTTTGCAAAAAATGTTATAGGAGCCAAAAAACCAAGAGGATCAAATATTCTAGCAAGTTCCGAAAGAATGTTACGTTTTGTACATGTGTTTGAACTCGTGTGAACAATATACGAAAATACATCCTTCGATGGATACCATCGGAGACCCAAAACTTTTACACAAGCATTTTCATCAAAATCGATAGGCAATTGATGTGATGATTCCGGAATATGCTTCAAAAGTGAAGATTTATTACTTATCCATTTGCGCAACTCAAATCCAGCACGACTCAGTAGTTCAATTAGTTGTTTTATAACTATAAGAGCTTCTTCTTCAGTGTCATTTCCACCAAAGACATCATCAACATACGTATCAGATTCTAAAATTTTGACAGCCAGAGGAAAGTTATGACCCTCATCTTGGCAAAGTTGGCGCAAAGTTCGAAGTGCTAAGAAAGGTGAAGATCTGACTCGAAAGTCACCGTATTCAATATAAATTCCTGTACCGGCTCTCTCAAAGAAAATCTCCAAAAAATTCTCTGATAAGTCCGATGACAAGGATCAATTATAATTTGTCGAAACATTGAACGAATGTCTCCCGAAAATACCACACGGTGTGTACGAAAACGCAGCAATAGTGAGCTTATATCTGTTTGAAGCCTAGGGCCAGTAAGAAGATTGTCATTTAAAGAAAGACCGTTTGAGGATTTGACTGAAGCGTCAAATACCACTCTAAGTTTCGTTGTCACTGACTCCGGCTTTATTACACAATGGTGCGGAATATAATATTTACCTTCAGAATCATCAAACGGAGGAATAGGTGACATGTGACCAGAATCTAGATATTCCCGCATGAATGCACAGTATTGAGCTTTAAGATCATCATTTTTAGATAACCTATTTTCTAAAGAATAAAAACGTCTAAGTGCATTCTCACGAGAATGTCCTAACTCCGGCTCTGTACCTGACGAAAAAGGAGAGATACAACATATCTCCCGTTAAAATCTCGATAAGTGGTTTCCTTGAAGAATTTTTCACACTTAATACCTTCAGATGATAAAGGTATTGATTGAGGAACTTCCTCTAACTCCCAAAATTTTGTCAAAATATTTCCACAAATATCGACACTGTTATTCTCAACAACCAAAGTGTTTAAGAAGGAATCAAATTTTGGCGTAATTGAAGACGGTAACCCGATACGACCACTCAAAATCCAACCAAAACTGCTGTTGAAAGCAATAGGTTCATTAAATCTACCCTTAATTCGACCATCACGAAGAATTTGTGCGAAAATATCAGCAGAAAGTAGCATATCAATTGGTCTCGACAAATGAAAATTGGGATCGGCTAGCTTAAGGTTATTTATATGAGGCCAATCTGAACGTTTGATAGAGCAATTAGGCATATCAGAACAAATTTTAGTTAAAACATAAGCCTCCAAATTCAAAGTTGATTTTTCACTGTGGGCAGAACGAATTACACAAGTCAATTTACCTTTAGGGGCTACTACAGTTTCATTTCCTATACCATTTATAAGTTGAGACATCGCGACATAAGACAAACCTAGTTTTCTTAGACATTTTTCAGTTATAAAAGATGCCTGACTGCCGTTATCCATAACGGCTCTAATTTTCTGAAACCCTCCAAAAGCAACCAAGATCTCAATTTCCGCCGTCGAGAGCAAAACAGTATATTCCGACGGTTTAGTATTATTTGATATACAACTACAAGAAGAAAGTGAAACACTATGGACCTCAACATTTGATGAGCTACTGTTTGATGTAGTGCCCGAAGGATTTGAACAAACAAGCTTAGAATCTTTATTTTCGGATTTTTCGAAATGCAGCAAAGAATGATGTAAAGATCGACAAACCTTGCATCTAGATTGGCTCGGACAATGTTTCACGTTATGAGAATTTTTAAACAATTTATACACAAGTTGTTCTGTTTAACTATTGAGAACCGCTGGAATGGTGTCTTTTCTAAAAATGAAGGACAGTGTCCGATAAAATGGTTTTGCTTACAAAACGTACAATTAGCCAAAGGTGGAGTACTCTTTGCTTTCACATTAGCCATAAACGACGATTTAATATTCGATCTTGAGAAGTTCTTAGGCGCAGAATCAACATTTGTAGGTCTAGTAGAATGACTATGTTTTTGTGTATTACAAGTTTCTAAAGCTCGACAATGACTTATTAAAAAGGTTTTCAGAGTTTCAAATGTAGGTAATTCAACACTACTATGCTCCAGTTCAAAACGAGTTCTAGTTTTATGATCTAATTTTTCAATCATAATATTGAATAAAGGAAAACACCACTGGTCTACATGAAAATCCAAATTGTCCAAAGCAGCTAAATTTTCCGAAAATACTGTGTGCAATTCACGTAACTGAGCTATATCTTCTTTTTCAATTTTAGGGAAATCAACAATTTTTCTCCAAAAAGCCGTAGCTAATAAACGTTTATTATTAAATCGTTTCTTCAAATTTTCAAATGCAACCAAATAATTGTCATGTGACAATGGAAGTCCTTTGATAACAGAAAGAGCTTGTCCAGATACGCTACTCAACAAATATTGAAATTTTTCAATCCCGCTAAGCGAACTATTTTCATCTATCAAAGTGGTAAATAAATCTAAGAAATTAGTCCACGTATGCAAATCACCAGAGAAAATGGGAATCGAAATTTTAGGTAACTTTGCATTAGATGTTGACCCTCTACTTAAACGCGATTGATTTAGACTGTCTCTAGAAAATAAATCGTGATAGATCGACTTAATAGCAAAGTATTTCCCATCAACACTGCGTCTAAGATCATTTTGCTCTTCTAATATTAACTCATTATCGGCTTGTGTTGATAAATAACTGACAATCTTGAAATGATACGTTTCAAAACCCTTATAAATACTATCTAAAGCCGAAAAACGCATTTTGAAAGCTGTATGAAAACTGGTATCATGTTCCGCCTTAGCCGACATATCAAAAATCTCATCCACACGAGAAACGGACAAAGACCTTGCCGCTTTATGTTGTAAGAAACGCTGCGCTTCCCTATCTTGTGGCATTTTTAATTCAATGTCTTTGCGTTAAAACCGAAGTAATCAATATTCAATAAGAGAAATGTGTGAACTTCAAATTCACTCGAAACAATCAAACGAGAATGTAACACATGTGTCAAACTGCGATAAAACAAGATAAATCTCCAACGCTTCGCCTTAACAAAACAACAACTATATCTTTACATATAGAAGTATTTTATCTCGAATGAAATTATCAGTATCCACGCATTCAACAGAAATAAATGAGGTGGGGTAAATACAGAACTGCAACCGGTTCTTGATGCTTCAAATTAATGTCAGTCCAATGAAAAAATCGAAATAATATGTGCGATATTTAAAAAAAATACCTACGAACGAAAAAAAAATATTTCTGAATTTCAAACTAAAAATATTCACAGAATGAATAATAAGAAAATACGTTGGCATTTATTTTGGTGACTGAGATCTTAAACCAAAAATCGAAAACGAACGAATCTAAACTGCAAATTTCAAAAATTTCCAAATTCAACAAAGCCTGAGGGATGCTCAGGGTTAAATCCGGCTCGAAGGACCAATGTATAATTTAAAAACAAAATATTCTAAATTATATATCAATTGAGCGAAATGTATTGTAATACCATATAGGCCGCGTTACAAAATATACAAGTTGGTCAAACTTACTACGACAAAACTTACCACCATATAAGGATCTTCGAGAACTAGGGGCACCCCTAACAACCAGTACTCCGCTTCTCTCCAATACCATTAGTGAGTTGAAGATTTGATTGTTTGACACTCACAAAATTCGACGTAGGAAAATTGTTCTTTCGAAAAGCGTCGTATCGTATCAAGCGTATTGATAATATCGAACATGCGACGTATAAGAGCGTACGTATATGACTGGTATTTCCACACGTTTTGTCGTGCATGAAAAATGACCAACATGTGTTTGTATTTATTTTATTAAAACTATTGGTCATTCGGACTATAAACTACCCTACCAAATTGAATACCGAACAGTCCCAATACGATAGCTAAATGGACAAAAGAATCGGCAGAACTCATTGGCATCAATACAACCAAGTCGAAGATAACCAACCACTCGCATCGAGCTACTGCTGGCAGTCAATTAGCCAAAGCAGAGATTGGCGAGAAACAGCTGATAAAGATAACAGGCCATTCTTCTTCAGCGTCAGTCAAACCGTATCTCCAACTGGACCAACAACATCACAAAGAAATAATCACAGCCATAAGGAATGAAAAAAATGTCCTTCAAGAAACAACATCAGAATCTACTTCATCATTCGAAAATAATGCTCGGTATGTGTATAATAATTGTACTATCAATAATTATTATTTTGAGAATAAAGATGAATAATTTGTTGTTATGCTTCTATCTGGTTATTTTTGAATAAAAAACTATTTTTTATTTCGTTTGTTTTATATTGTTGAATGATCTTTCCAAATACCACACGAGATTCGAATTTTTTTTTGAGAACACTGTCGTTTTTTGAAAATTATACAAATTTCACTCAACCAAGTGATCCCGAAATACCACTCGCCTTCGGCTCGTGGTATTGTAAGGATAACTTTGTTTCGTGAAATTCCCAAAAAACAAGAGTGTTCTGAAAAATTCTCACCTCTAGTGGTATTACCCTTGAAAATTTTCACATAACTTGCTACGACCCTGTTTCTACAAATTGCCAGAAGAAGAAGTCGGTTTCATAAGATACCTAAAAAAGTATGAAAGTCGGTGTTCGTCAATATAATAAAATGATAAGATCGGGGACCAGAGAAAAAAATCGAAACGGGTCCCGTTAGGGACCCGGAAAGCTAGACCCGGAAAGCGTAGCTTTCCGAGCGGCCCGCAGGGCCGCTCGAGAGGGAATCTTAAAACAGATCGAAAAGGCGTATCCTCTTCTAGGAGAAGCGACCCCGAAGCACCCCCCGGGCGCTCACAAAGTGCCCGAAATTTTCAAACGAAAATCGCGAAATCGGCCATTTTAGCGAAATCGCCCAAAGGCGAAAAATGGGCGAAAGTACTCCTATGAAGCCGGAGCATCTCGAGGGGAGGGGGGGTCGCTTTTTCTGGACGAGGAACGTCCCCATGCGTGGCTACGAGCTCAGCCGCGGAGCCCCTCGAAATCTATACGAAAATTATGCATATAAAACGGCAATTTTAGACTCGCCACTTCCTGAAACGTCAAAACCACACCTACGTTTTCCCTCCGTGCCGGTCGAAAACGATATAAATCGCCCCGCGATCGGTAGAAAACGAATCTACGTGAAATTTCCCATCTCTGGGTACCAATTTTCACATCCAAGTAGCGAGTCAAGGCCGCGAATTCTTCATTCCAAATTCGGCAATTTATACGGTGAAATGAGGCAAAATGTCACAATTTCTCATACGATTCCGATGATAGCCGAACGCGAGCTCCAAATTTGAAAATACGGCATCAATTTTTCGCTCGATATGGCCGGTGAAAGATTTTTTGCGCCTTCCAAGCACTCGAATAAGAATCTACAGGAGATTCCGAATTTCTAGATACCTACCACTTTTCGTGAATCGCAAGAAAAACACCTCAAATATGCGTTTGAAAATCGTCATTTCAGCACTGATTTTCACCAGATTCTTTCTTCGAGAGATTTTCCGTCTGAATTTTTTATGGAAAAAGCACCCACTGCGAACCAATTATAGAGTGGGATCTAATTTCGATAAAATGTCATACAGGGTGAACGATTTACAATGAGTTTGCGATCATGTGATATACGAGGTGCTCAATTCACAAGTTAATTTGATTTTTTTCGCGCCAATTCGAGTTTTTTGTGTTCCTTCGGTGTGTTTTGGTTCTGAATTCGATAAAATATATTCGATTCATATACAGTGTGTCAGATCTGAGTAGCGCTGACATTCACCACAGTTTTTCTCTAGCTTTCGTGCTTTTCCGCGTAAGGGAGCTGATTACGATAAAATGTCATACAGGGTGTGCAATTTACAATGAGTTTACGATCGGGTGATATACAAGGTGTGCAATTTAAAAGTTCTTTCATTACCTTTTGCACGCTTTCGGTTTTTGTGCTCCCTCGGGGTTTTAAGCTTTCCTTCGAGTTTTTTTGCGCGCTTTCGTTGATTTTCTGCTCCTTCGGGGTTTTTTGAGTTCCTTTGGATATTTTTCGTTCTTTCGTGTTACTTTGGGTTCTATCATGTTTTTTCGCGTTTTTTCGTATTTGGTCGGGTTCTTTCTTGGTGGAATGCACTGAACTTGAAACGATAGAAATATAAACGATATTCTTTCGGTTTGTTTTTTATGATGAAAGCACTCACTGCGAATCAATTATATACGGGGTGTCCCATATGCATTTTACTTCAGGTTTTCTCGCGAATGAGAGCTGATTTCGGTATAATGTCATACAGGGTGTGCGATATACAATGAATTTGCGATCGGGTGATATACGGGGTGAGCACTCTACAAGTTCTTCTGTTTTTTTGCGCGTTCTCAAGTTTTTTGTGTTCCTTCGGGTTGTTTTACGGAAAAATTATTGTCGAAACATATACGGGGTGTTACATAGGAGCTCCATAGAATAATTTTGATACTTCCTTCGTGGTAATTACTGAACTCGAATAGATGGAGTTACAACGATATTCTTTTGGTTTTTTTTTTTCACTGCTAATCAATTGTATACTGAGTGTCTCATATGCATTCTCCTTCAAGTTTTCTCGCGAATGGGAGCGGATTTCGATAAAATGTCATACAAGGTGTGCAATTTACAATGAGTTTACGATCGGGTGATATACGAGGTGTGCAATTTACAAGTACTTTTGTGTTTCGGGTTTTTTTCAGGTTCCATTAGATTTTTTGTGTTACTTGGTGTTCTTTCGTGTTTTCTCGCGTTGTTTCGTGTAATTTCGGTTTCTTTCGTGTGACTTCGGTTTTTTTCGTCTTTCTTCGGATTCTTCCGTGTTTTTTTGCGTTTCTTCGTATTTGGTCGGGTTCTTTCTTGGTGGAATGCGCTGAACTTGAAACGATAGAGTTATAAACGATATTCTTTCGGTTTTGTTTTTATGATGAAAGCACCCACTGCGAATCAATTATATACGAGGTGTCCCATATGCATTTTTTCTTCAGGTTTTCTCGCGAATGAGAGCTGATTCCGGTATAATGTCATACAGGGTGTGCGATTTACAATGAATTTGCGATCGGGTGATATACGGGGTGAGCACTTTACAAGTTCTTCTGTTTTTTAGCGCGCTCTCAAGTTTTTTCAAGTTTTTTGTGTTCCTTCGGGTTGTTTTACGGAAAAATTATTTTCGAAACATACGGGGTGTTACATAGGAGGTCCATAGAATAATTTTTATACTTCCTTCGTGGTAATTACTGAACTCGAATAGATGGAGTAACAACGATATTCTCTTGGTTTTTTTTTAAAGCTAATCAATTGTATACTGAGTGTCTCATATGCATTTCTCGTCAAGTTTTCTCGCGAATGGGAGCTGATTTCGATAAAATGTCATACAAGGTGTGCAATTTACAATGAGTTTACGATCGGGTGATATACGGGGTGTGCAATTTACAAGTACTTTTGTGTTTCGGGTTTTTTTCAGGTTCCATTAGAGTTTTTGTATTACTTGGTGTTCTTTTGTGTTTTCTCGCGTTGTTTCGTGTAATTTCGGTTTTTTTCGTATAACTTCGGTTTCTTTCGTCTTTCTTCGGATTCTTCCGTGTTTTTTCGAGTTTCTTCGTTTTTTTTCCAGTACTTTTATATTTTTCTGCTTTAATCTGGTTTTTTTGACGTGTTTAGTGTTTCTGCGCGCTTCATTGATGTATGGGCCCTATTGATCTATGGTCTATATTGATCTATGGTCTATATTGATCCATGGGCCAATTGAACTACTGGCTGATGGATCTACTGGCCTATGGATCTACGGGCCTATTGATCTACCCGCTTACTAGTCTATATAATAAAGTAATAAGATCGGGGACCAGAGAAAATTTTGACAGGTGGTCCCGTTAGGGACCCGGAAAGCGTAGCTTTCCTTGCAGCCCGCAGGGCCGCTCGAGAGGAATCTTAAAACAGATCGAAAAGGCGTATCCTGTTCTAGGAGAAGCGACCCCGAAACCACCCCGGGCGCTCTTAAAGTGCCCGAAATTTTCGAAAGAAAATCGCGAAAATGACGTTTTTCGCGAAATCGCCTAAAGTGCCACAGAAAAAGGAAATAGGCTCCGAAGCCGAAACGCCCAGCGTCCCGGACTCGCCACATATTCCGAGAGCGAGGACGTCCGGTTTCCTTAGAACCCATTAGAACTCCGGAGCCCCCTATTTCTAGGCTAAAATCCCGTAAGTAAAACGGCAATTTTTAGTTTCGCCAGCCCCGCGAAACGTCAAAATCAACCATGATGCTTTCGCTCAGTGCAGGCCCCTCGAGCCAATAAACGCATTTTCGGCGGTAGAAAATGAAACTTGAGGAAATTCCCCATCTCTGGGTACCAATTTTCATATCCAAGTAGCGAGATAAGGCCGCGAATTCTTCATTCCAAATTCGGCAATTTTTACGGTGAAATGAGGCAAAATGTCATAATTTCTCATACGATTCCGATGATAGCCGAACGCGAGCTCCAAATTTGAAAATACGGCATCAATTTTTCGCTCGATATGGGCGCTGAAAGACTTTTGCGCCTTCGAAGTGCTCGATTAAGAATCTACAGGAGATTCCGAATCTCTAGACAGCACCCGCGGTTCACGAATCGGAAGAAAAACATCTCAAATATGCGTTTGAAAATCGTCATTTCAGGCTCCATTTTCGCGCTAATTCATTTTCGTCCTTGAAGAATGCACACAGATCGCGATGAATCGCTATACAGGCTGTGCTATCTCGAAAAAATCGCTATACAGGCTGTGCTTATGGAAAGCACTGATTTTCACCAGATTCTTTCTTCGAGAGATTTCGTGTTACTTAGGGTTCTATCATGTTTTCCGCGTTTTTTCGTATTTGGTCGGTTTCTTTCTTGGTGGAATGCACTGAACTCGAAACGATAGAGTTATACGATATTCTTTCGGTTTGTTTTTTATGAAGAAAGCACCCACTGCGAATCAATTATATACGGGGTGTCCCATATGCATTTTTCTTCAAGTTCTCTCGCGAATGGGAGCTGATTTCGGTATAATGTCATACAGGGTGTGCGATTCACGATGAATTTGCGATCGGGTGATATACGGGGTGTGCAATTTACAAGTTAATTTGATTTTTTTTGCGCAAATTCGAGTTTTTGTGTTGTTTCGGGGAGTTTTGGATCTTAATTCGATAAAATATATTCGATTCATATACAGGGTGTCAGATCTGAGTAGCGCTGACATTCACCAGAGTTTTTCTCCAGCTTTTGTGCTTTTCCGCGTAAGGGAGCTTAATTCAATGAAATCCCATACAGGGTGTGCCATTAACAATGATTTCGCGATCGATTGATATACAGGGTGTGCAATTAAAAAGTTCTTTCATTATTTTTTGCACGCTTTCGGTGATTTTGTGCTCCTTCGGGGTTTTTTGGTTCCTTTGGATATTTTTCGTTCATTCGTGGTACTTCGGGTTCTTTCAAGTTTTTCCGTGTTTCGTCGGGTTCTTTCTTCGTGGAATGCACCGAACTTGAAACGATAGAGTTAAAACGATATTCTTTCGGTTTGTTTCTTATGATGAAAGCACCCACTGCAAATCAATTATATACTGGGTATCCCATATGCATTTTTCATCATGTTTTTCACGTGTGAAAGCTAATTTCGTTAAAATGTCATACAGGGTGTGCGATTTACAATGAATTTGCGATCGGGTGATATACTGAGTGAGCACTTTACAAGTTCTTCTGTTTTTTTTGCGCGCTCTCAAGTTTTTTCAAGTTGTTTGTGTTCCTTCGGGTTTTTTTACGGAAAAATTATCTTCGAAACATATACGGGGTGTTACATAGGAGCTCCATAGAATAATTTTGATACTTCCTTCGTGGTAATTACTGAACTCAAATAGATGGAGTAACAACGATATTCTTTTGGTTTTTTTTTTCACTGCTAATCAATTGTATACAGAGTGTCTCATATGCATTCTCCTTCAAGTTTTCTCGCGAATGGGAGCGGATTTCGATGAAATGTCATACAGGGTGTGCAATTTACAATAAGTTTACGGTCGGGTGATATACGGGGTGTGCAATTTACAACTACTTTTGTGTTTCGGGTTTTTTTCAGGTTCCTTTAGATTTTTTGTGTTACTTGGTGTTCTTTCGTGTTTTCTCGCTTTGTTTCGTGTAATTTCGGTTTCTTTCGTATAACTTCGGTTTTTTCGTGTTTCTTCGGATTCCTTCGTGTTTTTTCGCGTTTCTCCGTGTTTTTTCCAGTTCTTTCTAGCTTTTTCGCTTTCAACGGGTAATTTGACGTGTTTCGTGTTTCTGCGCGCTTCATTGATGTATGGGTCCTATTGATCTGCGGTCTATATTGATCTATGGTCTATATTGATCCATGGGCCAATTGAACTACTGGCCTATTGAACTACCGGCCTATGGATCTACGGGCCTATGGATCTACGGGCCTATTGATCTACCCGCTTACTAGTGTGATACAAATATATTCAAAATAAAACTTCAATGAGGGTTTTGATTAGAATCAAACATCAAATGAAACAAATGTATCAAATAAATTTCTTTATAAATTGCTTTGAATATCTTGCTCAATATGTGCTCTACGGCAGGGATACAATTTCGGATATGTTTCCGGACTTCTCTTCATGTGATTTGTGTAGCGAATGTCTCTTTAGTTTTGCTGCGTCCATAATTATTTGTTTGAGTTCCTATTCATTCTCAATAGCAGTCGCATAAACTAAGTTTTTCATCTGGCTCCCACATAAAAATCTAAAGTAGTTAGGACGAAACTTCGCGCACGCCATTCTTCAATTGGCTCACCTCGTCCTATCCAGTTGTTGAGAAAATTCTCGTCAAGCTATTGCCGATCACTCAGGCGGTAATGAGCTGGACAAACGTCGTGCTGATGAATTTTGCTACTTCGAAATTCATGAGCTACATCATTTAGCATTCTTTTAGTATTCTCCATTCAAATTTCACGACACAAATTGTGGACCAATCAATTTATCGCTAATAACACCCATCCATAAGTTAACACAAAATCTGCGTTGTGATGCACGTAGCTTCATATACTGTGGATTTATTTCTTCTTTCGGTGCCCAATAATGCAAGTTGTGGTAATTTGTAATACCATCACCGTCAAATTTTGATCCATCGGTCCACCTAATGTTTCTTAAGAAATCCTTTTCTTCGCTATCAGCGTTTAGCGTAAACAACAAAATTCGAACCGCGTAGCTGGATCTCATTACCGACTGGTAATGCTATGAATGTCAACCTGATAAAACCACAATACAGTCAATGTTTCCACGGCGAAACTGCGAGTTGGCTTGCCACAAACGTTTGTCGGAGTGTTGAAATCATCGATAAATCGTTAAAGAATCTCTTCTTCAGGAGCAGTATATCTTCTATAGAAGACATATAGGTCTTCCAGCGTTGCTTTCCCATGTAATATATTTGGTAACCTGAAGATTTATTAATTTGAAATTGGTGTTATTAGTGATTCATAGTAGGGGTGCTAAGTACCTGAGGTGATTAAGTTCATATAGGAGTTGCAAAAATTATTGATTCCCAAAAGTTTCTATAAACAATAGATTTTCAACTTGAAAACTACAGGTTATAGTACCAAAAGGTTCATAATATGGGTTTATAAAAGTGACAGGAACTCGCCTATGAAACGTCAGAAGCAAAGTGATACCTCAGTTATTATAGGGCGTTCTATAGAAGTGTTTGCAACTTCGTAATGTAACCGATAGTGTTCAGTGTTTTCAAGTTTTCATCAAGTCTTTTATATACATTAAAATCATGTATGTCCAATAACTGAGTACCCTTATAAATCAAGATGAAAATAAGTAATGAAAAGGTGTTTTTAAATACAATTTCATAACTACTTGAAAGTGATTGACATTACTGCATTTTAATAGTTTACAGAATAACCTATAAAAATTATTAAATTTACACCCAACAATCGGGAAAGAAATTTCTTTAGGTGCTTATTGATATTATTCATTTATATTATATCTAATATTATATCTATTATCCAATTTTTCTGCAAGGTGATTTAAATTCTCTCCACTTGATCCTTTTTTTCTAGGAAAATTCGTTGAATGATCTATATCACTGTCCATATATTGCAGCATTGCAGATATTTCTTCTTCTGCAGTTTTGGATAACAAAAATTTGTCTCTCTTCTTAATACAAGGATACTGTTTCCAGTCTTCGAAAACGGATTTCGTACTGCGCTCGCTGCATTCCTTGATTTGGGCGAATAAAGGATGCCGTTTTTTTTTCCCAAGCTTCAGGAACAATTGTAAGAGAAGGAATATCTCTTCCTGTTTCTTCGGTTTGAACTATTTTGAATGACATGTCCACACCTAAACACAATTGTTGAAAATAGTACACAATATCTTAAGTGAAAATTTGCGTCAAGAATATTAGGTTATGTTTTCATTCAGAGAGCGACACCTTCAAATGACCAGTAGTTCTTAGGCAACCGGATTAATTCGCATGCGTGAGAACTACTGGTCATTTCAAGGTGTTTTGAGTCCATCAGTTATAATACAGGGATGGTGGTGGTGTAAATCACTTAAAGTTTATAAAGCTCCTACTTTGTTTCATCCAGTAATTTTCATCACTTAAATTGATGATTATGAATATTTCAAAACTTATTATAGAACAAAAGGCAGTGTATTTATTTACATTAGGGATGTGAAATAATTTATATGAGTCTAAGAGTTGAGCATGAATAAATATCCGACACGGCCATATCGTTATTGAAAATGTCGTGTTTCATCTGCTTTGTGAAAAATTTAGAACAAGGAAAAAAAGTTGAATTTGGATTGAAAATGATTTTTTTGTTAATTTCAAGACTTAGTGTATTGAAAAATTGTTACATTTAGAAAAAATAATTGAAATTGATTTATATATTATTCAATAAAAAATTAGAAACTTTCGTATATCGAGGGCGCACGTGTTATTCGGAGGTAAAATTCGATTTCATACAGTGTAGAAAAAATAGTTTTCTCAATTACCTTCAAGATTTCCTTCGCGCTTATAAGATACGTAATTTGTAAGCGTTCAATAAAACGAACTACGTATCTTCAACTTGATATTTAATGTTATTGGGTTGTTTCTGAATTCAGCTAACCAACAAACCAACAGATAAAAAAAGATGAATAATACTTGACGTTGAATTAGAGTGAAACAATACGACAAAGTTGAGCATGCGCGTTTTCATCCAGAAAGGTAACGGAAACAGTATCGTCTCCATATGGGAGTTTTATAACAGTCGTATAGATAGGATTATAAATGTGTTCAAATGGTTATCAGAAAAACCATGAGTCTTTGTCGATACTTGTAGGGAAGTTATAAATTATATCCTTCAAGGCCAATAAAGGATATATAGGGGACAGGGAAAATTTATTGTTTAGAATTGAATGTCCTAATATCTGGGAGATCCATGATATGAAATCGAAAAACTATTCAGATATTCAGTACTTTGCGATTTTAATTTTCAACTCAACATGTTTCGAGCTAATTCAGCTCATCTTCAGGAGTACAAAAATCACACAAGTGAAGCTGAAAAACAACAAAAACTCATGGAGAAAACGCAAAAATTCTCTACAGCAAAATACAGGGACAAAGCATAGAAAAATTCAAGTATAAAAAAACAAAAAACGATACAAATAACAAGCTGAATCGAACTAATGAAACTTTACAAAAGTCAAAAGACTATCAAAAACAACAGTCAAGTTATGAAGGTCAATTATATAAAATAAAACAAAGTCAACAATATGAAAACGGTTTGAAAAAATATAATGTCATAACTAAAAATAGCGGGTGTAAAAAACCGCTATGAACAAAGCTGTATGGAAAAGGTAGAATGTCATAAATAAAAAAACTTACATAAAAATCTTCAGGAACAATTCAACGAAAAATTATCTGAAGTCATGCTAATGGTCTAAAAATGTTCTTTCAAATTATTTCAAGGGGAGCAGTGGCCTTTAAACACAAAATATCCCGTTCTTCTAAAGAATGAGAAATGTCGTAGATCGATCGAAGAAAAAAATTTTTAGAATAGTTATAATAACAAATGAAGATACATAATCATATCATGCGTGCTCCCATTCTATACTACTACCGCCATCCAGCTAAAAGAACAAAAACGAAAGTTATATAAAACAAAGTTATCTATAATGAAATAACCGACAATAACAACACTGCCATCCAACGTACAGAAGACGAAAAAGAGCACTCCAAGATGAAGTAATCCGCAACAAACAAATCGAAAAAAGCCTCAAACGAGATCAAACATCATTGACTCAACTGTCTGCTCCATACCAGTCCTGTTCAACAAGTTAACATCGGAACTTCTCGAATATTTACTAATGAACATACCCTCTAATATCATTTGTCTCATGCCAAAGTCACAACGCTGTAAGATTTTCGAATTTACCGATTTATCAAATTGGTGACCCGTGTCTCTCAGATGCACTCCAAATGCCGAGCTATCATTAGAGAAATTAGATCTACTCCGCAAATGCTCACTTATTCTAGTGGCGAGAGCTCTACCTGTTCTACCCACATAAACAGAGTTGCAATCATCCGAACCACACTCCAACATATACACACCAGAACAATCAAGCGAATTTATTTTATCTTTGTTTCTCACTAAATGGTATTTCAAGGTGTTGACGCTTTTGAAAGAAAAAGTCACGTTATCTCTCTTTAGTATATTAATGATGGAGTGGGTAATATTGCCACAGTAGGTAAATGGAATAAAGAGAGTGGTGTTAGTTCTATCTGGCGTATAAGCATGTTCAATGGGAACTATCGGTGACACAAAATCTCTGGCAATGGAAGCATCAGCTGTCAGTTGCTGAATCAACCATTTCTGAGAAAACCTATTGAAAAATCTGTCTATAAAACTAACTGTATAGCCGTTGTTCACTGCTATCTGTTTAATAGTGAGTAACTCTCTAGTGAAATTCAGTGGAGACAAAGGTATGCTAAACAACCGGTGGAAAAGGAAATTAAAAGAAGCTAATTTATGTGAAAAATGATGAAAAGAATCCTGCGGAATTACGTGATCGGTTTGAGTGGGCTTTCTGAAAATATCAAATTCCAACCTGTCACCTGATCTTGTCAATTTCAGATCTAAAAAATTCAATACTGAATCATCCTCAACCTCAATAGTGAACTTTATCCTGTCATGCAGGCAATTGAGCCACGTTAAAAAGAACACAATTCGTCATCATCACCAGTCCAAACCAAGATTATATCGTCAACATATCTTGCGTAAAATTTTATTTTACTCAAATATAAATTATCATTTGATCCAAACAATAAAGTTGACTCAAAAACTTCATAAAAATTTCGGCCAAAAGTGGTGAGAGGGGTTTCCCATTGGAAGGCCTTCATTTTGTATATATATTTTATTCTCGAAAGAAAAATAGTTCTGTTCAACACATAAGTTAATAAGTGAAAACAGTGACTCACATATTTCATCATTAAGTGACGAAGATAGAAGCAAATCCTTTAGTATGTCAAGCGTCTGCAAAACTGGGATATTAGTGAACAAATTCTGAACATCAAACGAAATCAACCTGCAATTCTCGTCGAGTGAAATTCTACTGATCCTATCGACCAATTCTTTACTATTTTTGACTGAATAGGGAGACAAATAATCAACATTCTTCACTAAGAAGTCTGAGAGAAACTTAGCCAATTTATGAGAAATACTCCCAATATACGAAACGACTGGCCTGATAGGAACACCAGTTTTATGCAACTTAGGCAAACCATAAAGTCTCGGGACGTGGTAATTCATTGGCAATAGAATTTTATAATTTTCTTTCAAAATTTGTACTCCTGAAGATGAGCTGAATTAGCTCGAAACATGTTGAGTTGAAAATTAAAATCGCAAAGTACTGAATATCTGAATAGTTTTTCGATTTCATATCATGGATCTCCCAGATATTAGGACATTCAATTCTAAACTATACACAGCGAGACTGGCTTTCGTCCTCAATTCACATAGGAGATTATACAGAAGCTCAGTGTTACTTGGTCTTAGAATATGGTTCCTTACTGCATGTATTAGAGAAGATCTTCACCCTAAGTTTGTTACGGATTTGTTTAACGATAGACAATGCAGTTTTGGTGACCTGACGAGAAGATTCAGGGATGCTGTCATCAGGAGAGAGCGTAGAAAGGCTTATTCCAAATTATTTCATGTTAAGTTAAAGTTAAAATTGGTTTTGAATGTTATGGAAGGTAGAATGTCGCCCAGAGATTTTAGTGATTTTATTGAGACTTCAAATAATAGATCCAAACGTTTTGAAGAGTTCAGAAGAGCGAAGTTACTAAGTAAGTTGCTTGAAATCAGGCATACGCGCAAAAAGAGTTTTAAGAATAACCTTGGCCAAAATTTCAGTGATCATAATTTTCATGATAGATTCATCAACCTTTCATCTCATGATTTTTCAACAGAAGAGAAGAACATACTAAAGAGGGGACTAAAGTTCTCATTTTCACCTAGTAAACTATCCATAGTATGGTCTCTTGTTTGTGATGTGGAACTTGCACTTAGGAAAATTAGATACGAAAATTCCACTGTTATTAAAAGTCTAGTTTACCGCTTAATCGAGAAATTTAAGAGAAAAGAACATTATACTCACCCCCTCATTAACGTTATTGGTAATTTAAAGAAAAAGATTAAGGATAGTGGCATTTTCTTGACGAAGGCGGATAAGGGTCACTGTCTAGTTGCTATTGATCGTTCCGTTTACGTGGATAAAGTACTCGTTTTCCTAAGGGAAAATGGTATCACTGAATTCACAGGATCGTTAAAACAGCGTTATAGTTCGTTCAAGATAGTTTTCGAGAATTTTGCCCCAATTTTGAAAGAAAATTATAAAATTCTATTGCCAATGAATTACCACGTCCCGAGACTTTATGGTTTGCCTAAGTTGCATAAAACTGGTGTTCCTATCAGGCCAGTCGTTTCGTATATTGGGAGTATTTCTCATAAATTGGCTAAGTTTCTCTCAGACTTCTTAGTGAAGAATGTTGATTATTTGTCTCCTATTCAGTCAAAAATAGTAAAGAATTGGTCGATAGGATCAGTAGAATTTCACTCGACGAGAATTGCAGGTTGATTTCGTTTGATGTTCAGAATTTGTTCACTAATATCCCAGTTTTGCAGACGCTTGACATACTAAAGGATTTGCTTCTATCTTCGTCACTTAATGATGAAATATGTGAGTCACTGTTTTCACTTATTAACTTATGTGTTGAACAGAACTATTTTTCTTTCGAGAATAAAATATATATACAAAATGAAGGCCTTCCAATGGGAAACCCCTCTCACCACTTTTGGCCGAAATTTTTATGAAGTTTTTGAGTCAACTTTATTGTTTGGATCAAATGATAATTTATATTTGAGTAAAATAAAATTTTACGCAAGATATGTTGACGATATAATCTTGGTTTGGACTGGTGATGATGACGAATTGTGTTCTTTTTAACGTGGCTCAATTGCCTGCATGACAGGATAAAGTTCACTATTGAGGTTGAGGATGATTCAGTATTGAATTTTTTAGATCTGAAATTGACAAGATCAGGTGACAGGTTGGAATTTGATATTTTCAGAAAGCCCACTCAAACCGATCACGTAATTCCGCAGGATTCTTTTCATCATTTTTCACATAAATTAGCTTCTTTTAATTTCCTTTTCCACCGGTTGTTTAGCATACCTTTGTCTCCACTGAATTTCACTAGAGAGTTACTCACTATTAAACAGATAGCAGTGAACAACGGCTATACAGTTAGTTTTATAGACAGATTTTTCAATAGGTTTTCTCAGAAATGGTTGATTCAGCAACTGACAGCTGATGCTTCCATTGCCAGAGATTTTGTGTCACCGATAGTTCCCATTGAACATGCTTATACGCCAGATAGAACTAACACCACTCTCTTTATTCCATTTACCTACTGTGGCAATATTACCCACTCCATCATTAATATACTAAAGAGAGATAACGTGACTTTTTCTTTCAAAAGCGTCAACACCTTGAAATACCATTTAGTGAGAAACAAAGATAAAATAAATTCGCTTGATTGTTCTGGTGTGTATATGTTGGAGTGTGGTTCGGATGATTGCAACTCTGTTTATGTGGGTAGAACAGGTAGAGCTCTCGCCACTAGAATAAGTGAGCATTTGCGGAGTAGATCTAATTTCTCTAATGATAGCTCGGCATTTGGAGTGCATCTGAGAGACACGGGTCACCAATTTGATAAATCGGTAAATTCTGAAAATCTTACAGCGTTGTGACTTTGGCATGAGACAAATGATATTAGAGGGTATGTTCATTAGTAAATATTCGAGAAGTTCCGATGTTAACTTGTTGAACAGGACTGGTATGGAGCAGACAGTTGAGTCAATGATGTTTGATCTCGTTTGAGGCTTTTTCGATTTGTTTGTTGCGGATTACTTCATCTTGGAGTGCTCTTTTTCGTCTTCTGTACGTTGGATGGCAGTGTTGTTATTGTCGGTTATTTAATTATAGATAACTTTGTTTTATATAACTTTCGTTTTTGTTCTTTTAGCTGGATGGCGGTAGTAGTATAGAATGGGAGCACGCATGATATGATTATGTATCTTCATTTGTTATTATAACTATTCTAAAAATTTTTTTTTTTTTTCTTCGATCGATCTACGACATTTCTCATTCTTTAGAAGAACGGGATATTTTGTGTTTAAAGGCCACTGCTCCCCCTTGAAATAATTTGAAAGAACATTTTTTAGACCATTAGCATGACTTCAGATAATTTTTCGTTGAATTGTTCCTGAAGATTTTTATGTAAGTTTTTTTATTTATGACATTCTACCTTTTCCATACAGCTTTGTTCATAGCGGTTTTTTACACCCGCTATTTTTAGTTATGACATTATATTTTTTCAAACCGTTTTCATATTGTTGACTTTGTTTTATTTTATATAATTGACCTTCATAACTTGACTGTTGTTTTTGATAGTCTTTTGACTTTTGTAAAGTTTCATTAGTTCGATTCAGCTTGTTATTTGTATCGTTTTTTGTTTTTTATACTTGAATTTTTCTATGCTTTGTCCCTGTATTTTGCTGTAGAGAATTTTTGCGTTTTCTCCATGAGTTTTTGTTGTTTTTCAGCTTCACTTGTGTGATTTTTGTACTCCTGAAGATGAGCTGAATTAGCTCGAAACATGTTGAGTTGAAAATTAAAATCGCAAAGTACTGAATATCTGAATAGTTTTTCGATTTCATATCATGGATCTCCCAGATATTAGGACATTCAATTCTAAACTATACACAGCGAGACTGGCTTTCGTCCTCAATTCACATAGGAGATTATACAGAAGCTCAGTGTTACTTGGTCTTAGAATATGGTTCCTTACTGCATGTATTAGAGAAGATCTTCACCCTAAGTTTGTTACGGATTTGTTTAACGATAGACAATGCAGTTTTGGTGACCTGACGAGAAGATTCAGGATGCTGTCATCAGGAGAGAGCGTAAAAAGGCTTATTCCAAATTATTTCATGTTAAGTTAAAGTTAAAATTGGTTTTGAATGTTATGGAAGGTAGAATGTCGCCCAGAGATTTTAGTGATTTTATTGAGACTTCAAATAATAGATCCAAACGTTTTGAAGAGTTCAGAAGAGCGAAGTTACTAAGTAAGTTGCTTGAAATCAGGCATACGCGCAAAAAGAGTTTTAAGAATAACCTTGGCCAAAATTTCAGTGATCATAATTTTCATGATAGATTCATCAACCTTTCATCTCATGATTTTTCAACAGAAGAGAAGAACATACTAAAGAGGGGACTAAAGTTCTCATTTTCACCTAGTAAACTATCCATAGTATGGTCTCTTGTTTGTGATGTGGAACTTGCACTTAGGAAAATTAGATACGAAAATTCCACTGTTATTAAAAGTCTAGTTTACCGCTTAATCGAGAAATTTAAGAGAAAAGAACATTATACTCACCCCCTCATTAACGTTATTGGTAATTTAAAGAAAAAGATTAAGGATAGTGGCATTTTCTTGACGAAGGCGGATAAGGGTCACTGTCTAGTTGCTATTGATCGTTCCGTTTACGTGGATAAAGTACTCGTTTTCCTAAGGGAAAATGGTATCACTGAATTCACAGGATCGTTAAAACAGCGTTATAGTTCGTTCAAGATAGTTTTCGAGAATTTTGCCCCAATTTTGAAAGAAAATTATAAAATTCTATTGCCAATGAATTACCACGTCCCGAGACTTTATGGTTTGCCTAAGTTGCATAAAACTGGTGTTCCTATCAGGCCAGTCGTTTCGTATATTGGGAGTATTTCTCATAAATTGGCTAAGTTTCTCTCAGACTTCTTAGTGAAGAATGTTGATTATTTGTCTCCCTATTCAGTCAAAAATAGTAAAGAATTGGTCGATAGGATCAGTAGAATTTCACTCGACGAGAATTGCAGGTTGATTTCGTTTGATGTTCAGAATTTGTTCACTAATATCCCAGTTTTGCAGACGCTTGACATACTAAAGGATTTGCTTCTATCTTCGTCACTTAATGATGAAATATGTGAGTCACTGTTTTCACTTATTAACTTATGTGTTGAACAGAACTATTTTTCTTTCGAGAATAAAATATATATACAAAATGAAGGCCTTCCAATGGGAAACCCCCTCTCACCACTTTTGGCCGAAATTTTTATGTAATTTTTATGAAGTTTTTTGAGTCAACTTTATTGTTTGGATCAAATGATAATTTATATTTGAGTAAAATAAAATTTTACGCAAGATATGTTGACGATATAATCTTGGTTTGGACTGGTGATGATGACGAATTGTGTTCTTTTTTAACGTGGCTCAATTGCCTGCATGACAGGATAAAGTTCACTATTGAGGTTGAGGATGATTCAGTATTGAATTTTTTAGATCTGAAATTGACAAGATCAGGTGACAGGTTGGAATTTGATATTTTCAGAAAGCCCACTCAAACCGATCACGTAATTCCGCAGGATTCTTTTCATCATTTTTCACATAAATTAGCTTCTTTTAATTTCCTTTTCCACCGGTTGTTTAGCATACCTTTGTCTCCACTGAATTTCACTAGAGAGTTACTCACTATTAAACAGATAGCAGTGAACAACGGCTATACAGTTAGTTTTATAGACAGATTTTTCAATAGGTTTTCTCAGAAATGGTTGATTCAGCAACTGACAGCTGATGCTTCCATTGCCAGAGATTTTGTGTCACCGATAGTTCCCATTGAACATGCTTATACGCCAGATAGAACTAACACCACTCTCTTTATTCCATTTACCTACTGTGGCAATATTACCCACTCCATCATTAATATACTAAAGAGAGATAACGTGACTTTTTCTTTCAAAAGCGTCAACACCTTGAAATACCATTTAGTGAGAAACAAAGATAAAATAAATTCGCTTGATTGTTCTGGTGTGTATATGTTGGAGTGTGGTTCGGATGATTGCAACTCTGTTTATGTGGGTAGAACAGGTAGAGCTCTCGCCACTAGAATAAGTGAGCATTTGCGGAGTAGATCTAATTTCTCTAATGATAGCTCGGCATTTGGAGTGCATCTGAGAGACACGGGTCACCAATTTGATAAATCGGTAAATTCGAAAATCTTACAGCGTTGTGACTTTGGCATGAGACAAATGATATTAGAGGGTATGTTCATTAGTAAATATTCGAGAAGTTCCGATGTTAACTTGTTGAACAGGACTGGTATGGAGCAGACAGTTGAGTCAATGATGTTTGATCTCGTTTGAGGCTTTTTCGATTTGTTTGTTGCGGATTACTTCATCTTGGAGTGCTCTTTTTCGTCTTCTGTACGTTGGATGGCAGTGTTGTTATTGTCGGTTATTTCATTATAGATAACTTTGTTTTATATAACTTTCGTTTTTGTTCTTTTAGCTGGATGGCGGTAGTAGTATAGAATGGGAGCACGCATGATATGATTATGTATCTTCATTTGTTATTATAACTATTCTAAAAAAAAAAAAAAAAAAAATTTTCTTCGATCGATCTACGACATTTCTCATTCTTTAGAAGAACGGGATATTTTGTGTTTAAAGGCCACTGCTCCCCTTGAAATAATTTGAAAGAACATTTTTAGACCATTAGCATGACTTCAGATAATTTTTCGTTGAATTGTTCCTGAAGATTTTTATGTAAGTTTTTTTTATTTATGACATTCTACCTTTTCCATACAGCTTTGTTCATAGCGGTTTTTACACCCGCTATTTTTAGTTATGACATTATATTTTTTTCAAACCGTTTTCATATTGTTGACTTTGTTTTATTTTATATAATTGACCTTCATAACTTGACTGTTGTTTTTTGATAGTCTTTTGACTTTTGTAAAGTTTCATTAGTTCGATTCAGCTTGTTATTTGTATCGTTTTTTGTTTTTTATACTTGAATTTTTCTATGCTTTGTCCCTGTATTTTGCTGTAGAGAATTTTTGCGTTTTCTCCATGAGTTTTTGTTGTTTTTCAGCTTCACTTGTGTGATTTTTGTACTCCTGAAGATGAGCTGAATTAGCTCGAAACATGTTGAGTTGAAAATTAAAATCGCAAAGTACTGAATATCTGAATAGTTTTTCGATTTCATATCAAAAATTTATTGTATCTACATTATATAACTCTGAATTTTATAAGGCAGTGTCGAAGAGTGTATTCGCACTTTTATAAAACAAAAAATGCTTGGGTTGTCTCCTTTGAACTGAAATGGTTTCACGTATACGACGATAAGTGGTTGATAACACGTTTACGAGAGTTGCCTTTTATATTTCGGGTTCGGACAACCCTAGCAATTCAATCTGCCAACTGACAGCTTTATCGTGAAGTTTCACATTTATGAGGTTATACGTAGTCAGAACGTATTGACGAACGAATGCTATTTGTGTTGTTTACACAAACTCAAAAGATTTATCTCGCCCAAAAACTGGAATTGAATCGTGAACATTTTCGAGCGATTATTTTTCACAACTTTCGATGTGGATTAACTCATCAACAGTGCATCTATGAACTGAATTCATTTTTAGGTGATGAAGCTCCATCAAGGACCAGTGTTTATCGATGGTATGTAGAATTCAACCGAGGTCGTTGTTCACTCTAAGACGAATTTCGTGCTGGTCGTCTTAAAATCAATTATTGTTCCGATACCCATTTATGCTGTGCGCCAACTGATTTTACAAGATCGTCATGTGACCTATCCTGAGATTTAGAGAACTTCAGGTATTAGTGGGACCAGCATAAATGCAATATTTCATAAAAAATTGACCGTTAAAGAAGTTTATTCGCGTTGGATCCCAAGCAATTTGTAAATCGCCCAAAAGAAGGATCGTGTCAATTGGTCGGGAGAAATGCTCCAAAAATACAATCGAGGTGCTCCGGAGCTATCACATTAAGACAGGTGATGAATCGTGGATGACCCCGAAAGTAAACAGCAGTCGATGTTCCAAGATGATCCGAATCCAACAAAAGTTGTTCGCGCAGGTAGCAGTTTCATGCAAATGGTCGCCTGTTTTCGGAAAAACAGGATATGTTGCAATCGTTCCACCAAAACAACGCAGAAGAGTCAATTTTGAGTGATATACAACCTCAGACTATATAAGAATAGACCTCTTTATTTACATCGAAAAATGTCGCATCTGAAACTTATAGCTGGTCGATTGTAACGTATTGAGCTGGTCCACACAGGTCATAAAAAAATTCTCACGTTGCCAAACTGAGCAAATAGTAGGTTTCTCTATTCCTCTATTGTGAATAAAAGCTTTTTCTCCAATTTGCATTCAAAACATTGTATACAATTTTATATTTCGAATTGTAACTGCCTTATCAGATATATTAGCAAGAGGTAAAAGGAAAACGTAAGTTGATTCTGCTATTTTATGTCAGAGACCGCAGATGGAAAGAATATCAAATGAAAGTCAAGTCAACGCTGCCGCATTCTCTGCTCGACAGTTTGAAGATCACATGATGTTTAGAAGACACACGTTGCCACCTCTGTATCGAAAATAAATATGCAAATTGAAGAAAATTGGTGAGAGTCAGTATTAGGTTTTTCATATTTTTTTGTTTATTACTTTTCATCGCAGGTTCGTGAGTGTGAAAATATATATCGTTCCATAGGTAAGTGTATTGTTAAGAACAAAGTATTCAGTTATTTATATGTTCAGTAGCGTGAAAAGTTTCAATAAGAAAGTTTTCAAAGTGATTATTATAAGATAATATGAGGTTTTCTTGAATTAAAGTTCCCAGATGACGATGCAAGAAGAAGAAATTGGGCTTTGCTGTTGGGATGGTCAAGTATTTGCCTAAAGAAAGCTATTCTCATTTGTCCAGATTATTTTGACCCTGAAGATAATGTGATCCGAGTAGATGGAAAAAGATTTTATGAGGTGTTGCCGGGTGAGGTTTCACAAGAGACTTTCAATGAGGTTAAGACTTTCAATCAGAGAGCCAAAACAAATCATCACAAAGGAATGCGTTGTCTATCTTATACAGTGTGTTCTCAAATTGAACGTACAAACAAAAAGGGTAGATTCCTTAAGTGATTTTAAGAAAAAAAGTCCCATAAACATGGGGTCGCAAACGTTTCGTTTTCGAGATATAGAGTGTTGAAGTTTAAATTTTTTTCCAAGTTTTTTTCTCATAGTATCCACACTCAACAAGATATTCAACTGAAATTTGGCATAGATATTATATTTGAGAGTTCTCACCACGTGAGATGGCAATTTCGATAGATAATCTACAGGGTGATATTTTTTCTGGAACACTGCCACCTTTTCTTCTGCAGAAATTTTTTTTGGTGAGCAACTGTTGATTTGAGAAAATGTTGAAAGAAGCTTTGTTCTTATACTAAAATTTTCGGTCTCATGTAGTTTTGTCGTATCTACCATCGATTTCGAGAAAAAAATTTTTGAACGATTCTCTCGAAGTCCTCGTGAAAATCCTAATTATGATAGGAAGGCCAGTTTGTATGCTGTGGTGAATGAATTCAGTGTCAGTTTTTATAGAAATTTTCCTGATCTGTATCGATGATTCACAAAGATTCAATAAACTCGTATAATCAACACAAAAAATGTATTACAACAAGAAACGTAAAACTAAAAAAATCATAACAAGAAACTAAGAAACCGCAAAGGACTGAACTACAGCAAATGTTGAAAATGTCCTCTCCCAACTGTTATACAAGCTTCTGATCTTCGTCTCATAAACGATCGAACTCTTTCAAATATTCCCGGAATATTCCTAACTGTATCAAATGCGCCTATTATACGGTTTCTCAGTTCTTCTACGGTGTTCACGGGTGTCGAGTATACTAGAGATTTCAGGTGATCCCATTAAAAGAAATCTAAACTATTTAAGTCTGGGGATCTGGCGGGCCATGACTGAGGACCCCCGCGTCCAATCCACCTGTTTTCATAATTTTCGTCCAAATACTACCAAAACTGAAAAAGGAGCAGGAGCACCGTCATGCATGTCTTTATGATTGACCTGTTATTCGACCTGGCAAGAAGAAAGGACCAATCAAATCATCACCAATATTACCACCCCACGCATTTAGTGAAAATTGCTCTTGAGAATGGATTTCTACATATGAAGCAGAAAACAAGCAGAAAACGAGATGTCCTCCAATCTGACAAAAAGGAAAGAGTAGATACTTTGGCTCCTGTGAAGGAGGTCTTGGAACATCCTAAGCCTTCCTATCCAAGGAAGACATTCACAGGAGATCCGGCGGTCCATGCAAGGGGAAAACCCGATGTCAATATTAAACCAGCTCCAAAGGGTAGAAGGTGGATATGGATTGGTGGTCTTTCAAGAGAAACTTCATCGTCCAGCATATTATCATATGTGACTGAAAGATGGCCGAAAAATGATCTTTTATGTTTCGATTTGAAGTCTAAGAATAGCAAAAAATCCTTTAAGGTAGGTAGCAGAGATCTGGAATTAGAGGAGTTACTTAACCCAGAAGCATGGCCTGAGGGTATACTAATCAGACCATTCCAGAACATCTAGCTAAGAGCAACCCAATCTGACAATGAAACTGTGTACCAAGGAAGTTATTGTGAGGTGAACGATATTCGTTGTAGCTTTAGTTCAAACTTATGTCAGAATAGTTTATATTGCTATTACCAAAATGTCAGAGGGTTACGTAAAAAAATAACTAATCTTGCTTCATCAATAATTAGTTCGGATTATGATGTTATATTTTTAACTGAAACTTGGGTGTGTAAAGACATTTCAAATTTAGAATTAGGTATTAATAATTTCGATATTTACCGCAAAGACAGAGATTCCGAAATTAGCTGTAAATCAAGGGGAGGCGGTGTCATGATATCCATAAAGAGATCGATTTCTTCAAGAATTATATCAAGCTCACATAATGATATAGAAGTTGTATTTGTTTTAGTTCATACTGTGCGCGGAGATATATTATTGTCAAATGTATATTTTCCTCCAAATAGCGACATTTCTCTGTACGAAAAATTTTGCGAAGACTTAGAAGATATATCTGATCGATATCCTGACGCAAACCTTATATGCTGTGGAGACTTTAATCTCCCGGGTATCTGTTGGAAAACCGAGTCTAATAAAAACTTAATAAAGATAACAAAAACTCAAACGGTAATCGCAACAATCAATAGCAATGTTAAATATGGTACAATTGAACGAAATTTCAAACATAAACAATGTGATATTAGATTTAATATTTTCATCATTCGATGACACATCGGTTTCTTTAGCGGCTGATATCTTGCTTCCTTGTGATGAACATCATCCGGCATTATGTTTTTACATTAATTCCGGATGTTCGATAAGAGAAGAACATAATTACACATTTCTGGATTTTAAGAACGCCAATTATAATGATATATTAGATTACTTTTCGACAATAAACTGGAACGAAATTATTTTCGAAAAGGATGTTCAAAAGTCCATTTCAAATTTTTACTGTGTTGTTGATTCAGCAGTTGAATTATATGTTCCTAAAAGAATATCAAAAAAATATAAATTCCCAAATTGGTTTTCACCTCGTCTAAAAGGGCTGATTTATTCGAAAAAAGCTGCACATAGATCATATAAGATATCTAAAAGCTTGGAAGCATATACAAAGTTTGCTGAGTTGAGACAACAGTGTAGAATTGAGTCCGAGAATTGCTATCGTGAATATATAAATTCTGTCGAAAACTCGATAGAAATTAACCCAAAGTATTTTTGGAAATTTGTGAATGATTCCAGGTCGAATAAGAGTCTTCCCACAACTATGTATTTTCAAGATGAGATTTCAGATAATCCACAAGAAATAGCCGAATTTTTGGTTCCTATTTTTCCAAAGTTTACAAAGTGAGCAATCCAAAACACTTGAATACACCGCAGGATAATCTTGTCGATATAGGAAGTGTATATTTTACGACAGATGAAGTACTTAAAGAGTTGTTGACTTTGAATGACTCTAATGACTCGGGTGCTGATAATATTGGGGCGATACTTTTGAAGCGCTGCGGTGATATATTGGCCGAGCCTTTATGCCTTATATTCAATAGCTCGATTAAATGCGGAAGTTATCCAAAGATCTGGAAAGATAACTTTGTTATTCCTGTACACAAGTCTGGAGATGAAAAAGTATTCTCACATCCCTAAAATTTTCGATAAGCTTGTCAACATCAAAATTTCACCTTGCTTTTCACGTGTTCTTCTATCAGAACAACACGGATTCATTAGCAAGAGATCGGTAACAACTAATCTTGTTTCGTACATGGACATCATTTCAAATGCAATGAAAGAAAAATTTCAGGTAGATAGCATTTACACTGACTTTCAAAAAGCTTTATTGACACGGTTCCACATTCGTTACTTGTTGAGAAGCTTGAAGGGATCGGGGTCGGCCCTCGGTTATTGGACTGGTTGTCTGATCGTTTACGTGATGGTACCTTAAGGGTTAAGCTTGGAGATGGTGTTATCTCTGATCAGTTTCTCGTTCTTTCTGGGGTTGGTCAGGGTTCACCTTTCTACGCTACTCTTCCTCTGTTTCATAAATGACATAGGAAAATATATTAGAGGAAGTCTATTTCTATTGTTCGCTGATGATCTTAAACTGTTCAGGGTCATACGGAGTATTCAAGATTGTCTTTCACTACAAGAAGATCTTAATAATGTTGAAAGGTGGTGTGTTGACAATGATATGCAATTCAATATCAGTAAATGTAGTGTAATGAGATTTTACAGAATAAAGTCACCTATCCAGTACGATTATAGGCTAAACAATGTCAAACTAAGCTCAAGTCTAATTGTTAAAGATCTGGGAATACACCTCGACCACAAACTGAATTTGATTCAGCATATTTTCATTACAACTCAGAAAGCTATGAGGATGCTTGGATTTATTAAAAGAAAACTCAAAAATTTCAATAATATCTCTGCCTTAAAAATTGTTTATTTTACGAATGTCCGAAGTATATTGGAATATTCAACTGTAGTCTGGTCTCCTTATTATGAAGTGCACAAAAATAATATTGAGCGCGTGCAACGAAAATTTTTAAGATGGGTTGCTTACAAAATGAGTATTCCCAAGGCTTCAATAAACTATGACCACTTACACGAGTCTCTATCAATGAAACCACTATCTATAAGAAGGAATAATTTTGATGTGATGTTTGTATATAAATTAATCAATGATTACATTGATTGTGAATATTTAGTAGCTAAGATAAAATTTAATGCGAAAAATGTATTCCTTAGACATAGAGATCTCTTATACATCGAATATAACCCCACTAACTATGCCATGAATAATCCGATTGCACGAGCGATAAAAGGGGCAAATGCATCGGATATCGATCTATTTCAGGTGTCTATATTTAGTCTCAAAAGATATTTTGAGGCCATTTGAACTTATAAACTATTCTTGTTGGTTTTTCTTAAGGTATTTTTGTTGTAGGTTTCTGTATTTTTTGGTTGTTTTCTGTTAATTTTCGGAATACTATATATTTTATTGAAAATTGGCTTTGCTGGTTGTAATTGAATGTAATAATGATAGTAATTTGTAAATTGGCATGTCCGTTCTAATAAATAATGAAAAAAATAATAATATCCATGCGAGTTCTCCTCAGCCCATCGTGTTCATTATGTAAAATGATAATTGAAGTCCTTGAGAAACAGGCTTCATCAGTGAATAGAATTTGGCAATCAAAATAAGGATTCATCAATAGTCTACTGAGGTACCACTGACAAAAACTAACCCTCGGATGAAAATCTCGAGGCAGAAGAGCTTGCACCCTTTGAATGTGATAAGGATATAGCAGAGAATCCCACAAGATCCGCCAAACAACTTGATGACGTGCATTCAAAAGTACACTAATTTTCCTCGTACTGGTTCTTGGATGATATTCTATTTCGTTCATAACTGCCTCTTCGAGTTGTGGTGTTCTCACACTGCGTGATCTCCCAGCATTAATTCTTTTCATGGAAAAGGATCCAGCTTCTGAAAGACGCGTATGAATATCAAAGAACATTCAATGATTTGGTATCACTCTATTGTGATAGCGTTCCATGTAAAGATGCCTAGCTTCTCTTGCATTTCCATTTGCAAGACCATACATGAAATGCATATCAGTCATTTCGGAATTCGTGAAATTCGGCATGTTTTGATATTGAAATGTGTAGAGGTTCTAATTTCTGATCAAATTATTGTTGTGACAGTCATAAAAATCGTAATGAAAATAGTACTCAAACTACATTCAAAAAAATAAATAGCCACAAAAAAAACGTTCAATAATTCGATGTGTCAAAACTGGCACTGAATTTATTCACCACAGATTACAAACTGGCCTACCTATCATAGTAGGTAAATTTTTTTTCTCAAAATCATTGATAGTTACGACAAAACTACATCAGACCGATAAGTTTAGTATAAGAACAAAGTCACGTGGCGAGAACTCTCAAATGTGATATCTATGCCAAATTTCAGTTGAATATCTTGTGAAGTGTAGATACTATGAGAAAAATTCAATCTTCAACACTCTGAATCTCGAAAACGAAACGTTTGTTACCCCATGTTTATGGGACTTCTTTTCTTAAAATCACTTAAGGAATCTCCCCTTTTCGTTTGTACGTTCAATTTAGGAACACCCTGTATAGTCTAAGTATACAACCAATTGCTTGCAAGTTGTCTTGCAAGAAACAAAGACCGAAGACGGATTTCCCTTCACCACGACAATGCGAACTCTTCTACATTGGCTTAAACAATTGCATTTTGGAGCACTCAAAATATCGAATTGATGAGATACCGCGGTACGGTCCTGGCTTGGCATCAAATGACTATTTTTGGCGCTCTTGTTCACCCGAACAGAGTGCCTATCATTTTGCCCAAATGTCTGTAATTTTCGAATATCAAGCCGAAAATGGTCTCAATCGATTGGGTTCAACTCCCCGATGAAGAATCCGTGGCGAAAGTTGAGTCTGTCCGGCCGTATCCTCTCTAGTATCCAAACGAGGTCAGCTAGAGTTTTCATATTTTCCGAATAGGTTAATTGTCCAAATATCTCGGTCAAGTTCGTTATTGGGCCAAATCCGTCAGATGGTTCAGTAGTTATGAGCATTTGAAATTTTGTTTCCTCAACAACAACTAGAGTATCCTTCCGATCAAGTTGATACTTGAAATATCGTTGAGGGAGACTGAAACAAAACGGCTCGCAAAATTTTGCGGAAATCGTCATGCTAGAAAATTTTTTAAAAATTCCCAAATATAAATTTGTCAATACTCACTATCTCATAAGATATTTTCAGGATTTCAATAAAAATTCATGAATATATTGAGGTGATCGATATCTCACTTATCCTCAAATTTCATCGTCGTAGCTTTCTTCCTTCTGAAGATATGATCATTTTTTTCATTTACTCAAGAGAAAAGAGAAATGACATGAATTCCCGTGATTTTCTCTGAACTATGGCTATAACAGATCGATATTCGATTGACAAATGCCGGGCTCATTGATCAGTGTCAGTTGGCGTAATATAAATCGAAATTTTTCATAACGGAAAATCATAGAGATAGAATTCAATCTCGGTGGCTGAAATAATATACGTTGTCAAAATTCAGAAAAGCACTGACATAAGTTTTTAGGAAACGGGAATTATAGTATCGGTATAGTAGTTATTTTTAATATCATTCTTTTCCCTATTTATTCCCAATTATTTCATATTTTCCACAAAATAGAATTCTCAGTCACGTAAACCATTATGGCATAATTCGTTCTTCAATATGAACATAAGTGATAAAGAATTATGGAAGACTGAGTGGAACTCTTACGAAATGTTCAATAAGTATCTCGTTTCTGATCCTTCTAAAAAAGTTCCTGGTTTTGATCTCCCAAGAAATACTTGAACAGTTCTTAATCTCGTTTGAGAACCAGTCATGGTCGTACCTACCAATAGCATGCTATTTAAATAGAACTCAGTTCCTAGCGCAAGTTGTGAATGTGGAGAAGCAGAAGAAACAATACATCATCTCATCAATAGTTGTTCCATATATAAATTTCAAGATGGTTTTAGGGCTATTTATGATGTTCCCACTCTTTCTTGGAATGGGTTATAAATTTCAAACGAATATGATACGTATTTTTGTTATTCAGTTCTTTTTTCTGCTTTTGTCTTTTTATTTCCAGATTCAATGTGAGCACCTTGAAGAAGTCTCTGTCTCCATCAATAGAAGATCACTTTTGAAGAAAAAAGTCCCTGAAATATATTTCAGCTTATTTTTAGTTGATGACGAGATATTGTTGATGATGGAGCTCGTGTTGAATGATTGTTTGGGCTATTACCATCATCTATTGTGGATGTAATGATTTCCGACGTTTCGACAGACATCTTCTATCTTTATCAAGGAGAAAAGTAAGAAACCTTTTGAGAATTATCAATTTTCAAAAAGTCAATATGACAGAAGTCATGAAAGAAACATGAACGATGTTATATACTCATCTGTGATATATAATATATATATATTATCTCCCACCGGGGTCATTGCTATTTGCGGAACAACCTCTTTGAATATTTGGAAGAGATAGAAAAGACTTCTCGTTCCAGATTGTTCTTTTTTCCTAGTTTATTTTTCATTCCTTATCCACAGGCTGTATACCTTTTTCCTTCCGTGGCCTTCCCTATCTGTGTTAAAGCCTCTCATATCGGCCCATGAGAGTGAAAAATCTGTTTTACCCTTTTCCCTTCCTTATTTGAACATCTGCGATTCAATTTCATTAATTAGCATTCTTTACGAGGCTCTAATGGCTCGGTGCTACATATGCTCAAGGAAAGCTTCAGGCACTCGTGTCTCTAGCTGCTCTAAGTGTAAAAATTCCTTTCATATAGAGTGTCTTAATTTGCCGCCGGAGCAGTTGAGCTTGCTGGGTACCAGCTGGGAGTATGATCGTTGCAGGGGGGAGGGGCGATCTCTTCGTAGTAACTCTACTTCCTCGTCAACAATGAGTGATTGTTCTCCGACTACTTTGAATGCTAATCAGTTCACCTTACTTATGTCGAAATTAAATGAGATATCCAATGATATTGCCGTTATAAAGACCACCCAATTAACACTTCAGTCGGATCTTACTGAATGTAAGCCCATCTTGGAGAAGCACTCATCTGAGTTACATCGTCTAGACAAAACAATAACTAGGCACTCGCATTCCATCAGTCAGCATGATTTGGATATCGCCTCTTGTTCGTCCAGGATCGACCGCTTGACAGACAGTCAGAACTCACTCAAAGTTGCGGTGGATTCTGCGAGTTACAGATTGTCGAAGGTTGAGTCCTTGGAGCAGGGGATTCTAACTAACAGCCGGACCACCCCTAGCCTACCATCTGAATTAATTGACCGTCTGCGGAGATCACATAATATCCTTATCCGTGGGGTTCCTGAGACTGGCGCTGAGGAAGACCTGTCTTCAGTTTCAGGTATACTCGATTGTGTGTTGCCAGATGCTAATAGTCAGTGCGTTTCAGTTGCGAGGTTCGGTAAATCTTCTACTGATCGTCCGAGAATTCTCAAGGTTTCCTTTTCTAACTCACTGATTGTTAGCAAAATTCTTAGAAATAAAGCACTGATAAAGAGTGTACCAGATTATCATAGAATCATCATTTCGGATGACAAAACGCCTCTGCAGGTTAAAGAGCTCGACAGCTTGCGCGAAGAGCTCAGACGCAGGAGAAGTGCAGGAGAGTCTGGCATTGACATCAAATATATTTCTGGCACTCCTACCATTACCAAAACAAATCAAACTGCGCGGTCATAAAACTAGATGAAACATGCGAGTGGTCAATCGTTTATACAAATGCCCAGTCTTTATCGTCATAATATCTCGAGCTCCAGGCTTTTGTTGCATCCTATCGTCCCACTTTTGTACTTGTGGCCGAATCTTGGCTTCGTCCCGACATTCCGGATGACTTGGTCACTTTGCCAGGCTACAGTATTTACAGAAGTGACAGCACAACAACTGTGGGCTACGGTGGTGTGTGCATTTATGTGTCCAGCCAAATCCACAATTCATTCTCTGTCCAGCATTCGAGTCCCAATTTTCCAGTAATCGACTCTTTATTCATTGAACTCTTCAGGGGCAATTACTGCTGTTTCTCGATTGGTTGCATCTATCGTCCCCGCCCCTCTGTCTCTGATGGACCACTCGCCGCTTTGCTCGCAAGTCTTTCAGCTAAAAAGAAGAACCTCTACATAGCTGGTGATTTTAACATGCCGGATGTAGTTTGGCCCTTATCATCAAAAATCTATAACAGGGCATCAGCTGTTTTTGCTGACATGATCCGTGATAGTGATCTCACACAATTGGTCGACTTTCCAACTCGTTTCAGAGGTACACAGTCTCCTTCCCTCCTAGATTTGATTCTCGTTAATGATACCGACATTGTGTCCAACATCGAACAGTATCCACCATTCGGGAAATCCGACCATGTTGTGATTCGGTCAACTTTACTACTTAAATTTCCTTCCGCAAATAATATAGCTACCAAGTCAATCAAGATCACTGACTACGAAAAACTTGTTAGTTTGGCCGAAGGAGTTGACTGGGTGAGCTTGCTGCAACCTGCTGCTGATGTGGAGGTGATGTGGAACTCTTTTACTGAGACTTTACTGGGTTTGTATGACCGCTGCACCGTCACGAGGGATGTTTCTTTCATTCCTACTAAACCTTGGATCAATGCCGAAATCCTCAGGCAGATTCGTCATAAGAGGTCAATCTGGCAGAGGTATGTTCGTGGCAGAAAACGAAGAGATTATGATGCTCACCGAGAATTTTCTGGTTACCTATCAGCCACAATAAAAAATGCCAAAAGGGAGTACGAACTTAAAATAGCGAAATCTAAAGACCGCAAGAAATTTTTCAAATATGTCAGATCAACTTTGAACTCTAAGGTGGATACTCCATTGGTCTACGACCAGAACAACAAACTGTGTTCGGGTCCGGAAGAGTCTGCTAACGTTTTAGCTGATTCCTTTGCGGCATCTTTCACGCATGAAACTGGCCATCCACCTAGGATGATTAATCCTCGCTTATCCGCTGAACTTGATGATGTAATTTTCTCTCCATCCATCGTGGAGACCCATTTGTCTGCTCTCAAAGTTGACTCCTCACCTGGTTCTGACGGAATCTCATCCAGACTTCTGAAAGAGTGTGCCCACTCCATTTCGCTGCCTCTTTCCCTTATATTTGCCCGCTCATTTTCGACTTCATCGCTGCCGTCTGACTGGAGAAGTGCACGTGTGACACCTATTTTCAAGAAGGGAAACAAGCGTTATGCCGCTAACTACCGTCCTATCAGCCTGGTACCAATTGTTGCGAAGGTTTGCGAAAGAGTTATCCATGGACAGGTGCTGCAGTTTGCGCTGGGTCATAACCTTATCCCCCGATGCCAACATGGTTTTCTGCCGGGTCGCTCGGTAATCACTAATCTGCTCGACTGTGTTGATGCCTGGTCGATGTCCCTCGACAGGGGTAATCCTGTTGATGTGATTTACCTTGACTTTTCCCGTGCATTCGACTGTGTGCCCCACAGACGCCTACTATACAAACTTGAGCACTTTGGCATTCGCGGGCGCTTGCTTTCTTGGATTGAGGCATTTCTTTCAAACCGATCTTTCAAGGTTCGTGTCGGGGAGTCGTTTTCTTCTCCCAGAGAGGTTTTGAGTGGAGTACCCCAGGGGTCTGTTTTAGGTCCACTTTTGTTTCTGTTATATATATCCGACTTACCCTCCTGCGTTGTCTCGAATATCTCCCAATTTGCAGATGACACCAAATTATTTGGTAATCCCGCTAGTGCCGGCATTGTTCAGGACGATCTTGACTCTATCTCGAGGTGGTGCCAGGACTGGCAGCTGCCACTCAACAGTGATAAGTGTGTGGTTCTTCACATGGGTGCTCGGAATCCGCGACATCAATACTTACTTAATGGTATCCCCATTCCTGTTTCAAGCAGCCACAGTGATCTGGGTGTAATAGTGACGGATACTTTGAGTTGGTCTGAACACATCTTCCAGACTGTAAGCAGGGCCAAAAGATCCTTGTTTCTGCTGCAGAAGTCATTTGGCAAGTGTGACCCACATACATGGTTTACCGAACTTATGTGCGACCCATCCTCGAGTTCGCTGGTCCTGTGAGGTGTCCGGTTCTGTCTCGCGATATGTCCCTGCTCGAAAACCTCCAGCGTCGTGCCACACGTATTCCCTACGGAATCTCGCGCCCTTCTTATGATGAAAGACTATCCATAATAAGCCTGCCTAGGTTCGCTGACCGGAGAACTCGTGGTGACCTTTTAACAACTTTCCGTGCTTTGCACGATCTCTTTGGTGTGAGCTTGCGTCGCTTGTTCACGATGAATACGGATTGCCGTTTGCGGGGTCACTGTTTAAAACTGAGAAGAGAGAACTTCAGGACGGTTCAGAGGCAGCACTTCTTGGCGAATCGGGTGTTTGGTGTGTGGAACTCCTTGCCTTCATCTGTGGTTGGGTCGTCGTCTGTGAATTCATTCAAGAACAACTACGATGGTTGGCTTCTTCGTGGATGATTTTGAAGGACTGCTTATTTTGTATTTTTGTTTTGGAAATTATCTCTTATTGTATAATCAAGCACTTTTTTTTCTTATATGTTAAATTCTTTGTGAGTTTATAGGCATGGCCTCAACTCTTATCTGTCTAATAATAATAATAATAATAATAATAATAGTTATTCTCAGAAGTATTGATAAAAAATATTCACAATTACTTCAGTTAAACATTTTCATTTTATAAAAGAACGAAAACATAAGAATCTTAAAATGGCAAACGAGAGAGTAGATTTGAGTATTGCAGAAAAATTTGGATTTCTATTACCTAAGTTTTCTGGTGAAGAAAATGAACTTCATTCTTTTATTAAAAATGTGCAAAGTTATTTTGATATGTTTAGACTAGAACATGATGTTGTAAAACGATATTGCTTTGCTGTAGTTAAATCAAAATTAACAGATAGAGCACTTGCTGAAGCCTCTACCTCCGATATTCCAGATGAATGGGATATTTTAAAAGCATTCCTAATGAACAAATTTGGAGATAAAATAAATCTGGATGTTTTAATCCATAATTTACAATTCATGACAAAGAAAACAAATGAGGATTTATTAGCTTTCATTGAACGGATCATTTCAATGAAAATTCGTATCAATTATAGAATTGACGCAGATAACATGCAAAATGCAGAGAAACAATTGTATAAATCAAATATTTTGAAAATTTGTAAAACGGTATTGATTTCGAATTGGCCCGTAGAATTGAGGACATACTTAATAACAAATAACAATTTAACTTTCGACGAAACAGTTAACGCTGTTAAAGATTATCTCAGTAATATGACTCAATATGAGTTATTAGATAGGAGTCGACGGAACAAAAATATACCGACACAGCAAAGGTATAATACCTCTCATTTTAATCAGTTCAATAAACCTATTAATACGAAGAGACAATTTTATTCGAATTCTTACAATCGTTTTGAATCACAGAACGTGAATCAGCCCACAAAGCAAATATACAGTGCGAATAATTCACAGAATGCGTTTAAACCAGATCCAAATTATAGGAATACAACCCCACCGGAGAAAATGTCGATACAAACTAGAAATTATCCTCAAAAGAGAGCTGCATATTCTACACAGTATCAAAATTATCCTCAACGCAGATATTTTAATAATCAACAACAACCAAACTTTATTTCCGAGGAATTGACAAATATAGAAGAAAATAGTAATGAAAATAAAGAATTGATTATAATAATCCACAACCTTCAACTTCTAAAGGTTTTTATTCAAAGAATCGAAATTTTCGCGACGACAAAGAAAAAGATTCATTGACCTAAATAATTCGGTAGATACCATGAATCATTAACCTTACGTCGAATTTGAATATCCCAAATGTAAATTATTAATTGATAGTGGTTGTTCAGTTTGTTTAATAGATCCAAAATTTGCTTTTAACAATTTTAAGGAGAATATTTTTCAAGAAAACACTACTCTTACAGCTTGCTTCAGATCACAAACCTCAAATGAAAAAGTACTTATACCTCATTTTTCTGAATTAAATATCGAAGATTATCATCCTTTTATTTTATATAAATTTCATACGGATTATGATGGTTTAATAGGTACTGATTTCCTCAATAAATACAATTTGAAAATTGATTTTAAAAATGGAGTTTTAAAAAATGAATACTGTAGAATTCCATTCAAAAACCAAGTTTGTCAAAAACCAACTGAGATTCCAGTTGATCTTTCTCATTTAAAACCTAAGATAGCTTCTCAATTACTAAAAATTTTACGAACAAATGAAGATGCATTGCAACTACTGAATTTTTCCAACCAAATCAAACATAAAATTCGTACAGTGGATAAAATTCCTGTTCATTCTAAAAATTATAAATATCCTAAATGCCAAAGTGAAGAAAAACGAAGTCAAATAAATACGGATACTCTAAGTAGAATTGTTCAAGAGGATGAAGAAATTTCATATGAAAAATTTTTACAATTAAAAGAGGAGACAATTAATAACCCTAATAATTTAGAGAAAAAAGGAAATCTTTTTCATATTTCTAATAAATATGCACTAGTACACTGTGTTTCTAAAGCCTTAAAAATGAACAAAGGCATTGCATTAACTTTTAAAACAAAATATGGAAATGTGTCAGAAATAAATGCACAAAATAAATCGGTCGGCGAAGTAGCCTCAGTTAAAATCGATAATAGAAATATTTATTATTTGATAACCAAAGAATTTTATTACGACAAACCGAAATATGAAACTTTATTCCGAGCTCTGATGAATTTGCGAGACTTGTGTAAATTTAATAATGATAGATATTTAGCCCTTCCTAAGATTGCAAGTGGACTAGATAAATTAGAATGGTCAGTTATTCTTAAGATGATCAAGTATATTTATAATGAGTCAAATATTAAAATAACTATTTATTATTCAAGAAAAGAGCAAAATGATAAGGATCTTAATTTTATGGAAAATATCGAAATAAATCCAATTGAAGAGGATTCACTATCAATAGCAAATCAGATAACTGATGAAGAGTTGGACGAATGTTTCGATCTTTTAGTAGAACCTGGTAATGAACTACCAAATTTAACTACTGAAGATCTAAGCGAATTAAAAAATAAAAATATCATTATTCGTAGCGATATAACTGTTCATAGCAGTGCAGAAAATCCGATTTTAGAAATTCCTTATACCGAAAGATGCGTAAATGCCCTTTCTTTACAAATCATTATGAAAAAAGCTACAAAATTTAATGTAACAAAAATAAAATTATTTGGAGATAAACTCAGGCTAAGAGTTGATGTAGAATTCATTGAAAATGATATATTTCAATTCATTAAAGAATTTATCCAATCTCAAAAATCTATACAATATATTTCACATCTGAAGAATTAAAAAAACCTTTTATATTAACCTTGCAAAATAAATTCAACTACAAAACTTTGAGTTTCAAAATTTCAAAGATATTTTTAGAAGATGTCGAAGATCAAGAAGAACAAATGTTGAGAATTCAACAGTACCATGAGACAAAAACTATCCATCGTGGATTACCTGAAAATTTATCAAGTTTAAAACGAAAGTATTATTGGCCTGGTATGGATAAAGATGTACGAAATTACATTAATGCATGTGAAATCTGTCAAAAAAATAAGTATGAAAGAACCCCTATAAAACTAAATTTTAAAACGAACCCTATAAGAGCAAAACCTTTCTCGCATATTTATTGTGATACGATAAGATTCGGACAAAACTATTGCTTAAGTATAATAGATTCATTTTCGAGATTAGGTCAATGCTACTTATTACTACAGAAAACTGGAATAGAAATTGTTAACAAATTAGTAACATTTTTCAGTCATTACGGTGTTCCGAACAAAATAACATGCGATAATGGACTTGAATTTAAAAATAATGTAGTTCAAGATTTTTGTAAAATCCACCAAATTGAAATTCATTATATTACAACCTATAACCCTAATTGAATGCTCTCGCAGAAAGATTCCACTCTACCCTTATAGAACAATTAAGAACAATTCAAAAAGCAACCTGACCTTTCAAAATAAATTAGCTCAGGCAATATTAAGTTATAACAATTCATATCACTCAAGTCTTGAGATGACCCCAATGCAAATAATTAAAGCCGATTTGAATTATTCCTTACCGATTGAAAAATCACATAAAGAAAGAATAGAAAATTACGTTGAAAATTGTATAGAAAATTTGAATGATATTTCTGAAAAACTAAAAGAAAAACGAGATAAAAACGTTGAACACGTTAGAAAATTAAATGAAGATAGACAAGCTGTTACGCATTATACATTAAATGAAAATCCTACTTTTATTAAAAAACCAATTACTAGAAAACTGGATCCTGTTTTCAAGCAAATCGATACGCGTGAGATAGATTCTCATAGAATTGAGGATACAAAAAATAAGCATATTTATCATAAAAAAATATTGAAACAAAGAAGAAAGTAATCGAAATCATTTTATTTCAGGTCGAAAATGAATATTCTAGCCAACATAATTATAATATTGCAGACAATAATTGTGTCTTCCTTAGATATAATACCATTAGAAAGCAATGTGTTACCAATTTTATTAGGTAAAGCTTATATAACAAAAAGAAACATACAGCTTATTTATCATATTGATTTAGAAAAAATTGAGAAACTAATACTTAAATATCTAAAAGAAATCAATGAACTAAAAGACCAAAAATTAGGTTTTTCTAAAACGGCTCATTACCGATATTTTCAAGAATCAAATTTAATAAATATCAGAAGTCTGGAAGAATTACTAAATGATAAAGTGAGAATCAAGAGAGGATTAATTAATGTTGGAGGAAAAATATCGAAAATACTCTTCGGAACCTTAGATTCCGACGATGAAGAATTATATAAAAATTATTTTAATAGTATTGAGAAAAATGAGGAAATACTAATGAGGAATCAGAAGCAAATTGCAACAGTGGTGAATGATTTGAAAAATAAATACAATGAAAAATTAAAAAAATTATTGGAAAATTATAATTTATTAAAAATTGTTCCGGCACTTAGAGAAATCGAACAAATGCATCTTATGATGTTCGAAATAAAGGATATAAAAAATATTCTAGACGAAATCCAAATTGCAGTAAGTTTTGCGAGATTACATGTTCTACATGAATCTATTCTGCCGTATACCAAGTTCACAGAACTAGTTCAGAATGTTACTATCATACCAATAAATCATTTGAAAGACTATTATCAAATATGTCATACTAAAGTTATTTTCAAAAACAAAGTAATATTTTTTTAAATTTCTATTCCAACAATTTATGAGGAAAATTTCAATCTCTACAAGTTCTACTACTTGACTCAAAACAATTTAACCCTACCATATTCCGAACCATATATGCTCTCACAAAACGAGCAATTAAAATGGTCAACGAGTCAGTGCCACTCCATAGAAGAAGATTTCCTGTGCGACCAAGATTCTCTTAATAAACCCCCAGAGTGCTTAACGAATATTCTAAAGAAACAAATGGAAAATTGCTCAAAATCAAGTGTAATCCAAACAGCCAATCTGAAACTTTTAGAAGATGGAAATATTCTTTCCACAAATAATTTGGAAATTAAAGAAAAGTGTTTACAACAAACCATACCATTTCATCCCTAAAACTGCAATCTTACGATCAAAATGTGTAATTAGTAATGATCAAAAGGAAATTCACCCAGTTACTACGATTGATGAAGAAAAATATATTATTTTGCCTAAAATAAATACTCTCAAGAAAGAAGAATTCAAGAAAAGAGATTTCAAGAAAGAAGATTCCAAAGAAGAGGATCTCAACGAAATCAATGTTCCAGACGTAAATTTAGAAGAAATCGAAGAATGGAAAATGAAGCCAAGTGAATTTAGTCTGATGTTAATTTTAATAATTTTAATAATTATAACTTATTTTATTGTTTAAATATTTTCAAAGAAAAAAGATTTATGTAAAACTACACCCAAACAGGGTGATACTTTTATCCAAAGGGGGGAGGAATTACATGAGTACGCCCCTGTATTCTAAGATAGATACATTGTAGCATCTCCGTATTAATATTCATATGCCCATGTACAATTTTACTTACTATACATATTGTCTATCCTTGACACGCGACGCTCCTCCACAATACAGTTATTGTTTGTTGTTTTGATAAATAGGAGAGACGTCCAACCTGAGGGAGATTAGAATTGTTCTTCACTTAGCTTACTTGTAGACGCATAGTCATATTTCAAGTAGTGTTTCCAAATAAAGTGAAATTTTTAAAAAGCGTTTGCGCTTTTGGAAAAAGAAAGAAACAACAAAACTAGAAACATACTAGAAATGATCCACATAAAAAAAGAAAAAGAAGCTATGAACGATAAAACGGACATCAAAAACTTGGCCCAAATTTATTTCAATCTGATAACATAAATAAGGAAATACAAATTTTCAATCTTCCACTACCAACTCCATCTAGATTAAAAAGAACCAATTCAAACCCAGATTTGGGATTAACACTTGTTAATTCGTACAGGTGTCGCAGCATTAAATTGGAAAAAGAAGTTGGAAAAACAAAATCGTGACAGCGCATCATCGTCACATTATTTTACTCATGGCTGACGAAAATATTTAATATTTGAAGATCTTTTAAAGTTTGATTATAGAAGAAAATAATAACTTGACGGACGATTTGAATGAAGTACGTAAAAGCTTTGTGTTGTTTGTTGATATATTTGTATATTTATTATTATGTAATTTACAGGAAATTGTCGACTGAATTATATTCCTTGAAAAAGGCGTAGACACGCCGAAACATATGTTGGAAAAATAAAATAAATAAAATAATAATTTAACAATTACCATTTATTAGTAGAATAAGTGCTATACACCCAAGAAATTTTAAACAAAAAAATTTATATCAAAGCACAAGAAACTCTAACAAAAAAAATATATTTGCATCACATTGTCCCATAGTACGAGAAGAAGGCTATTGTTCACCTGATCAGAGTGCTTATAGATTTGTTATGGTTTGAATATTTACTCGCAAGTAGATCAACAAGAGCGCCAAAGCACTCTAACCTCACGTCAATGCTTTCTAAATCTTTTAAGTCCCTACGTAAAAAATGAAATCAGAGGTCGACGTTTTTTCGTCACCTGAAGAAGCGGTTGATGCGTTCAGAATACATGTTTTGGATATACCTCAATCAGACTGGCAAAAGTGCTTCGACAATTGGTTCAAACGCACGCAAAAGTGAATAGATCTTAATGGGGAATATTCTGAAAAACAACTGATTGATTTTCGATATTTGTTTTTGTTCTCTAATCCCGAAATAAAAACCCTCGTATATGAGGAATTCGTCAATACAGGAAACGTCGTTCTGCGAGCTTCAGCGGCGATTCCGTCACAAAGTCCCTAACAGTACCTTATGCAAGCATTTTCTGTATATGACTACGCAGCCCTAGTACACAAAAGTGAAGCGAAATTTCGAAAAGAAGGTTAAAATTGACGATTTGTCCAATTTAACATGCCTGCGCAGAGTACAGTGAACAGAACTTACTAAAAAAAAAATTAGAAAGCACTGACGTGAGGTCAGATGGCTTTGGCGCTCTTGTTGAGCTACGTGCGAATAAATATTCAAACTATAACAAATCAATAAGCACTCTGTTCTAGTGAAGGCGAATCTTTTTCCGTACTCGAACAATGTAA